>JARHVA010001664.1:865000-907500 GCA_037957365.1 Torreya grandis
TAGGGCCCAAGACCAAGTGTGTGGGGAAAAATTGAGTTTATCTATGCATGCATAAATAATTAGATGTATTTAGAAAAAAAAACAATCAATGGAGAGGAAGTCTTGTAATAAATGCAACTTATATTTAATACAAGAGATTAGGGAAAATGGTACAATGTGTTATATTTCATGTGTTATGAAATAGATATATAGATCATGTTATCTTAGTTAAAAATATTTATGGCATCAACCCTTGGCTAGATGCATATGTTACATATTTAAGATGAATAATAAAAGATCAATTATAGGTACTATCAGTTATAAAGAAGATGGTTAACATTTGATTCCTATTCCTTGTTGGACAAGGGTTGATTTTATAGGTTGGTGGTAACTAACAATCCAACTAATGAGATATCCAGATGGAGAGTGCCACCTAACAAGTCACACTATCAAAGCATGATGACACATGGATGTAATGAAGTGAATACATATGTAGGCATGTAATATTATGAGTAAATTATAGGATAGTGTGAAGATCTATGAGGTGAGTACAAAAGTATTTGGAAAAGTGTAGGACTTATACACATGAGTGTAAAAAAGATTCTAGTAGAAGAGTACATAAAAGTTCACAAAAGTTTTGATCTAGATACAGATAAATAAGTAAGGGGTTTATTATACTATTCAAGAGATATGCACAAATCATTAACCATTTTTTAAATAGTAATGAATTATATTTCATCTCTGTAAAACTAAGGAAATTCTACTTGAATTTATTGATAAGTGTACCATTTGACTTGATTATCATATTTTTAAACCTTGACCATTTGGAAAAGTTGATGTGTGCCATGATAGGTGTTTGTGTGTGTCACTTTGATGATTTAGTCCTACTCTATTTGGCACAAGTGTATAGGATCCAAATCAAAAATATGTTATGTCACATCTATCTCAATAATTGGTAGAGTATGAGGATTGAGAAGTTATACATTTAAGCCTATGTGTATTCCCAAATATGGAAGAAGATCAAGAACAAAGGCATTCTCACCAGTTATATGCAAAATGGTGTAAGAACCATAGTGCAGAGGCTTGATATTTTGGTGTAGATATTTGAATCACTCCTTATAAAAGTGTATCCAAATTTTATCAACAAATTAGAATACATGATGTGTGTAATGTTTGTCATGGTGATCCTTATATTTTTCTTGTGTATAAGTGATAATATATTGAACCTATTAATGAACTAACTAGATGTGTCATAAGAAATTTTCATCTTTATATGCTTCATGTTCCTAAGTGTGTGAATTAATGTTGGTTAGTGTATGGTAGGAAATGTTTAGAGGTTCCAAAGGTTGAAACCCAAGACATGTTTGGAATGGACTATGACCCATACAACTATGGAGGGCTTTGTTATAGTCTTGTTGAATGTACAAGAGATTGTCATCCCATGTGTGATAATGGGGATGGTTTTACATTCATATAAGATGAAAAAGTGTGTGATTAACCACTTTAGTTTACCCTTTTTTTTGTGGATGAAAATTTCTTGACTGATCTAGTTGCATTCCCATCAAGTCCCACAATGCTTATCAAAAGTGAATCACAAATCATAAATCTTGATCAAAGATGATGAATGTTAGAAGAGAAAAATTAACCTAAACATGGTTGAATAAGGCTTCTAAAGTTCCATCTTTTTCAATGTCTTTCTTACAAGTGATCATGATATCCATTTTGGAAACTCTATCCACTACAACAAACATAGTGGCATGTTGTCATATCATCATAGGAAACCTTGTCTTGAAATCCATGTTGATATATTCCCATTGTCTATATGGAATTGATAGAGATGTGTAAACTCCTAACTTCTTGTTTATGGGCTTGGTTATGCAACAAGGAATGAAATACTTGATGTGACATTCCACATCTATGCACATATACATCAAGTAGAAGTGAGACTACAATTTAGCTAAAGTTTTTGTCATGTTGAAGTGTCCTTGGGTATTAGAATAGTGCACCTCCTATATGAATCATTGGTGAGGTACATGTTGGAGGTACAATCATTGAGAGGGGGGTGAACTAGTGATGAAATATATTTCAAACTTTAATTTAAATCCTTTCAAAATCTTAATCAATGACCACAAGCATTCATAAAATATACAAGATGTTCATAAAAATGAATAAGAAAGTTGATAAAATATCACACACATAACACAAGATCTATGTGGGAAACCCTCTTGGGAATAACATCCACTCTCAAGTTTGAAAACACATGGACTACTTATCCTATAAGATTATCACAAATAGGAAACCTTTTTAGTGAATCACCCACTTCACAAAGAGCACCCACTTGTTCTAAATGTTGATCACCCATACAACACCTAAGAAATCAACAACTCCAAAATTATGATTACATATCAATCCAATTGGAAAAATAATGCATAACACCACTCTTTCAATCTCACTACACATACTCAAACTTGATCATGAAATCAATGTATCAAAAACACCCTTTTAGATCACTCTAGGATTCTTCTCTCATCTTTAATATGCTCTATAATTTAATCCATCCACTGAGCACACTATCTTTGATCTTTGTCCTTTGTCTCTATCTTTTTCTCTTTCATTTATTACACATCTAAGTCTAGAAACCATTGCCTTGGTCTCCACTATTTATAGACTCTTTATGCATATCATCTTCTTGGTTGGCCATAAGACTTACATCAAATATTAAGACATCTAACATGATAATCATAGCTCAAATACATTATCACAAGTCAGCCATAACATGTATGGGTCACACTTAAGTAGTTACACCTTTTAATTAGGCCTTAGTAGCCCTTATAGGTCTCATGGAGACCTATTCACCCATTTATCACTACATCAATAAAATTAAGAACATACAATCAAATTCTACTATATGGGTCCACTCCATATACCCCTTATGACAACTTCATGAGATTTTTCCATCCAAAACACCCTTCTAAAACACAAATTGCTTAAACATTATTTTGTACACAGTAGCACCATGAACAAATAAATAGCCAACTTTGAATATCCATGTCTTCACCTATACAAATATTCAGACCATCTAACTAGATTTAATGGATGCACCTTGAATCCATATACAAATTTTATTTTTACCACATCAATAAATTTGTCATGGATCAAAAGATATAGCTCAAACATTGAGAACTAGTTTTCCTCACTAATTTGAATATTTTAATTCCAACAATCATTATACATAAACTAAACATTAAGCACCTTAACCTCATCTCGTCCTTCCTATAAATTGTGGAAAAATACACACTATCAATCTCCTCTGAGTATTTTGATCTTTATCTTGCAACACTCACAATTGATTTTATATTATAGCTCTCACAATTGTACCACTTGGAAGCTCTACATACCTTCTACACATTTGACTTTTATCTCAACCCATACTATTGATCTCTGTTAGTATGAACACTCATGAACCATTGATCTTTTGTTACTCAATGAGATAGTGAAACTTGTCACCAACATGTGAAATATTTTATTATTTGACTTTTTTACTAAATACACACCATTGGATCAAGATCTGAATGATGAACACTCACTATTAGATAAACTGACTAGTGACCTCAAACTTCAAGTTAAACTTGACAGTTTTTGGCCCATCATATTTTGTAAGAGAAAATTTGAAGGTTTATAACTTGATCTAGAAAATACTTCAAGGGTCCAAATTTTTACGTAACCTTATTATCACTATAGAAAACATCTCCATGAAATTATTTGACCTTAGTTGACTTTTTGAATACTTGAAATAAATGCACAAACTTGTTAGTTAATTCATTTATGCATGATGTGCAGTGATGGTTTAGCTTCTCTTAAGCTATAAGATGCATGATTCTCATTCCAAATGATCAAGTGACATATCAAAACTTCACCAAGACATCTATGGATGCCTCATAACTTCTTATTTTTCCTTACATGCTTGTAAATGTGTCATATCTCTCCAAACCATCAATCTGATCACTTTCTCATTAATACATTAGTACAACATTCTATTTTTTACATCAATGACAACCAAACATCAATGAATATGCTCAAAAATCTCCCCCTTTGTCATTGATGAAAAAACACCCTCAAAATGACTTCATACTCATTTAAACTTATTCATTTATATCTTTGCCCCCCTTTGACATTAATGACAAAGGGTCTCTATTTCAACATGCCAACAATCATTCCTAAATAGTATGTATGCATTCAAATAATATTAATATGGTCATGATACTTACATAATTTTAGGCATATGAATCAATTTCTTTCCTTTTGACATGCACAAATCTAAACTTGTACATTTTGATCCTTGGACCTGATAAATTGGTCGTAGAGCTTAGAAAGCTCCCCATAACATTATACACATCTCTTCAAGTCTCTCAAACTTATCTGAGTTATCTCCCCATAACTCTATGCTTTATATAAAAAATATCATCTTCAATAAGTATTCTCAATGAACTATATATACCAATAAAACTTCAAAAAATATGGATCTTATAGAAACAAAATAACTGCCCTTTATCCTCTACAAGCCATCATGGTTTAGAACCTTTTCAAAGCACTCTTATGGAATCATGGCATACAAAACCTATCATATACATAACTCTGAGACATTATTCATGATGACAAAACATTCTCCTCCTACTCAAATGACCTTTTAATGATTCATAGACTAGGAAATGACTCCCAAGATTTATCTTAGATACTCAAATGTGGCCTTTATCAATGGTTTAGTCATAATGTCTATAAGTTTTTATTTTGTAGATATATATTCCAATTTAACAATTTGATTACTTACTTTTTCTCTTAATAAATGATATCTAATAGGAATGTACTTAGTTTTTGAGTGCATAACATAATTCTTAGATATCTAATTGCACTAGTATTATCATAATATATAGGAAATGATTCATTTTGTCTTACCTTATAATCTTCCAAGCTTTGTTTCATATATATTACCTAAGTAAAAAAATAACCAGAAACTATATACACTTCTAAAATTGATAGAGATATAAAGGCTTGCTTCTTGCTAAGCCAAGACACAAAGAATTCACCTATAAATAAGATGCCACCACTAGTACTCCTCCTATCATCTACACATCCTACCAAACCTACATCATTGTATGTATTTCTAGTAAATTATTTACTCTTGGGTACCATAAACCATAAATTATTGTGCTCTTGAGATAGCTTAAAATCCTTTTGACTGCTTTCAAGTGAGATTCTCTAGGATCAGCTTGAAACCTTCCTACAAAGCCCACTACTTGCATGATGTTAGGCCTAGAAGTAGTATAGTATAAGAGACTTCCAATCATAGATTTATATAAATTTTGATCAACTTTTGGTGAGTCATCTTATTTACTTAATTTGCATCTAGTGATCATTGGATTACTCATAGACTTACAATCCAACATGGCAAATTTTTCTAGCATATCTTGGATGTACTTTTCCTGTGAAATGAATATCCATTCATTAAATTGGTTAATTTGTAATCCTAAGAAGAAATAAAGTTCTCATAGCATTGACATTTCAAACTCAGTCTTCATAGCATCTACAAACTCTCTACTCATGTTGTCATTGTCAGAACCAAATATTATGTCATCAACATATACTATTACTAATAATTGATGGGTGTCATCTATCTTGATATATATGTTGGTGAATTTATTTTATTTATTGGATTTACTTGTATTTATTATTTAGATTGGTGCATTAACTACTTATTGTAATTATTTTATTATGTTTATTAATAATTTACACTAGATAGGATAAGTTTGTTTAGCTAGTAGTCAACTTGGACACTTGTTATAGTGGAGTTACACTTCACTATTTAAGGAAAGATAAGATAAGATAAGATTGCTTAACTAGTAGTCAACTTGTTTTGATCATTTACACAAGTTGGACACCTATCTTGTTAGTGTGGAATTTCACTCCACTATTCATGTAGTAAGATATCAGTTGAACTAAACATGTTGTGTGAGTTCCTTAATCTTTATCTTGAACACATTGCTCTATATAATCAATGACTATTTGTGTATTCTAAATCAAATTAATATTTAATTATTAGAGTAATTTATCATATTTGAGTTATTTATTCATTTCTATTATTGTCTTAGATATAAATTTATTGTTTATTATTATTACTATTTTATCTTTTGTTTATGCTTTCTATTAGATTCATTAGATCTTGTAGCTAATTCTAGCATGGTACTAGAGCTATCTTAAAAATGTAGATTGTTAAATATTCAAGAGAAAAATATCTAGATATAGGATCAATTGTTTGATTTTGTATACAAGTAAAAATTGGAGCTTTGTGGAGAATTTTTGAGCTCACCATTGAGATCAAAGTACCTAATATAGTCAAAATCATCTACAATTTTGTCCAAATTAGGCACAGGAGGTGAAATTTGCAAAGATTTGATCTAGAAGCACCATGCCCAAATCTGGTAGGTACCTTAAAATTGAAGCATTTTTTAGAAAAATATACCTCATGGTTACATTCAAAAGGCATAAAAACCTACAGATCTATATAAAAATTGTCAAATTTAGATATAGTCACCCAAAAGGCAACTTTATATATTTTGCTCCCAAGTATGGTTATACAAACTGTATGGATTGTGCAAGGCAAAAAAAAATTAGCAGGCCTCACGGATCATCAGGAAAATTTTATAGGGTAACTTTGGGAGCCTACCATTTGAACACCAATAGGTATTTTTGAGTGAATTTTATTTTGAAATATCTTAAAATTTCATACTCTTCACTGCTATACTTTTAGTTTTTTCCAAAATTTTCTAGAATTCAAGTTTTTCTATATCAACTCTTGTTTGTGCTCATTTTTATAACTTTAGAGGCTCATAAATTTCACATACAACCTAGAATTGAGGTCCCATTTTTTCTAAAAGTTAATATTTTTTTTAGAACAATACATTAGTGTAGAATTTTTTGTAATAAAGTGCATATTTTTTGTACTTTTAGACTAGAGGGCCTAATTGAGCTTTTTGTAAACTAGAAAAATTATAATCCAGCCTTATAATTACATTTAATTATAAAGTGCCAATAAATACTTGTTGGGTGGGATAAAACTAAGTAATTTAGGGGGATTTTGTTGTGTGTTCTATGGTCTAATTTCTAATTTGTGATGGTTTATTTCCAATCACATCATGGGAAATCCTAATTTCCCACTATTAACAACATAAAACTATAACACATATAAATAGATTTCTTAGAATTCATTAATGATGCTAGGATATATGCCTTACACAATAAATATTCTTACTCCACCTACTGATGCAAAAGAGTTACAACACTTTCTCTTTGAAACTACTAAGGTAATTAGATGCATTAAGTCTTACATGTCTTTAGATTTGAATTTCCATCTTGACAAATGTACAACTCCAAAAGATGCTTGGGATAAATTAACATCATTGTTTGGAAAAATAGATGAGGTTCATGGTTACCAAATTGACAATGAACTCAGTAGTTTGGATCCTAAAAATTATTTTATAATACAAGACTACATCACTAAAGTCATAGATTTTAGAGCACAAATTTTTGAATGTAAAATTGATAAAAAGGATATTCAATTGATTTTTAGTGCCTTGCACAAATTACATCTTGAATATTCATCTTTTGTCTATAGCTTTTAGACTCATAGGCTCACATTGGGCACATCATATCAAATGCCCATTTTTGAGGTATTCTCTAAGATTCTAATGGTCAAATAAGAAAATTTAATAGCTATGGGTCTAATCAAGTCATCCAAATCTCAATATCTAATTTTAATTCAACCTTAGCTTAAGTAAGTATCCAAATCAGCATCAAATATAGGTTCAAGTAAAAAAAATAGAATAATCAGAATAAGTCACAGAAAGATAAGAATAAAGGGAAACAATCTTCCTCACAAGGAGATTATAAATCCACTAATAAGAAAGGGGATTCATAAAAAAGTACCAGAACTCCTTTACCTTATTTAAAAAATGGGTTTCAAAGTGAACAAGATTTCTGGAAGAAAGAGATTGATGAACTTAAGGGTCTTCTCAAAAAGAATAACATCAATCAATCCTCTTCAAAGGATTATTCCACTCCTAAAAATTTAGGGAAAGGGAAAGCTATGGCATTATTTTCACTATAAAATTCTCCAAGTCATGGGTAATTGACTCAAGTGATTTGAGTGATATGGGTTCTGATTAATAATAATTTTTTGGATTAGAACCAAGTTCTTTGCCTCATATTCTCATAGGTGATTATTATAAGGTAGATGTTATTGGAAAAGGTATAGTTAATGTTGATAGTGGTGTATTTGAGGATGCCATCTATGTGCCAAAGTTATCAACTAACCTTCTCTCTATCTACCAAATCACTCACTTTGATACTAGTAGGAAAGTTGAGTTCACACCCAATTCTATATTAATCAAAAAATTGGAGGATAATGCCTTAGTTACAGGTAGAAAAGTTGACAATCATACTTAGATTTATTCATTCTCACATTTTATGCCTTAGTATTCCTCTATAGGTTTTCTCTCACACATTGATTTAGCGAACAAGCAATGGCATGAGTAGTTTAGTCATCTAAACTAATGCTATTTACAATAGCTTAGTCAGAAGGATGTGGTTATAGGACTTCCATAGATTCAGTTTTTTGGGGGTGTATGTCATGGTTATGCCTTAGGAAAACATCCAGAGGATAAGTTTGATAAAGGGAAGGCTTTAAGGGCTACACAAGTCCTCAAACTTGTTCATAGTGACTTAACAGGTCCATTGCCTACTTTGTCTTTTATTAAAACCTACTATGTTCTCATATTTATTAATGATTATTCTAGATATACTTGGGTTTATTTTTTGAAACTCAAGAGTGAAATATTTGATAGATTTATAGAGTTCAAATCTCTAATAAAGAAATAATCTATGAAGTATGTCAAGATCCTCTACACAAATAATGGAATGGAATATGTGAAAAAACGTTTGAACCATTTTGTGCTCATAAAGGAATTGATATTTAGCATTAAGTTGCATACACACCTTAGTAGAATGGTGTAATAAAGAGGAAGAATAGATTCTTAAAAGAGATGACAAGTTATATGATTCATGTTAAATCATTAGTACCTGAGTACTGGGCAGAAGCAATTAATTGTGTTGTATATATATATATATATATATATAGAATAGGGTTACTCACAAATATTTAAATGGGATAACACATCTTGAAGCTTGGTGAAATAGTAAGCCAGTAGTGGATCATTACAAATTCTTTGATAGTCCAATATGGGCTTACATACCTTCCAATAAGTGTCACACTTTATAACAACAAATTCAGACTTGTATATTTATGAGATATCCTAATGGTGTTAAGGGATGTTAGTTCATTGATCCAAATTCACATGACCTTATTATAGTGAGAAGTGTTTACTTTGAATAAAGTCCTTCAGACTTGTCTTCTAACAATTCTCATTCTTCTTCCTTAGAAGAATTAGATAGCAATGATGACGATACTCCTACTTCATCTACTCATAAGAATGATGAGGTAATACCTCTCTAGTAGGGTTTAGCAGGTCATGTTCCTCCTCTTCTTCCTCTAGATCCTCATCCATTATTTCTTTTATGGGGTAGATAGTCTTTGGTGGATTTAGATACTCTTGTTAGGGATCCATTATATAGGACAACATGGTCACAACACGATCTTCCACATTCTTATATTTCCACAACTTCTAATCCATAGTATTTTCAAGAAGCTATAATGACAGTTGAGTGGGATTGAATGATGGAAGAAGAGTATTTCTCATTGATTAGGAATAACACTTGGGATCTTATTCCTCTTCCTAAGGGAATAAAACTAGTATGATGTAGGTGGATATATTGGACTAAGTTTGTAGTGGATGGAAATATTGATAAGTATAAAGCATGCTTAGTGTCCAAAGGTTTTTCCCAAGTAGAAGGCTTTGACTATATAGAAACCTTTGAACCTTTTGCTAAGATGAATTCCATTTCATTGATATTAGTTATTGGTGTAGCTCATAGTTGGGTTGTACATCAAATGGATGTGAAGAGCACATTTTTCATAAGGATCTTCATGAGGAGATATATATGGAGAAGCCACATGGGTTTGTTCAAGATTATTCATTAGTGTGCCACTTTAAAAATTCTCTCTATGGTCTAAAATAAGCCCCCAGGGCTTGGTATTCCAAGATGGACACATTTATTCTCTTAGTTGGGTTATTGAGATGTCACTCAGATCCAAATGTCTACATTTTATGGTAGGAGGATTCACTATTGTACTTGGTGATCTATGTTGATGATCTCATTATTATAAGGAGCACAGCATCCAACATCAAAAATGTTAATATTACACTTCATGATATGTTTTCTATGATAGACATGGGATTATTGCACTATTTTTTTGAGATTTAGATAGCATAGTCTTCTTCTAGGATTACACTTTCATATCCCAAGTTTGACATGGAATTATTAGCTCAGTTTCATATGGTTGATTGTAGGCCTATGTTAAATCCTTTATTATCTATAGTTAGACTTTAGGTTCATTTTTCCACTCCCTTGGTTGATGCCACATTGTATTACTAGCTTGTAGCTAGCCTCATCTATTTGATTCATACATGGCCTGACATTTCATATGTAGTTGGCATGGTTTCACACTTTATGAAGACACCACATGAGCTTCATTGGAGAGCCACCAAGTGCATTTTAAACTACAATCATGGCACTATTGGATACATGATTCACTATATAGAAGGTATAGGTTTAGACTTGGTGGGATACATAGATTTTGATTGGGTTAAAAATTATGATGATCATAAGTCCACTTTTGCTTATAGAATTCACTTCAGATCTAGCCCCATTTATTAGAAGAGTAAGAGGCAGTGTGTTATTACTCTTTCATCTATAGAGGTTGAGTATCATGGTGTTGTTAATGCCACTACTGAGGCTATTTGGCTTTAGAATATTCTCACTAAGATTGGTGTTCCATTTTGGAAGACATCAGCCATTTATTGCAATAATCAAAGTGTTATCTAGATCTCAAAGAATCTAGTTCATCATCAAAGAACCAAACACATATAGATCCATATGCACTTTATCAGGGAACTGATTTAGGCAAAGATCATTGATCTTCAATATTGTCTTATGGAGGAGTAGATCATAGATTTTTTCACCAAACCCTTCATTGAAAGCATCTTCACTTAAGATCTCTTTTGGGGGTGCAAGACATTAGTTATTCAAGGGACATTAGTTCTTCAGTCTTTATTTTGAGGAGTTTTTCCCTTTCCTCATCTATTTATATAGAGTACCTAATATGGTTATACATTTTTGGGACTCTTATCTGCATAGCCCTACCTAAGCTTCAATTATGGAGTGTACTGGTGTATTTATTTGATTTATTACATTTACTTATATTTATTATTTAGATTGGTGCACTAATTACTTATTGTAATTATTTTGTTATGTTTATTAATAATTTACACCAGATAGGATAAATTTTCTTAGCTATTAGTCAACATTAACACCTATCTTGTTATAGTGGAGTTCTACTCCATTATTTAGGGTAAGATAGAATAAAATTGCTTAACTAGTAGTCAACTTGTGTTGATCATTTACACAAGTTGGACACCTATCTTTTTAGTGTGGAGTTTTACTCCAATATTCATGTAGTCAAATACTTGTTGAACTACATGTTTTGTGTGAGTCCCCTGATCTTTATCTTACACACCTTGTTCTATATAAACAATGACTATTTGTGTATTCTATATTAGATTAATATTGAATTATCAGAATAATTCATCATCTTTGAGTTAATTATTCATTTATATTATTATCTTGGATATATAGTTATTGTTTATTACTATTACTATTTTATCTCTTATTTATGCTTTCTATTAGATTCATTATATCTTGTAGCTAATTCTAATAATATAAATTACTATCAACTATCCCTCTTTTGAATCCTTGGCTCAATAGATACTTGTCTAATCTATCATACCAAGCTCTAGGATCTTGTTCAAGACCATACAAAGCCTTCTTTGGTTTGTAAACATAATTCTAATTACTCATCATTAAAAAACCTTGAAGTGGCTCATTATAAACTTCTTCATCTAAGTTTCCATTTAAAAATGTAGATTACATCCATTTGGTAAACTTTGAAAGCTTTAAAACTTGCATATGATAGAAAGAGTCTAATTGATTCCATTCTTTCTATAGGAGAAAATGTCTCATCAAAGTCTATCCCTTCAATTTGAGCATATCCTTTACATACCATTCTAGCCTTACTTATTGTGACCTCTCCTTTCTCATTCATCTTGTTTATAAAAACCCACTTAGTTCCTATCATATTTTTGTCTTTTGGCCTAGGAACCAAATCCAATGTTTCATTTTTTACTATTTAATCAAGTTCCTCCTTTATGGAAAATGTCCAATTATCATCTTTACTAACTTCTAGGAAAGTTTTGGGTTCAACCTTGGATAAAAAAGTTGTGTATTCTTGCTTATGATTGATCAACCTTCTCCTCCTAGCTAGAAACTAACATTCACATCTCCAATAACTTGGGAAACTAGATGATCCTTCTATATTATCTTAGAAGGGGATTTAGTATCCTATCTTACTTCTTCCTTTTCATCATCTAATTGATCAAGTATGTTTTCATTATTTGAAACAACATCCTCAGTAGTGTTAGTTGTCTACAAGATGAGCTTCTTGATGTCACCTACCTCTTCAAGTCTCACATTAGAGATTTCAATAACTTTTTGGAGTCTCTTATTTAAACACCCATAAGTATAACTTATGGATGAATAACCCAATAAGATTCCCTCACCATATCTTGAGTTAAAATTTCCAAGATTTTCTTCATTCCTCTTGATAAAACACTTAATCACAAACACTCTAAAGTTTTTGACATTAGCTGTGCTATTTTTACATATCTCATATGGATTATTATCACCATTTTCTCTAAGTTGGCATCTATTTAAGGTATAAATATAAGTATTTGTAGATTTTTTCTAAAAACCATCTAAAATTTTGGAATCTTGAAGCATGGTTCTAGTCATCTCTTGGATAGTTCTATTTTTCCTCTCAACTACCCCATTCTGTTGAGGTATCATAAAAAAAGTATTTTCTTCTAATTACTTATTCATAAAAAAAGTCATAAAAATAAGAAAACCAAAATTCACCTCCTCTATTAGATCTTACACATTTGATTCTTGATCCTTTTTCATTTTCAAAAATAGTTTTGAATGCTTTAAATTTTCCCAAATCTTTTGATTTCTCTTTAATAAAAAATATCTAAGTCATTATAGTGAATTCATAAATTAATAAAATAAAGTAAATATAACCTTGAATGCCTTGAGTTCTCATAGGTCCTTAAAGTTCTATGTGGATCAACTTCAATGATACTATAGTAGAATGATCCTTATATTTGTATCTTATTTTGACTTATTTTCTATGAAGGAATGCCTTGAAAAGACTATGAGGAATCTTAGTGATTTTAGGCATATGCCTCACTAGTCATTTTGAAATGATCCTTACTAAATTATCAAAGTTTAGATGTCCAAGTCTTCTATGCCAAAGCCAAATTTACTCTAATTAATTCATGAAGGAATTTTATTTATTGGATTCATGGATACAAATTTTTATCTTCCTTGTGAATGTTTGTAACTAATTTTCGAGACTTGGAACTTATCACTTCACACCCTTTATCATGAAATGTCACAACATTTCCTTGTTTACATATTTGGCTAACACTTAAAAGATTGTGTTTAAAACCTTTTACATATAGAACATTTTCAGTTCTAGTATGACCATTATCCAAACTTACAAATCCTTTCCCAACTATTTTAGCATAGTTTTTGTCACCAAACCTTACTGAACCTGAATTGTGTTTCTTGAAAGAAATAAAATTACTCTTATCTCCTATCATATGACATGAACATCCACTATCTATGCACCATTTCTTGTTTTCATCCTCTTGAGCATGTAAGGTAGTTTATACAAACATGGATTCTTCTTTTGGGCCTTGCTCCTTCTTTCTTTGAATCTTGGTTTTGTCTTTCTTGAACTAGTTGATGGTGTCAAAAACTTGAAAGTCCTTTTTCCAAAAGTCCCTTTTGCAATACTTTGTTGTATATCCTTATTGATTAGAGTCATAGTAGAGAACCCCATTTCTTCTCCTTGGAGAGTAGGTATAGTCCTTATATTTGTGACCATATTCATTACAAGTATAACAATGTCCATTGAAAACATAACTATAGTTTTGCATATTAATTGACCCTTTAGTTTGATCAATAATACCCCAAGACATCTCATCCATAGATTCTTTTGTAAAGCTATATTTATTCTTGTCTTTAGATAAACAAGCATCAATATAAGTCATAACTTTATCTCAGGCTTGCAAACACATGGATTACTTATCCTATAAGATGATCACAAACATGAAATCTTTTTAGTGAATCACCCACTTCAAAAGGATCACCCACCAATAAGTATAAACAAGAATCCACTTATTCTAGATGTTGAGCACCAACATAAAACCTAAAAAATCAATAGCTCCAAATATTTGATGACATATCAATATAATTAGAGAAACAATTCATAACACCACTCTTTCAATCTCATTACACACACTAAAACTTGATCATGCAAGAAATGCATATAAAACACCCTTTTAGATAACACTAGCCTTGTTCACCCATCTTCAATCTGCTATGTACCTTAGTCCATCCACTAAGCACACTATCTTTGATCTCTCTCCTTTATCTCTATCTTCTACCCTTTCAATTCTTCCACATCTAAGTCTAGAAACCATTACTTTGGTCTCTAATATTTATAGAGTCTTCATACATATCATCTTCTTGGTCTTTCATAAGACTTTCCTTACTTCTTAAGACATCTAACATGATATTCATAGCTCAAATACATTGTCACAGGTAAACCATAGCATCTATGGGTCACACTTAAGTATCTACACTTTTTAATTAGGATTTAGTATCACTTATAGGTTTCATGGAGACCTATTCACCCATTTAGCACTCCTTTGAGCAAATTAAGATCATATAATCAAATTCAACTATATGGGTCCACTCCATATACCCCTTATGATAAATTCATGAGATTTTTCTTGCCAAATCACCCTTTTACTAAAGCACAAATTTATCAAACATTATTTTGTACACAGTAGCACCATAAATAAATAAATAAATAACTTTAAAGCTCTATACATTCACATGTACAAATAATCCAACCATCTAACTAGATTCACTATATGTGTCTTAAAGTCCTCTACAACTTTTCTTTTTATTGTATCAATAAATACATTTTGGATCAAAATATATAGACCAAAAATTGAACACTAGTTTTCTTCACTAATTTGAATATTTGGATTCCAATGGTCACTATATAGAAACTAAACATCGATCACCTTAACCTCATCTCATGCTTCCTAGAAACTATAGACAAATATGCACTACCATCAATATCCTCTAATTAGCTTGATATTTATCTTGTAATTCTCACCATTTATCTTAGATCAAAGCTCCTATGATTATGCCACTTGGTAGCTCTACGTACCTTCTACACATTTGACTTTTGACTCAACTTGCACTATCAATCTCTATCAGTAAAAATGCCCATGAACTATTGATCTTTTGTCAACTCAATTACATAGTGACACTTGTAACTAGTGCATAAAATCTTAGATTTTTTGACATTTTGACTAAATACATGTTATTGGATCAAGATCTAGATGATGAACACTCACCATTAGATCAACTGACTAGTGACCTCACAATGTAGTTCATTCATTTATGCATGACATGTAGTGATGGTTTGGCTTCTCTTAAGCTATAATATGCATTATTATCAAATCAAATGATCAAATAACATACTAAAACTTCACCAATATATCTATGAATGCCTCACAACTTCTTGTTTTTCCTTACATGCCTACAAATGTGCCATATCTCTCCAAACCATCAAACTGATCACTTTGTCATTAATGCATTAATACAACATGCTCTCTTTGAAATCAATGAAAACCAAACATAAATGAATATGCTCAAAATTACACCATTAGGAACATAGATATATGTGACATTGTAGAGAATATAGTCAGACAAATATGTTATTAAATGTGTTTACCTTGCACTGGGATGGTGTAAGTCATTGTGAAGTCTTGATCAATTGAGTAGATAGATATCGAGTCTATAAATTTATGGCCTTAAATGTTCAACACTATGATGATCACATGAAATGGTAGTCAATAAATTAAATATGTTTCCTTCTTTTCCATCTCTTTTTTGTGCTTGATCATAAGATGGAATTGATGCAAGTGATTGATTTCATGTGTTGTATATTTTCCAACTTATTCTAAATTTTTAAGAACTAAAGTACCTTATGATCTGAATGAAAAACTATCTCCTTCCCCATAATGGAGCACCAAAATTACTTAATTACTTGAACAATAACATACAATTATTTATCATAGTTTTAGTACCTTTTCATCATGTCACTAAACATCTTCAAGTGGTATGCAATTACATGTCCATGCTACATGAACACTATACTGAGTGTGTAGTCAAATGCATATATGTGATTTTTGAAATAGCATACAATGTTAGGCATTATGATAATATGAGATACATATAGGCATTGCTTAAGTTCCTCAAAATTATGTTGTTTCACATGAGTATAATCAAACTTGCCATTTGCACTATTATCTTGCTTAAATCCTAAGAGATGTGCAAGAAATCAAGAACAAACCTATAATAGAATTTATCGAGTCTAATAAAACTCCTTGATTCTATGAGATTTCATATATTGTATAATCTTGGATTAATTTGATATAATATAGATCTACATGGATTCCAATGTGATCAATGATGTAGCCTAGGCATTAAATCTATGTAGTGACAAATGTACACTTTACTAAGTTGGCCTATAATTTGTGTTGACATAAGATTTATAAGATGTGTGATATGTGCTATATATTTTATTCCAAAGTATTTTTAAATATTATAATTTCATCTAAGTAAACAATGACAAAGGGGTTGATAAAAGACCAGAGATTATTTATCAAGTACATGAAAGTGGTTTCCACATTGGTTAGGCTGAAAGGCATGACCAACCATTCACACAATTATGTTTGTGTCTTGAAAATTATATTATAAACATCTTTATTATGGAGAATTAACTAGTGGTAACCTAAATTTAATTTTATCTTGGTGAATTATTTTGCACCTTAAAGCTAGTCTAGAAGGTCCTCAATGTGTGGTAGTGGGTACCAATTCTTCACCGTTATTTTGTTCAGTGTGAGATATTTTATGGAAAGTCACTAGAACCCATCCTTATTGGGTTTATTCCTATCAAAATCCCATAAGGTAAATATTTAGGCCTGATATTTCCATGATCAATGAGATCTTGTATATGGAATAGTATTTCATCATTCTCCCAAATTGATCTACAATATAGGGGGCTATTTGAAAGAGGGGATATAGGAACCAAATTGATGTGGTGTTTTAAGATGTAATGAATTAAAATGACTAAAATATATAAAAAGACTTCACCACATTTATATAGTAATGTGTTGAGTTGTTTTTGTTACAATGTTGTGTAAGTGGTGTGCACTACTAGAGTGTACTTTGTCTTTTGTGCTTTTAGGGAGAACCATGAGAAACACAAACTTCTATGCATGCGAGATAAGTTTATGAAATTTCTTAGGAAAGACCAAGGTGAATTTATTCATGGGTGATAACTCAAAGAGATTTTAAAATTTATTTTGTGCATGAATAGTCCAACATTATGGCTTAGATTGATATGTAGCTTATTGATCATATAAATATGATCTCCCAATCAAGATGTCATAGACCTCTAAATGTGTGATGCCATAAGTTATGTTATCCTCAATTGTCTTTACTTTATATTAAAAATTGCATTTTATTAAGACATATATATCTTTCTTAAGATACAACCATCTTAGATATTATGGCTTTGGATGTCTAGTAGTGGTTAGACCAAGGTGTTGAGTTATGGATTATGTAATTATGTTATTCTAACTTTAATTATCTATTATGGCATGAAGAGGCTGACCCTTTACCCAAAATTTAGAGTGGAAGATATGTTCACACTCCTTAGATATGTTGATAATAGTGGTGTTGGTACTTAGACAAGAGGAATCTAGACTAGTTTTGACCATTTATGTGGTTCTTCATGTTTATTATGATAGCAAGGATTACTACACATGCCATTATAATAATATTAGGTGGATGAGTGATGGTAGTGGATCCACTTATCAATAGACTTATTCTTGCCTATGTATGAAGCATAAGGTGTAGGAACCTTTAAGTTTTGTGAAATATTCTACGGATAATAGCATTTTCAATAAGTTTTATAATTCTATGTAAAATTCTACAATGTGTAGTTTTGTGAGGGTTGAACCTTATGCACTACGTTGGATGAAGAGGTGGAAATCTTCTTCATCTTTACCTTGGATTTAATCTTGTAGAATTTTGATATGTTTTCACCAAAGTTTCATAGGTTAACAACTCCATATTCACATGAATATAAGGTGAGAGTCCAATAATGTAGTTTAGTACCTTATGTTTTTCACTTAAGTTCTCTCATAGGAATGTAGAGTAGTCATGGAAGGTGTTAGTGTAGTCCTCCACTGACTAATCTTTTCACTAGTGTATTTGTTATAAGTTGATGCATTCATCTTCAAAGTGTTAGATAGGATAATATTCCTCCTTTAGTGTATCAAAAAAATTATTCCATGATTCAATTATAATGGACTCTTATGCATGTTATGCACTAAAGCTCTCCCACCAATGAATAACTAGAATGGACATCTTTAATACAGTGAAGGTGATCTTTTCAAAATCAATGAAGTAATTGACTAGTAAGTATGCATTGATTTGTTTAATTTAAGCATCTAATTATTTGGAATTTATCTTGCCTTTGAGTAGATGGATGTTGATATTGTTTGTACTTTGAAGGGTGTTTGCTAATGAAACCACTATGAGCATATTATGGTGTGGTAAATGGCATCAAGTTGAGATGTATCATCAAATCATATAATTGGCCAAAAAATTTGGTGTGTTGTGTCTCTAGTGTGTCAATATTAATCTTATAAACTTTTGGGGATACCTTAGGTTACTTATGGGCATTAGCCATATTGATTTTATTATGAAATTCTTTTGGATATTATAAAATGAAAATGACTGACAAAACTTATTTATTGAGTTGTGCTTGCATGTTTATATGGTTAGAAATTAAAATAGATATGTTATGATACTAATGATCCATATGGGTCCCAAGAGCAAATGTGCAAGGAACAAATGAGTTTGGTTGTGCGAAGAGAATGCATAGAGATGTATTTAGATATAATAATCAAAACACATTCAATGGAGTGAAATTAATACTTGTAAGAAATGCAAATTATATTATATAAAATAGAATAGGTAAAATAGTATTATAATAACTGATCTATATAATGGGGCCTAAGACTAAGTGTGAAAACAAAAAATGTGTTTGAATATATAGAGTGAATGTGTAGAGATGTATTTAGATAGATCAATCAAAACCCATTCACTGGAGTGAAACTCATACTTGTAAGAAATGAAACTTTTATTCAATAAAATAAAATAGGTAAAATGGTACAATGTTATACATCTCGTGTGATATAGAATAGATACATAGATAATGTTATTTTTATTATGACTATATATTGAATTGATCCTTGGATGGATTCATATGTTACATATTTAACATGAATAATAAAAGAGTAGTTACAACTATTGTTTTTTACAAAGAATAAAGTTGAGATTTGTTTCATCTTCATTATTGGAAGATAGTTGAGCTTCCAAGTTGGTGGTGACTAACAGTTTAATTGGCAAGATTATTGGCTATAGAATTCAACCTAATGAACCACATGGTAAAATTAAGATGACATGTATATGTGATAAAGTGATGATATATGTAGTAACATGAGCCTATGAGATAATGTCAATATGGTGTGTAGATCTATGAGGTGAGTTTAAAAGTGTGTGAGTAAGGGAAAGACTTATGCAAAATATTGTAAGCAATATTCATGTATAGGATTGCATAAGAGTATATATAAGGTGTGAGATATATGAAAAATAATAAGTGAGCAACCTATTCTACTATACATGGATCATTTTATCGATAAAATTTATGCAAACCTAAAATTAAACATTATATAAAATGTAAAATATAGTAAAATATTCCTAATTAGATGGGTAAGCAAACATAGAAAGAGATGATGAAATATTAAATTTTGAAACAGTTTAAGCTTTATTGAATAAGTGATTATTATTCATTTTTATAATTATTATCATAATTAAGAGTTGTCCATTTGAATATTCAATAATATGAGCATACTATTCACTAAATATAGACTTGAAATAGAGAATTTATAGGACCTTACAAATGGCATTGGTCACTACTAGGATGGTATAAATTTTAATTGTATTTAATCCTAAATTAGGTATCTAATATAAATATCCTTTAAAATAGTAAAATATATAATACCATTTTGTATCTAATATGTTGGCTTAAAAATATACCTTGGCCTACATATAATTGTCATGTACACATAAGGATTTAATAAATCTATAAGGGGAATATATACATAATAATTAAGGGGATATAATTTCAAATACCTTAATAAATATTTAGTGGCATTATATTATAATAAAATAATATCTAAGCTTAACATTGTTAATTTAGATATATAATTGACAAAAACTACATTATGATGTAAGCAAGATCTATAATAAATTAAATATCCCACTTGGAGGTAAGAAAGAGTTATGAGAAATTAAATATGCCAATATGCACTAAAAATAGGCAAAACTAAAAATAATATAAAAAATAGAATAAAGTAACAAGCACATGTTGATCTATAGTATTTAATACATGAGAATAACAATCTTCTAATAATATCAACAAAAGTATAAAATAAATAATTTAATGATAGGAATACTTAAGTTTTGTCAATGTGTCCACTAATAAATATCCCCCTAATATTTTCATTTTTTTATAAAGAAGTATCTTGTTATGATGTGAAATTTTTCAGCAACCAAAAATATATGCAATTTTTTCTATGGTTTCCTTTGTTTTAATGTTTAAGTGTATTAATAGTGTTCATATAATAATTATGAGATAGATAAAAGTTGAATTATAAGATAAATTTTAGTCTAAACTTAAGAATCAGGGGTAAAACTTATTTTTACTTTATGGGGATGAAAACTAGTCTACAAGGGTGATTATCAAACTTTAAGTCTGCATTAACCAATGGTTTCAAAATTATCAGTTTTTATTGAGGAATGTTTTTCTAACATGATATGTACAAGTAGTATAAATGAAAAATAATTATTTTTATTACCATCATCTCTATTTCGTGAGTGTTTTTAAGTTTGAATAGGTGTCCCTAAGGTAAATAAGTGAATTATATATTTAAATTAATAAATAAAAGATATCAAGAAGCAAAGATAAAGGCAATAAGTGGAAACCACATTCCAATGAGAATTCATGTGAATGTATCTTCTTAATTCTTCTTTTTTTAATTTTTTCCTAGCTCTTAGAGCCATAAAATTGGTTAAAATTTTATAAAATTTTAGAACAAAAATAAAAGATGAGGTTGCCTATGAAATTTATTCTATAGTAACTATGGTTTTCACTTTGGCTACTTATATTGGTTATCCTTCATGGTTACTCTTATCCTTGTACTACATCATTTGGTGCTAGAGCTATTTGGTTATCCTTCATGGTTACTCTTATCCTTGTACTACATTATTTGGTACTAGAGCTATATTTTATTCAAAATGAGTGCTTATGTAGGATTTTTATAATATATTGTGTTTGAATTTGATTTTATATAGTCCTATCATGACAGCATGTGGAAGAGGTATAATAAAAGATTTCAATGTTGTAATAAAACTACATGAGCTTGTTGACTCCATCAGGGTTATCAAAGCAATATTATATGTTATTTAAGATGATAGGAGATTGGGCTTTTCCCCAAAAGGATATATGAGTTGTGTTTAATATTAAAAATGATAAAATAAATAAAAACATGAGGATTATAATGGTATATTAGATATGGGTGGATACATGGTCATTATATCTATCCTAAATATTAGAAGAGGAAAATAATGGATATTTACAACTTATAGGTAAATTTGAATAGGTGGGAATTCATACACATAATTATATATAAAGAATAAAAAATTAAGTTTTTATGAGGTGGATTGCCCAAGAATATTAAAAAAATTTAATACCAAACTCACAAGTCAAGAAACACTATCAACAAAGGAATTAGAAAATGAGATGAATAGAAAAGGTAAGAAAAAAATCACCCATTGGATAAAATATTTTCAAATTTCAAGGGAAATTTAATCCTACATGTTATTAGTTATAGAATTTTTGCTATAAATTAAGGCATAAATATCTTAGTGTGAATGACTATATAGAGGAGTTATACAAGATAAAAATACTATGAGATAGGAATCCAAAGAGGATTAATTTGACCATTAGTGAATGCACATTAAAAATTATTGAACAAAATTAACATCATAAGCCTATTCACTATGTTTGAATAAGATTAAAAAAATATGAATCAAATAGAATAAAAACAAAAAAAATATACTTTCCTTGAAATAACTCCTTTGCTTTCCAGTTTTAATAGCTATGTTCTCCAATTATATAACTATAAGTCTTTGGTGATGTTGAATCTTCATGTAATAAATATCTCCCCTTGTATACACTTGATTTAGATTGAGAATTGGATTGATAATTATGAAGCTCCTTAGGTATTTTGGCAAAGTAATTTTAAGTTCAAAAAAACTATAATCAAGGAGGTACCTTTAATTTATAGACTTTTTGAATAAGTTAGGACCATCCATCTTGATATCCAAATGGAGGTCTAGGAATGAGTCCTTATCTTCATCAATGTTGGAGGTTGGAATTGTTAGAGGTTCCCTTTACGTAAATTTGGAGTGTGGAATATATTTAAAATAAAATTTCAACAATGAACCCTTTTGGAGTGTGTAAGAGGGTGTAATAAGGATGAGTGTGTAAAGTGGTGTAAGAGTGTGTAAGATTTTGATTCCACTCCTCCCCTTTCCCATTAAGTTTTCATATGTGATTTCATCAAGATGTGACGATAAATTTATTTTTTATTTTAGATAAATGTGGATATTCCAAAAGTTATGGAAAATACCATTAGGGTATATTAGGTTAATTAACAAAGTCTAATTTACAATTTACAAAATCAATTTTGGTGGGGTTGAATGTTTTAATAGAATACATAATTAGAATCGACATGAAGTTTCTAATTTTAAGTGTTTACATATTCCCCTATTTGAGAAGACATTGTGAGACACAAGGTAAAGTAACATATTTTCATATAATGATTTTTGTTTAAAATATAGATGAAAAATTAGACAAGGAAATAATTAGTGACCCATTATTCCCCTCTAGGGAACTGTCATTCAAATATTTTAATGGGTGGGCCCTTTAAAATAAAGATAATATGTATAATAAAATGAGTGAGATTAACTCATGGATGAGATTAATCCAAATGAGTTATAATTTCACACTTTGATTTCCAATGTGAATAGAGTATAAAACTAATTGGCCCCAAAGAGAGGTAAATTACAAAGGATGCATCCCAAGATAAGTGACACATATTAACATACCACAAATAGTGTGAGAGTTTTGAGCTTAGGGAAATGATATATCCTTAAACAAGTTACACACTTTGATTTTCCAAAAGAGGGTGAAAGTTATGACATTGAAATTATAAGAAAGAATGAATGATTGAATTTCCCTAAAGAGGGGAGAATTATCATTGATTAAATTGATTTTCCCCAGTAATGTATATTTGATCACTGATCTATCTAATTGGCTTTTCTGTTGTAGGGTGGATTTCCATTTTGATAAATTGATTGAGTAATGAATTGATTAATGAGTAAGTAGATCTCAATTATTTAGATTGTTACATATATTAAAGATGAGTGGGCATAAACACAAGTGCATATGGTATAAAAATTCAAAGAATGAAGAAGTCAAAAAAAAACTAGGCACATAAGGATGCATAAAATGATAATAGAGATGATCAGAATTAAAAAATGATGGTTAAATAATAATAATATAATGGTGGTTGAGTTGACTCAAGAAACTAAATTAACTAAGCATTGCCTAGATAGTCCAAATGGACCTCAAGCTGATGTATTTCTACTAAGAAGTGGGATAAAATGAAATGAGGAAAATAGGTGAAAACAGATGAATAATAATGATAAGAATGGACATTGAGCTGACCCTATATGCACCATGTATCTAAGTGTTGCCTACATAATCCAAAATGGACCTCAGGACAGTTTAGTTCTCCCAAAAAATTAGTAGAGAATATGATGATGATGATCCATTATTGACAAATGTATATGACTCTATTTTATATTCATAGTTGAATATGAACACCCTAATTATCATATATGTAGCCATAATGCTCAATTGTTTCTATTTGATAATGGAAAATGTGACGATATGATGCAGTCAAAGATGACCAATATGATTAGAGTAGATAATAGATAAGTCTGCAAAGGGATAAACTACCACTACAATGTGTTCATATAAGCTACTAGTATATAATTTTTGGTATATCATAAAATAGTATTCACCATGATATAATACACCATGATGGCTTGGTCAGTATTTGTAAAAGTATTGACACCTAAGCTAATAGATAATCAATGATAACACACCAATGATAAAAACCATGATGGCAATACTGACATATGCCAATGTATGGACTCAAGTACAATTACCTAATAAGAAGAACCATGATGGTGATCCTAATGGCATAATTGATTGAGCCAAGGTGAGAATAAAAAAGGAAATAAATAAGAAAGCAAACATAAACCAAAAATAATATCAACAAAAATCATCTTGTCATTTAACCAAGATAAATATTCCACTTTATATGCCTAAAGATATTGATAATTAGATGGCACCCCCAATAAAGGATACATGAAATAGGGGACAAAATGGGAATAAGTGTAGGCAAAACATCCTAAAATAAGTTGCATGCTTTAATTTTTTCCAAGCAAGGAAAAATCTACAAGATTAAACTAGGATTACTCTACCCCAAAGAGGGTGAACTTGTACATACCAAATTGGATCAATAAAAATTAAATTAATGTTGACATGATCTAGGACAAGATTTTTTTTTTCAAAATTTTTTGGTGGCTTTATATCTTGTGGATTTTTTAAATTATTTTTAATTTTTAGGACTTTTGAAATTTTTGTAATATTTAATATTTTTGAAAATTTTGAATGATTTTAAATTTTTTTGGCATCTCAAGTCAACAGAGGATTTTGAGATTCATAATTGACACAAAAATGGTGATAATGTGGGTTATATAACTTGAAAAATATTGAGAGTATGGGATTGACAACTCATAAAATGATGAGAGTGTGAAATAAGGGTGGTTGAGTTAACCTAAAAAACTAAGAACTTTATACATAGTCCAAATGGACCTCAAGACACTATAGTTCCTCTAGAATTGGAGATAATAATTAATGAATAACAAGTGGATAATGATGGATAATAATGGATGTCAATGAGGGAATGGATTAAGAGTCTCCAATCACTATGTCAAATGAGAACCAAATGTTTCCATCCATCAAAGTGTCATCTGGGTAATATGCCAAAATGTTTCCCAAATAGGTTTCAATATACCTTCTACTTATGTAACAAAATTAAGATGGAAAGACTGATGATCACAATAATGTGGGATAGGTTAAATAGGATTGAATGACCAAAATGCATAAAATATAATGGTTTTCAATATAGATGAGCTTTCACCCAAGTGTCAACATGTATGCAGATAAACAAATATGTATGCATGATGTTATAAACCTAATTTTCATTATGGTACTTTCCCAAGGTACCACACATATGATTTTCATAGTTAGATGAATTATTTCTCTCTTTTGATTATTTTGTATTTTTGATTGATTTTTTTATTTTTAGTGTCTCAAATCCATGGAAGATTATGAGGTGCCCCTTTGCTATTTAAATAATATGTTCCTGGAATAGTTTCTCTCCCAAAATTTTATTGTAGATATGAGATACACTATTGTTATTGTGATCATTGTTGGTTGTTTATTATGCTTCTTCCAAACCTCTAGACAAGATATCTTCATAGCCTATATACAAATAGTGCCACTAGGAAGAGTAAATAAGGATAGGAAATGTATAAATGATCTAATTTGGTAATTTAATATAGGAGTTGAATGAATAATAGGATCAAAATGGAATACATAATTATTGTGGGATAAATGAATATTATGATTTTTAGTCACACACATTGTTGTTGATTTTAGGTTCGACATGATTTTGGTTATGGCTGGAGCAAATACCTCTGGAAATTCTCTTAATAAGGACAAAATTCTCTTAAGAGATGATATAATTGAAATATGTTGGGTATTATCATTTGTGTTGATATTTAATTTGATAATGTCTTCCTCAATAAAAAATAACTAACTGGATTAGCTATTGACACCTTAAATAGGTTTTAACCAAAAAATTATTCTTTATTTTGATTGTTCCATAGCCCCTCAAATAAGGTTTCACTAAGGAATGTTAACTTTTGATTTTGATTATCATCTAACACCTCAAACAAGGTTTCACTCAAAGATGTTGAGTTTAAAATTTGATTGTCCCCTAATGCCTAAAACAAGGTTTCACTATGAGATTATTGTTATACTTAAATGTTATCTTAGATCCATAGAAATTTTGTAACTGATATGTCACCATGGAATGAGTTCAATAACGAGTAAATATATAAATCCAAATTAACAATTATGGGAGGTCACAGGTCAACATAATGGCTAGGCTAGTTAATGTCAATGGGATGTGTAATATGAATGGAAAGGTAAAAGGCAACATAGTCCTCATAGAGACTACTAGGATAACTTGTTTCGATGCTAAAGAAAATTTCCTAACAAACCATATAAGTATCATAAATTTTTTCAAGTGTATCTGTAATGAGTGTTAGCTAATATAGTAACATCTAATAAGGTATTTTGATTTTGAAGATGATTCTGACTCAATTGGATATGTTAAAAGTGTATGGTTAATGCCATAATATTTGGTAATATATTATAATCATAAATATGATTCTAACTCAAGGGGATCTATATCTAATG
This sequence comes from Torreya grandis, assembly GCA_037957365.1. Classification (NCBI taxonomy): domain Eukaryota; kingdom Viridiplantae; phylum Streptophyta; class Pinopsida; order Cupressales; family Taxaceae; genus Torreya; species Torreya grandis. The sequence goes on from JARHVA010001664.1 coordinate 892,233, forward strand.
TTGAGACTAACATCAATTTTGATTTTGAAGTTAAATCTAATAGTGGATCTATAATAGAACCTAATTTTGATATTAGTTTGAAAATAGATGTTGATTCTAATATTGATATTAATTTCAATGTTGGACTCAAAATTGAATGTGATTCTAACCTAGATGTGGCCAAAAAGATGTAATGTTGGATTACATTATCCATAAGTATATTTATCACTTTTGCCTTAGAAATGTAGGCTTAGGACAAAGGTATTTTTATAAATGGGGAATAATGGGCAATAGATGAAATATAAACTATTGGTCAATAATGGGTTCTTATAATATGGGTTCTATGTCAAATAGATATCCTTTATCAAGCAAATATGGACCAATAATGATTTGGGTTTGGTAAAATATGAATGATTTGAGAAAAACATCAACAATGGGTTGACTATCTTGATATTGCTTTGGAAGTGGACATATTTGATCATGCTTGGGAAGGGGATCATGGCATATCCTGATTGAGTAGTTATCAAACTTGGAAACAATTTGGTCTTAAATAGATAATGGCCCTTAGAGGGGAAATGACATAATAGGTCTAGACTATTGGATTTTTTGTGGCTATAAAACTAGATTAGATTATGGACTAATGGACAAAATTTCAATAATAAATGTAAAGAGGGATAAATGTTGTCTAAGTTTTAAGAATTAATCTATCACATTTTGACTTATGAATGGTAACTCTATAATATTTTTAGGACCACAATATGACATGAATTGAATTAACCTTAATTTAATCATATAAAATTTAAATTGAGTGCAATGAGTGTTACTTAATACCATCCATCCCTAGTTTATCCCTAGACCTATCTTAGGGCCTCTTTATACATTTATCCATCTTTTATGTGAGACATGCACATCCCTAGACATCTCAAAATTAATCCCAGTCCTCCCATATGGATCTAGGCCCTAGTGCCTTAGGTTATTCCACCTAGAAATTAGAAATGTACTTTAGACACTGACACCCCATACTAGTGTCCCACTTTCAGTACTAATGTCCTTTGCCTAATTTCAACCCAAAACAAATATATTTTTAGTTCCTAAGACACATAGGGTTGGCCTAAACCTATTTAAAACCCTAAATAAGCACCATATGAGCATAAATACATTAATTTTATCCCTTTATCCACTAAATGGAAATTATATTCAAAATACACATACAAACGTAGAATAAGTTATGAATAATAAAGATTCTTGATCCCTATTATGCCCTACTTCTACATACAATCATTTATAGCCATCCCAAATCCAAAATACACATATTTTCAATATCAAGCCTCATTAAAATAACTCAAGTTGACACTCATACTATCATTCACTTGTACTTAAACCAAACATTTAGGAAAGAGAACAACATCGAGCTTGATCCCTCCTCTGAGTATTGGAATGTAGGCAAATCTCAACACAATGGGGTGTTAAGGATGTCCAACCTACCCAAATAACATCACACTTTTACTAATTTTTCCTTTTGAATACCCTAACAACATAGGAGTCTAGGGTTTGATCTTAAATCAATAAAAAATAGTGTACAAATAGTGAATCAAAGCTCATCTGCATAGGTATAGGTAGGTCAGAGTCAACCTGAGGTGCACCTAGAATATTAGATAGTTACTAAACAAAGAACATTAGTGATGAAATTAGGACACTATCCCACTAGTGTTACTATCCAAGGTACAATTATATTATCCAAGAGGGTTTATGACATGTAAACTTGGTTTATGACACTTAAATCTACTTCCACACTAGTTTTTAGCCTCTAGATCATCTGTCTTAGTTAGTTTCCAATTAAGTGATTATTTATGTCATTAATTGTTATTTTTATAAATATTAGATTAGGTAAATTCTTACACAAATTAGTGGTTGTATTTATTTCACATTTATACTCTAATTTATTATACTTAATCCCTTAAAAAACCTAGGGATTACACTTCATAAACCCTCAAAATTTAAATCATTTGGTGAATCTAACTTAATTTGAACACATTTCTTAAAACCCTAGTGTACCATTAGAGTATCCCTTCATATTTTTAGTATTTTCTCAATTTTTAGTTTGTAACCTTTCATCATGATTATCATAATGGATGTTATTTTATACTTTTGAGTCTTGTAGTTTTTCTTGCATGCCTATTACCTACCATTTATACAATGATGCACATATATGTCACTCCTCTCATGGATCAGGTTATAACTCATCTTATTTCACACATTGGTCCCCTCACCTTGAGCCTCCATTTTATGGATAACATTATTGCATGACCAATTTTGATCTACCTTTAGTTAATAATCGATGATAGTGAGCACAAATAACTCATTTTGTTCATCCTCTACCTAGACCCATTGATTATATTCAATTACATCCTACCTCTATTAATCACCCTTGGTAAATAGTAGACCCTATATTCTAAGTTATCACTAGACATAATCAGATGCCTCTTATGCCTATACATGAGAAACACAATCCTAAACTCCCTTCTCATCCTAAACATAATACAATGATTCTTACATATCATCATAAAGCATATGATATTATGGAATAGTTGAGAAACACACCAGCTAAGATTTCTATCTTTGAATTACTTTAGAATGCAAATATTTTCAAAGATATTCATTTTTAGACACTTAATCATACATCTTTACCTCAGATACAAACCTAGTTTATTTTTTATCTACCATGAATACTATCAAGGACATTGAGGATTTTGCTTCATAGTCAATTATTGATTAGAATTTTCCACTCTTCATTCAATCACAAATCAAAACCACCACTGTTAAAATGAGTTCTAATTGATAGTTGTTCAGGTCTTAACATATTCATCCTCACATTCCTAAAGACTATGGGGGTTGACATAACATCTATTCAAAGTATATATAAGAACATTACATGATTTTATGACATTCATCAATAATCATTGGGGACTATTACATTTGATATCATAAGTGGTCCAAAAAACCTATACACATAGTTTTAGGTGATGCATAATAATGTGTGTTATATTTTATTACTTAGGAGACCCTGGATACATACCATGAAGGTTGTACCATCTACCTTGCATAGATGTGTCAAGTTTTTACATGATATATATTTATACACTTGTCCAACTAATAACCAACCATTTATATATTTTATATCACAAAGCCTACCACCATAAGTACATGTTCAGATGGGACACCTCATGTTCTCACAGTCTCCACCTTACAAGATTCTAATAGAGTAGATGCATACATTTGAGGTTGAGGAATCTATCTCCATTATTCATAAACCCATTCCAGATCTTATTAAAATATAGTTACCTTTACCCATAAAGGTGAAGGACACTCCTATAACATAATTATTCCAACCCACAATAGATGATGGGATTCTCACAACATAGTTACCATTACTTGTTAATTCAAAGGAAGTATGCATCAGAAACTCAGATATAAATTCCAAGCGACCATAGAGGATGATCCAATACTCATAAATAGTGATGATTATTTTTGTGTATTTATCTTTATACCAATAGGCCTTAGAGAGTATAGAGATGATTCTAAGACACTTACACATATACATTGATTCAACATTGATATATTATCCCATTGGGGGCATCATATACATAGATTCCACTTTAACAAGTTATGTCATTTTATAATATTTAGATTTTTTCCAAATAATACTACTACAGACTTAGTTTATGTACATATTTGATATTATATAGATTTTTACCACATGTTCATGCATAATTTCATTTATAGCTTTCCTATTTTAGACGTGAATCTATCTCCTTGTTTCTACAACTATTTGAGGGCATTTGAATATATCACTTTTTTATGGATCTATGATAATTCCTTTCATTATGTGTATGTTTTGGACATGTTCCCATATCCTTGTGTGTGCCTTACTTGATTGTGTATGTGGAAATTTGAACATACCTACTTATTTTTTTGTATGTGGGAATTTTAGCATGTCCTTATATGTATTTCTTTCTTAGTTTTATTGACATGTGCCCATGTCCCTTGTATTATGTCCTCTTGGTCTACTTTATGTGCCTCATGTGTTTGTATGTGTGATTTTATGTATGTGTAATGGCCATGACACTTGTCTCTTAGTAGTTGATTTTAAACCCAATTTTTAATGCCATGATTGCCATCATGCATCTCCCCCTTCCACCTTGGTGCCTTGATGGTCATGCCCCATCCCCCTAGGTAGTTATATTATTCTTAGATTATGTAGTTTATACACATGCTTACATTGGTATATCCATCTTGACAACCTTGTGAGTTTTATATATAACATACATCATATATTACCAACTTATGCTTATATTATATTACATTTTGATGACATGTATACACATTATATTGATTTGTTCTAAAAATATCATATATTTTTAGTGTAACATACATCATGCAAAGATTTTATTTTGAGGACAATTATTGAACATGTATAAAAACTCCCCTTAAAAGAGGGGGAATTCATAGGGATTTATCACAAATATCAGGTCATTCAAGAGCACTCAAATCATAGTTTCAACATACAGATAGAATATAGATTACAAAATCAAGCAAACATAGAAAAACAATCAATTTTATTTTGCATAAAAAACATAGAAGGATATTATCACTAAAAGTAGGAAACTAACAAGGTAGTGACACTATCCAAGGTACAATGATTCTATCCAATATCCTAGAAATAGGAAAATCTAGATTTGATAAAATGACATAATATTTATAGCCCATATTTGCATAATTTCAATCATATGTTATCAAATTTGATCATTTTATGCTCAATTTTACATAGAATCATGCCAAGTTTGATCAAATTAGGTGTATCATGCATAGCATGATCTCTCCCATTTCAGTTTTATATACTTAGACACATACTAATATAAATCAATCCAGAATCCATATGTATAGATATTAGAATTAGGGGTATGTGCATGACACATTATGTCCACATGATCATTTTTGCACCAAATCATCTCATATGGAAGAGCAAAATCCATGTAATTATCTATGTTTTATACTTTAGAAAAAATTAGCACTAGATATCATACTAGATTGATGCCTTATTCATTTATAGTGGTTAGAATTTTTTTTAGTCCCTAAGCTATATTCACCAGTACTCAAGTGGCCCCTTGACCATTTTACATTTCAAAGTTTCTAAATAGCCCAAAGGCCATCCTACATAATTATAGTTACATTGCATATTTTTATTTATATATGGATCTACTACACATGGGTAGGCAATGATGGATTCATATCTTATTTTAAGTTCTTGATCCACCTACATAGGAGGGTTAAACAAGCCATTAGTTCAATATAAGTTATTTATAGTATGAGATCCATCGATCAGGGGTGGGTATTGATGGAATTAAAAATATATTGAGTTATTGAGCCACCCACACATGTGGATTAATAAATATATCTACTTATTCCAATCTATTCACCATTTGATCACTAGTTACATACATAGACATAGAATCTCACTAGGTTTTTACATTAGTTTGCATACTTAGTGAGGTGTATTCATTCCTTTCCTCTCTCTCTTATCTATTTGCTCAATTTTTTCTTTGATTTTGATATCTCTTAAGTAAGTAATAATTTCAAACATGTTTCATTGGTAAGTTATGAAATGGAGTACACTTCACACATTCAAACCTAGATTCATAGGCTTCACCTCATTGGTAAGTCTAGGTATGCCTATTTTTATTTTATCCTAATCATTTCACTTTTTTACATCTCTAAAACTAATTGGGGAGGAATGTAGTAATATAAAATGTCACTTTAGCGAAATGAGTGTTACTTAAGACTACCCATACTTAACTTATCCCTAAACCTATCTTAGGGACTTTTTAGACACTTGTCCAATTTTTGTGTGGGCCTTGCACATTCCTAGATGTCTCAAAATTAGTCTCAGACCCTCCCTTAGGGATATAGGCCCTTAGTGCCTTAGGTTATTCCACTTAGATAATAGTGTTGTAATTTGGACACTAAAATGCTAGGTTAGTGTCCCACTCTAATCATTAATGTCCCTTGCATAATTTTAACCCTAATAGATATGTTTTTGATCCCTATGACACATAGGGTTGGCCTAGACCTATTTTAAATGCCACACAAGTACTAAATCAATATAAATACATTAATTTTATCCCTATATCCACTAGATGGAAATAAAATGCAAAATATACAAACAAGCTTAGAAAAATTCATGCACAATCAAGGTTATTGATCCCTATTCTAACCTAATTATGGATACTCAAGTCAACACTCACACTAGAATTCACTTTCTCTTGTACCAAGCACATAGGTGGGAGAACTACATCAAGCTTGATCCCTTCTTATAGTATTAGTATGTAGGTAACTCTCAACATAGTGGGGTGTTGAAAATGTCCAACTTACCTATATAACATCAAAATTTTGCTACTTGTTCCATTTGAATTCCATAAAAACATGGAGGTATAGGGTTTATTGTTAAATTAATCAAAAATAGTACATAGAAAGCAAATCAAAACTCATCCACACAAGTACAAGTAGGTCAGACTCATCCTAAAGTGCACCTAGAAAATTAGATAGTTCTTACACAAAGGACATTAACACTAAAAGTAAGAAACCATCACCACGTCACTACTATTAAAGGTACACCACTACTATCTAAGAGGATTTCTAACACTGGACCCTATTTATGACACTCAAATCTATTTTCACAGTATTTTTTAGTCTTTATATGATCTATCTCATTCAATTTATAGCTAAGAAATTATTTATGTCATTCATTTTTATTTTTATAAATATCATATTAGGTCAATTTTTACATAAATCATTAGTTGTATTTATTTCATATTTCCACCCTAATTTACTATACTCAGACCCTTTAACAACATAGGGATTACACTCCATAAACCCTTAAAATTTAAATCACTTAGACTAATTCCCCCAAGCAAGAATACATTCAAGGGGATGGGGTTGAAATAATTTGGCCCCAAATAGGGAAAACTTGCATAGTGATTGAAATAGGATCCAAAACAAGGTAGTCTTGGTATTTGATTTAAATGGGGCCCAAAATAGGGTGGTTTTGGTATTTTATTGAAATAGAGCCCAAAATAGGGTAGTTTTAATATTTGATTGAAATGGTTACCAAATATAATGGTATTGGTCATAATTAAAAAGGGCCCAAAGAGGGTGATGATGGTCTTAATTGAAATTGACCCAAAGTGGGAAGATTGGCTCAATGTAATTGGCTTGCCTTGGCCCCAAAGAGGGTAGAATGGATTAATATAATTCAAGTGAATGAAAGGATGGATGCATGACTTCATCATTCCAAAATATCAGGCATGAAAGACTAAATACAAAGATAAGAAGTGGTTTGAAATGGCATGTGATTGATTCATAATAACTAGATTTGGTCAAAATAGGCTTGATTTGGTGTTGTTTGAATGTGTGGATATGAAGTTAACTTTGGTAAAATTTAACCTAATTTTTAATTTAGACTTAGTTTTATTTCAATATTTTATCTTCAAATTGTTGACTTTGGTTGAATTTTCAAAATTTGATCAATTTAGAATTAGAAATAGAATGTGGTTCAAAATGAACATGATTTGGATTAGAATATATTGCTACATAGTTAAATATGAGACTAATGTTTCTTAGATTGGATTGATACATGGTAAAAGATAAACCTAATTTAGCTTGATCAACTTAAAATAGGAATGGGGTTAAAATTTACCCAATCTGAACAATCAATTCCAAATTGGATTTAGTCTACATGGACCTAATTTGAATGGTTTTACATTGGATAGTATAATGGTAAACATCATAATAGTATAATTAGCTAGCATAATGCTAATATGGGATAAAGATGGCCAAAATATTTGGTAGTGTAACACCTTATTATGTATGTGTATGTAGACTATGTTTTATAATTTGTTTGTATTTGGACTTGGTTTAACATACAATGGGTTTTTGAAAAACATCCAAGAAAACAAAATTCAACTACATGATCCTATCTTAGTGTTAAATCAAGATTGCATCATAATCACTAAGCCTTCAATGTAATCACTTGGAGAGGAGAAATTTAAGGATTAATTTAATAAAGTTTTAAATGTAGGTTAAATAACCATGTTATCTCAAATTTCATACATGGTAGTAAATATTTAGGGGTTATTACCTCTACGCCCCTACATCAATGAATATTTTGTGGCTAATAGGTCTTAATCTAAAATTTTAATTATCTTACTATATGGTTCCAACATGGGCATAAAATTTGTCAAATAATAGATCCATAATCAATCTATTTGTAGGAGGATACATCTCCTAGTAAAGAGTCTCATTAATAAATAATCATCAAGAATAAACCCTTTTATTTCATGAAATAATTTATGGGTAATTTTGCTATACCATAATTACTAATGCCTTCCATTTATATCAACCATTAGATGAACAAGTATGGTATGAATGTTGGGATATTAACCCTAGCCACTATGCCCTAAAGACATAAAATAGGTAAAGACACACTAATCACATAGCCTAAAATAAAAAAGGGAAGGTATCACTATTTATGATCACATGAATCCCACTAGGCCAAATGAAGAGTGTATCCATATACTTTTTTAAAACTTTATCAATTACTAGTGTTTTCTCTCTTGTAAGAACCCATTGAGTCTCAATCTCTTTGAGTCAAAGGGTGAAGTAGACCATTGGTGTTACACAAGATTGTTGTCCCCTATACCACCACTTGAAACCAACTTAAACATATACTATATATTTACCTAATATTTGACACATCCATTACACACTCCTCCAAGAATTAACCACCTCAAATAGCCCTTACCTAAGACAAAACCTCTTTTTGTCATTTACCAAATAAAGTCAGCCTGGGTTGACCCTATTCTTAAAATATAAACATGTTTCTAGATCAGATCATCCCCATCTAACCTAATCCAAGATCTAACTACTTTACGTATTAAATAATATGGTTGATTGGGCCAACTCTATCATCTATAACTTTGTAAAAGTTTAGGTCTATATCTAGCTATATAAACACATCATTTTCACCATTTTCATTAAAGAGAAATAGAGATAATCATTTATTTGTGCATCTACTTATCCACCTTTATACTTGAGGAACTATTGCTTAGGGTTTCATACTACACTTGGAGATAAAAATCTTGTCTAATGGGAGAAGTCTTTTGGATACATATGAGAAGTTGTGTAGACTAGAGCTGATTTATCTTTGTTATCCTTAAAAACCACAACAACCTTTTGTAAAGCACCATTGGCCAAGCGAGTGATTGAGGCTCGATGAGTTCATCTTCAAGGTATGTATTCCTAACTATTGTTCCTCTTTATTAAGTAAATATATTTTCATTTGTTATCTTATGAGTATGTTTCTCTCTTCATGCATTAGGATTTCCTCTATATTGACTTGATTATAGTTATTCTTTGTATGTTTAATTTTATTTTTATTACCCCCATTTGATGCCAAAATATTTAGTGAGCACTAGGTTACTTTGTCACTTACATTCATAAGAAAACATATGACCTAGCTAGGGTTATTGTGTGGTATTGCTTGACTAGAGGATTTGGAACCTTATCTAGTGATATTATGTGGTATGAGACCCATTAGTTATGTTTATTGGATCCATATTGGTCATGACCCTGACTATCTAAATGTACCAATAAGTGGAAGGGATAGTTTGATTTATCTTTTTATATATAGGATTGATTTGTAGATCATCTTCACTTTCCCTTATATACATTTTGGTGAATCTAATGTGAAATAATCCTTATAGGTTCTATTTCATGCCTCAATTTATTTTTATTTATTACTTATTTCATTTTTATAGTACTAGATCAAATATATTGACTCATTCTAACATTTTATGCACAGGTTTAGCATAGAATCACTCTGATTGACTCTCTATTTCTTTATGTAGGTCATCTTCAACCATAGGCAACTAGATTGATCAGCTTGACTCAATTCACTATTTTACATATAGTTTTTTAAACTTATTTGACTCAAATAACTCTATTAGCAAGGTAAATATCTTCATCTAGACAACACAATATAAAATTAGTAATTTTAGCATCTTTAAAATTATCAATTTTATTCTCACCATCTTAATCATTTTTATTATTCATTTATAGTCTTTTTTTCATAGTTTTTAGTCTATAAAAATATAACCCTAAAATTAATTAGGTCAAGGTATCAAAATATTTATTTATCTTTCTTTTCAACCTAAAATACTTATTCAATTCATTCAACTATGTTCTTATTGATCTTGATTCAAAATATATCATCAACCTAAATTATTATGTTATGCACTATTTACATACATGATCATCTGAACTAGCCTTGTACTCTTCAATCAAATAAATTAACTCATCTTGTTAATAATTAATTCACTTTTCATTTTGTTTCTTATTTGATTAGTATTAGAAAACATAGACTAAATAATAAGTTTTAATTTATTGATTTAGTCACACTATTTTTATTTTTCACACACTTCCAAACCACATAACATCAAAAAAACATTAAAAAAATCATACCCAAGTTATACATACTTTAATTTCATCACCAAGGGGGAAGCCTACTCAATATTCTAGTCGAGTATAAATATATTGTTGATGGTATATATTGGAAAATCACCCAACACCATTATCATTATAAGATTATGAAGAGAAGGGGTAGGCCCCAATACCAAGCCAATACCATCACCAATACAAATTCCTTTCAACCTTAACTACATGAAACCATCCTTAGATTGCCTTTCTATTTCCTTTTTATAGAAAACTCACTATCACACTTATTTTTAACAATTATAATTTAAAAAATTAATAATGACCACATAGATTAGCATTTCTATTTTTGTTACTTGATTTCTAATAATTGTATGTTGTATTACAAAACTTGTATTAGCCAATGTTAGTTTAAGGTTTGTGTTATGTGTCATAACTGGATTGACTAGATTGATATAGTTATTTGTGTGTTTATTTCCAATATTATACAAAATCACACTAGATCATCTACAATCATAATTTTCAAAACTTATCTTTACCGTTAGAACATAATTGATCTGCTTGATTGTGTCTCCTACAGTTTTTTGTTTTCCAAAAGAACATAGTCACTCTATTTGACCCACTTTATTACATACTACTTGTTCTATTTTCCTTCAACACATAATCAAATTATCCAACTATGTGTTTTTTAGACTCCCTCAAATTAACCATCTGTAGAACATAGTTAACCAGTTTGATTATGTCTTTGTAGCTTGTCTTGGCTATTATCCTACAAGACAATGTTGACTGGTTCAACCCAATATCCTACAAAGTTGACCTTCATTTAAAAAAAAAATAGTTTTCCTCCATCATGAATTTATTTCTTGAGGATAATACATAATTAAATAAAACAAACATGATGAGTTTTACCAATCCTAATAGGTTTTATGAAACACATCTTATGGCACCCACTATAGATCAAAGCAATGTCCATGTTGCCACTCATACTATCAACTATGAGACTACTCCCTATTCTTTTTCAACACTCAACCCCTTATTTTATTTAAAATATGATAATGATCTTGAATACACAACATAAATTCTCTTTTTCATCAATGAAAATGGTCAACATAGAGGAAAATATCCTACAACCATCTATATTTTCATGATGGGACCTCATATATGAGAACCCCATTCACCTTCCCCTACCTTTTCCCAAGGATTTGGGGGAGACATTTATTTTCATCCCAGCCTTTCCTCAAGCTATAATTTCTCCTTCCAACACCATGACATAATCCCCTATATCTTCTTCTACCTCCTTGACAATTATTTCTACCAACATGGTAGGTTCAACTTCTAATGGGGATATTCAAAATACCCACATCCCTAACCATAATACCAATACTTGTTTTTATACCAATGCTTATTTTACTACCAATTCTTTATTTTATACAAATGTTACTTATGTCACTAGTGTATCACATTCTACTACCTCATCATACACTCATAGTGCATCTCAATCTCTTAATACCTCACATAATACTCATACATCACATGTTGCATCTACTAGCCAAAATGTTACTCAAATTTATCAAATTATATTACAAACTCTTAACCAAATATATACTTTTTAGAATAATAATGCAAATCAAATTATGAAAATGCAAAATCATCTCATACATCTCTAAAACCAAACTCATCATGTTTTATGGGGAGTAAAAAATCCTAATTCTCCCCACCCCCCATTATGAATTCCCATGGTAACCTCATACAACAACATCCAATTGTTAATAAAACCATCAAACATTTACAAAACAAACCTATAGTACCTCAAATTTCTGATATTGACATAAGAGGTATCACCCACACCATCACTTATAATAGATCTATAGATCCTACCTTGCATCTAAAAACTTTTGGCAACCTTTATCAATATTGGGTTAAGCTTAATACCTTCAAAACCACTGAAATATTGGTTAAAATTCTTTCAAGAGATGGTTTACATTGGTCTAATGAATTAAAAACCTACTCTATTACTAGCCTTGAAGACTTGGTCAACTCACTAGTCCAAAAATTCCAAACTAGTGATCTCCCCAAAAAAAACTTATATCATTTTATAAATTACAAATAACTTGAAACCAAAATTACATAAGTATTCATAAAATCATGGCAAATTTTGTCTAAAAAAATCTGAGCATAATATGGCATATTACAACCTATTCCACTTATTTAATAATGCTTTCCACCCTAAACTATAAAATCATGTTAGGACCCTTTCTCTAAAAACAAAGGAAGAACCTCTTGACCAATCCAAATGATAAGATTTCCTCATGCATTAATTTAAACCACCTCAAACTACAACAAGAACTTGCATTCTCATTAAAAATAAAAATTATCATGAAACCAATAATGGTTTTATCAATTCTTATGACACCATACACACCATCCAAGTTATTTATCCAAACAACACCATGGAGCCTATTCCTACCCTAATAATAATTGTAATCCTACTTCCACATTTTCTCAACACAACCACACTAACATCCACAATCCATTATCCATAGAATAAATTTAAAAATGTCTTCCAAGACCTCTACCATGATATCTTGACCTTACTCATCCTATGAAATCATGGTATGATCCAAATAAATTTTGTTGGTTTCATACAATTTGGGGTCATTCTCAGGAGACTTAAAATAAAAAATTTGCTATGGAATTTATTATTGGTCCTAGCTTTGACCATGAATACCTTATCTAAAAATGTCAACAAGATTATGACATAGTCCTTAAAGCTCATGATATTCAAAATAAAATTCTAGCATTAAAGAAATATAATGTTCATTTATCTATATAAAAGGATCCCCTTCCTAAACACAAAGACACCATTGAATAACCTGCCCCTAATACTAAAAACATTTACATTATTATAGACCTTAACACCAATAACAAAAATGTGGTTAATATGACTAATATGAGAAGACTAGTTACTTATATTGATTCAAATCCAACACCTACACATCACACCTATCCAACATTTGACATCATTCAATACACTTCTCCATCCCATCTTATGGAATTGGGGTAAGAGGAAATAATACCCATATAAATACCACTTCTAATAACATAAATTAAACATACTTCTCATACCATTGATATAAATTCTACTCTTTCCCCAAATTACGTACCATAAGATAACATTCCTCAAACTTCCAATAGTATTTCTTCTACTCAACCACAAGAAATACCTCAACCAATAATTACATTACCTAAAGTCACCAAACCCACTTATAACCAACCTAAACCAACCATACCCTATTGAAATAAGTTTAATTGTACCTCCAACCCACCTTCCCAAGATCTCTTACAAAACTATACACCTCTATCTAACAATCCTCCCATGAATTATGATGAATGGGATCCTATTTTCCAAATTTCCCATGTCCCATCTCAAATCCCCTTATTATAGATAATGATGACCTCTCCCCACCATCAAAACTACCTAACATAATTATTGTTTAAAGTGAACATCCATCATCCCCCTCATGTAGGAAAATATGTTACCTTATCTAGATCTGAAGATAGCATACTTCAATAATGTGAAGAGATGTCCATCCGTGTTGATGAAATAGTGGACACTTCCCTCTCACTTAAGTTCTTTATCTCTTATATGATTCTTGATGAGATATTTATTCATGTGGATGATCCTCCTTTATTAATTAATATTTAAATAGGTGATATCAAAGTTAAGCATTCTTTAATTAATGAAGGTTTGGGCACTTATGTTTCCCCCCTTAACTTTATTAAAACACTTGGATATTTTAAATTCAACCTTAAATCCACATGTAGTACATGCCAAGGACATGAAGAAAGGCAAGTCACTCCTTTAGGTTGTTTTTGGATTATAATTAGTGTTCCTTTGTTATTATCCATGTGAAATTCATGATATTTAAGTTTCCACTTTCTTACAATATCTTACTTAGTCAGTATTGGACTCATCATATGAGAGTGGTTGCTTCATTTACATGCCAATGTGTCATATTTACTCACAATGGATATATATGCAAGATTCAAAGAGAAACAAATACTTGGAATTTTAAATAATTCTAAGAATGAAATGTCTTTAAAATACCTACCCTTAAACCCTTACCTAGTGTCCCATTTTAATAATCCCAACACTTCAACTATCTCTTTAACTCCACTAGAGGTTATAATGGTCACCCCAAATTAATTAGTAATATTCCACCTAGCCTCTTAGACTCTGATGATGATTAGCTAAATGAGATAAGCCTAAATATTAAAAATTATGATCCTTACCCTCATATCATATCTCAAATTTCTCCTTATCTTCAACCTTGATCCTATCAGCAACCCTCTAACAACATACTAATTACCTTAACCAAAACTTGACTCTCCATTTAGAATGATTCCTTAGATGATAAAATAATTCCTACATGTACTATTGACTTGCATACACCTGATTATGATGATGATTATGATTTAGATTACACATTTTTATCTATATCATCCAAGCTAGAAACATGAAGTTCTTATATATCGCTCTTCTTTATTTCAGTCTTTTCATTCTTCTTCTATCATTCCTTATCTTATACTAC
The DNA here is from genome assembly GCA_037957365.1 of Torreya grandis. Classification (NCBI taxonomy): domain Eukaryota; kingdom Viridiplantae; phylum Streptophyta; class Pinopsida; order Cupressales; family Taxaceae; genus Torreya; species Torreya grandis. Next base: position 907,349 of record JARHVA010001664.1, read on the forward strand.
CTAATATTATTTTTTACACTATTATTCATAGGGTAGAGATGGAGAAATCATTTGGTATGACTTTATTCATAATATATCCTCTCAGAGGTATGCTAATGGATCATGCCCTGACATGACATTATTTTTCTAGATATAATGAACCTTCTAATCAT
>JARHVA010001664.1:912500-1052500 GCA_037957365.1 Torreya grandis
AATTATAGAGCCTAAATCATATAATGTAGCCTGCTTTAGGATGGACTGACACAAGGCTACTGCATATAATGGTACCTTCCCATCTAAATTATGGCACAAAACACATGTTTTTATTAACCACTTTATATTCTTAAGATTTGAAAGTGGTAAACCTAATGCCTTTAATACTAATTCATCATTGGCACCATGGTTGTCATTCATATCATGACTTTGTGAGGGTTGTTCAAATAGTCTATGGTCCTATCATGATATAAATTTTCCTTGTCAATCCTTATGTGCCTTTTTATCTCATTTAAATCTTGAGTCAAGTTTTATTATGATATTCAAACATGATTATATTGTCCTTGATCACTTTGATGGGTCCCCAACATGTGAAAGATGCTATGATGAAGGTGAACTAAGTAGGCAGATTGATAGAGGCTTATAAACACATTGGTTTTACTTGATAACATGAGGTATGATCACTCTCAATATTTCAAGGAACATAATAGAAGGGTATTAAGGTTAATTTTAGGTTTACCATAGATCATAAGGATCTTTTATATGTATGATCATGATAATTCAACTGATATGCCCCTCTAAGGTAATAGATGTAGGCAAAGTCAATGGTTTTTTGGTCATAATGAGACCCAATCTATCCTTAATATACCACTAAGTCACCCCAAATTCTTATAATAAACCTCATTAACATCGTAAAGCCATCACTAAACTATTTCATGCCTCACCAAATCTACTAGAACCATGGTTAATGCCAATTCCTCCCAAATGGGCCCCACACATGCTAATTTATGACTCTTCAACTCCCTCATTGGCACCATTAGATTCAAAGTGTCATGTGACTCATATTTTACCTCCATAAATTAGAATAATAATTTTTTAGGTCTAAAACAAAGAGAATTGTTGGGAAAATGGTAGGTTACAAAGGTTATTTTAGTAGTATAAATTTGTACTATATGGACTAGCCTAGGTGGAGTCATGATTTTGAAGAGGAGGGTCAAAATTTTAAAGTTTGAAGAGAGGAATGGTTTTTAGTGCCATATAATCTCAAAATCATTCCATATTTCCCTTGAGTTCATTGGTAGATTCAGAGATGTCCTCAGGGTCATGTTAAAAGCATATAAAAGAGAGAGAGTGGGGGCCCAAGTTCATAACTAGAGAAACTAGACTCAGGAAGATTCCACCCATGTTAATTTGTTTGGGGATTGGTATTATAATCTTTATTAACATTAATTAAGAACTTAAGGAATCTCTATGCCCCTTTCATCTACACAGGCCAACTTAGACTGAATAGTTTTCAAGGATTTTTTATTAGTTTGCTCAAATTAGTCATCGATGTTGTTCCTTCAAGTCTTAAATAATACTTATATAAAATTTTCAGTACTTAACTCACATTTTTGAGCTAAAATGTTTGTCAAGCCTTCATGACTACCTCTTATGTATGATCTATAGACAAGTGTGTGCAAAATATGGAGGTTTGATGCCTTCATCAGAGGTTGTGGACTAGGTTTAAGAGTTTGCACATGTGTTTAAAGTTTTCCAATGTCTTTTTTCTTAGGATAAATTTTCAATGGCATTTTTCACTTATAAAATTCCAAGGAAGAAGGACCTACGCATATTTTAAGACCACTATATGATAAAGACTATGTGTATGACTTAGTAACATCTATAAAGTCTCAAATGTAGATAAAAAATGTAATGTAGTGCTGGAGTGATAGTGGATTGCCATAATAACCTTCAAATAAACATGCCCAAACTTCATGGTAGACTTATAGGCTTAGAAACTATCCTTTTCACCTCTAATCTCACTTAGTCACATTTTAGTAGAGTATAAGGTTTTTTTGTGAAAATTAAGGTTTTTCTAAGTTTCAAGGTTTCATTTTAGGGCTATCAATGTTGTGTTTATGCCTCCAAAATTTAATGATTTTTTAGGTATATGTTTGAGGCCTCCAAGATCCATATGGTTTTTATAGTTAGGGTCCTTAGTCTCCATTTCACATCACTTTCATACTCATGTTGTTTCACCATGTTTTTTATGCCATTTTCACTATGTTACCCCTATTTTCATACATCACACTCCATATATCTCTCCATTTCCACCCTCCTCCATTCATATACCCTTCTTTCTAGTTCTACACCATACCATAAAAATCCATACCTCTCTTGAAATCATCAAAATTAATGATATCATAGGATATTAGACCCATATGGTCATGTAGAGAGTTGAGAAGGCCAAATAAACACCTATAACTAGCCCTTTTAAGCCTACTATAGTAGGGTCTCAAAAAAGGGCACTATGTATATCATTTAAGGACATATATATTGATGATAACATGATAATATATGAATTCAAAGATATGAGTGGAGATATAAATGTGTCATAAAGGTTTGAGAAGCCATGGATAATTATTTCTTCATACAAACATGACACTTAGACCTTGTACACATAACATGAATAAGTGTACACATACAGTAGATCAATGCATATCAAATACCATACTCTACTTATGATAGAATGGAAATATCCATACCAATATTAATGGAGTTAAAATTAAATGATAATTCAAGATTGAAGTTTATCACATTTGATAATGTAGAGCAACACCTAAACAAGCATGAAACCATGTAGGCATGTGTAGACTTGAGGCCTAAGTTTGAGTAGAGGGTAAGGTATATAAAGGAACAAGCATTATAAAATCACCATCTAAGCATGATAATTTCATTGAGTACATTTTTAACACACCCATTATCCCAAATACTCAAGATATAATGTTGAAGGCCATACTTAGAATTTACATGCTTAAGTGCACAGTCAACAGACACTTTGAAGCCAATTTGAGATAAAATGGTGATTTGAGACCTATTTAGGCATGGATAAGTATTATTACCCATTCAAGTAACACATGTTTACTTAGGCTAGATAAATATTGGATATACCCACTATTTTGTCTCAGACCAAGGCTTGTCTATCACAATTATTTAGTGAGTTAAAGGGTGAATCCATGTCATAATGTGTATGTAGAAAATTATGGGACCCCTAAAATGTTTTTTTTAGTTAAATATTATCATAAAATATTACCAATTCTCCTATAAATTTCTAAAACCCATATCTATGGTCAAAATCCTTGGAGATGAGCCAACATAGTCAAACACACAAGCTTGCACATGGACTCTAATGTCATCTTGAGATACCTCCAAGCCATTAAAATAATTTGGATGTTTAGGGTAAGGTTTGAAAATATGTGTGAGACCTAATAAGTAGTTTTAAATTTTATGGAAATGTATAAAATGGTTTAGATGCCTTTAAACCCTACTCGATCCAGTCAACCTACACATAGGCAATTTGAAGACCATCTACAAATGCTCACTCACTCCACCATACACATGTTTAGGACCAAATATCCTAGAGAATTTTAAGTCTCACTATGAACTAAAATTTCATGAAGTATTGGTTATTATTTAGGGTATAACCTCTATTAACAAACCTTAATAAAATAAGCACTTATAACTACCTGCAAACAACCCTAATGCCACCTTCTATCATTCATATCTCTAAGCACCCTCTTTATGAGAAACCAACCCATTCATGAAAGATGAGGATTTTTGTGCCCTACACATTCATGATTTTTTTTAGGTTTAGACATCAATACTTTATGAACCATCGTTATGATGGTGGACATCTCAAACCCTACACAAACCCTAGAAGTGATCCAATATTGGAGTTTGACCTCAAAACCCATCTAGATGAGATACTTTGACCATGAATTAGCCTTTAAGGTCTATTAAGGTCCTCTAATAATCATAGTGACCCATTGGTTGGCATGTACAGGGGTCAATCATAAATATGGTTAGATCAACTTGTAGATATGGATTAAAAATATGGTTAAATAAAGCATTAGTCAAGAAAACCAAGAAAAATGAATAAGAACATAAAAATCTAGGCCAACCTATTCTACAGGGTTTGAAATTAATAGTTAAAAGAAAATGAAACAAATCACATACATATTACCTTCCCAAGATCATCTAACCATCCAAATGTGGCTCAAGACATGTTTTTCCCCTTGATTTGGTACTCAAGTCTTCGATAATGATGAATGCAAAGATCCTCCATCATCTCAAGAACACTAACTATAAACTAGGCTCATGATATGAAATCAATGTTATTCCTATCAATGAAGCTATCCTATTTCAAATAAATCATTATCAAACTACACTCAAATGGCTTGTAGAGAGAATATTTAATTATAAGTTTACACAAATTAAACTTAATCAAAGCGGTCTTAGCCCTCCTATTTATAAATTTTCCAAATTGATCATTATCAACCCTGACTATCCATCTTGATATTAGGATGTCTAGCCATGAATTAATATAATTATATAAATAATATCCATAAATATCCTCATCAATATTTGGGAGGAAGGGGTAGTAAAGAGGCATGGGAAGCCATAATCTTGATATTTATTATGTTTATGGCTTATGAATGCCACCCCATTGATCATGTTATTTGATGATGTAGTTAATAATAATAAATTTCCAATAAATAAATATTCAATAACTTCCATTGAATTCTTACTTAAGATCATAATTTGGATTAATTTTCCTAAGTAATATTAATCAATTTTAGTGTAATTATTTGGAAATTGGTGCACAATTAATCAAATTGGTTAGAATATCATATTACTAGGTCATTATTTAACTAGAGAGGAATTAGAAGTGATGTTAGTTATGTATATAACATCATCCCATTTAGTATGTTGTCGACATAAAATAACACATGCATGTGTCATGTGCTTCTAAATTAGAAGAAAAGAGTGATCTAAAGTACCAAAATGAATTTTCATCATTTTAACTCAAAATGATTTGATCAAAGTTAATAGTCACATAAAATTCATTGCCCTATCTAGGGATACATTATCTTAAATCATAACTTGTATATGAAAATATCAAACCATTTAGCGTGTTTAAGTGATTTTGGCCTAATTTGTGCGTTTTAGTGCATTTTGAGTAAGATTGACAATTTCAACACAATGGTGTTAGGAATTAGATGTCTTCTTTTTTCCCCTATTTGAGAAGATATAGTGAGACATTCAATGAAGCAATGTATTTTAAAAGAATATAGTTGTCAAGAAGAAATTGGAAATAAATAACCCATGATGCCCCCTTGAGATGACATACAGGGATGAAAGAAAAGGATGGACTCTCAAAAAGAGAAGGAACGTGAGATTAACCTATGGAACAAATTAAATCCAGATGAGCTAAAGCTTTCATTCATTTATTCCATCTATGATAAAAATATATTTATATTATAATTGGCCACAATAAGCAGGGCAATGGGAAAGATACAATCCAAAAATAGAAGTGACACACTATGAACACACCCAAAGATAGGGTGTAAGTTGTACACTTCAAAATTGATCACTCCCAAGCCAAGTTACACACTAAAATATTTCCAAAATGAGGGGGAAATTCCATAGATATTGGAATTAGAATAAAAAGGAGAAGTGTGTCTCTAGTGAGAGGAAATAACAATGTGCTCTAGTAGAGCAAATATGATTATTTGATAAATCAATTTTACCCTAGTATGGCTGATTTTGATCATTGATAAAGAATGGTTTGCCCCTATAGGGCTGATGTAGATTTTTGATTGGTTCAAATGTTTTTCCCCTTTAGGGAAAATTGGCAAGCAATATCTCAAGGATATAACCTATTTCATATATTAAAGATGATCAGTCACAAACATATATGCAATGGTTTAATGGCCATAAAACCCATAAAAAAATAGGCATATGAGAATGCATAATGTGATGAAGGAGATGAACATAAGAATTAAGGTGGTCGAGCTGATTCGAGATACACCATGTATCCAAGTGCTACCTATATAGTCTAAAAGGACCTTAAGCCAATGAAATTCACCTAGAAGTGGGATAGAATGGAAGGAGGGATGAATAAAAATGACTAGTGTTCAATTAGACTCATGATGTATGCCAAGAGATATACATCTTACACAGAGTCAAATGCATGATAAGTCATTAGTACCTAGTTTCATTATTGTTCTTGAGAGCCATTTTTAAGATTTGCATCAATGTTGAGACTTGATTCTAAATCACAAAGTACTTTCTATAGCAAAAGGAAACTATGGATCATAAGTATGAGGAACTTATAATGACATTGTATTTCAATTATGTTGATTTGGTTTAAATGTGAATACTTATAACTAAGGATAATGGTAAAAAAATACCAAGACTAGAGTTACATCTAATTACATTTAAACAAAAAATAAAGACAAATAATACATAAATTAACCAACTTAAAATCAAGATATGAACAATAGATATTTAACTAGGAATAAGAATATATAAAAACAATGCAATGTCATCTTCATAACATAATATAAAGATATGAATAATTAAGATCCATGTGGACCATCAATATGTACTTTTAAAACAAAAGAAAAGAACAAGACCAAATAGAAAAACAAAAGACTAAGAAGAAACACATGGAAAATAAAGGAAGATAAAGAAATAAATGAAGAGGAAATAATGAACAATAAAACACCAATAAAAATAAAATAAAAGCACACACACAAAAACAATGTTAGTTCAATTTAAATATAATTTTTTGTGAACATTTAGTAGAGGTGTTACTATCTATAACAACATAAAAAGAATACAGACACAAATTTGCTTCCAAGTGATTAAGAAACAACACAGAGGAAAACGGAGGAAAAAAAATAAAAGGAAGGAGTTGGTTAAGGTGACTCCAAATGTACAAAACAAGTGGACATTACCTACATATTTCCATAGAGGCATGGTCCAACATGAACTTCAAGCTAAATGTAATTCTCCTAAGAAGTGGGATATAAAAAAAATGTGATGACAAAAAAAACCTAATTAATATTTTAAAATAACTAGGCATAAGGGAATGGCCTTGCCAAAATGGCAATCCAGTGGGACAAATGAGAATGGCCTTATGAAATGGAAAGTGCATAGGATAATTAATTATAAAATTGCAAGAGTGTAGAGATCAGAATGTCAGATAATGTTTTTATTTTTTTGGGATAGTTTTCTAATGTTTTTGGTGTTTTTGGAATAAAAAGATGTACAAAATGTCTAGTGGAACCAACTAATCAAGGAGATGTTCATCCAAGAGTAGAAGTTCCAATGATAGGTAAAGCTAGATGAAATAATACAAGCTCACAAATTGATGAGAGTAAGGATCCTATTAAGGCAACAATGCATACCAAAGAGTATTAAAATAATATAAAAGTACACATCATTAGATAAAATATGAAGAACCATGTAGTAGGAAAAAAAGCCATATGCTACGATATTCATGTTCCCTTGTTTGTAAAAGAAGTTGTAATATACTATCCATGCTTATTTTCATTATATAATTAGCATCAAATGTGTTCATAGTGACTATGAGTCATAAATAAGATCATAATTTGGTCAAGAGATAATAATGTCTGAATTATAATACCCCAAGACATGAAAATAATATGGTTCTCAAAGAGAATGATCTAAAATGAATATAATCCAAAATAAGACGGTCCAAAATAGGATAAAAATGATGTTATATAGGAGAATGGTCTAAAAGATGACAGTCTAGGGTGGGATAAATTGTGTTAAAAGTGCTAATAGTCTAAATTTTTCACTATCTAAAGTCATGAAAAGAATACGGTTCTCAAAAGAATGGTCCATGATAGGTCAAAATGAATATGGTCCATAAAACAATGGTCAAGCATATATTGTTAGGATAAAATTAATTAATCATAATTTTTCCCAAAGTAAGGGGTCTTTTATACAATGGTTTAAAGCTATAAAGCATATAACCTCTTAAGGTTTGCAATGTTCATTGGGTCTAGAATTTCTTCACCATTTGGAGTAGACAATTGATATGCCCCTAATCCATAGTTTATTTTGATAAAATATGGCCCAAACTAATTAGGTTGTAACTTACCTTTTTTATTATGTTCAGTATTTGTGTTCTTCTAGTTCTCTTTCAAGACCAAATCACTAATCTCAAACTCTTAAGGGAGATTGCACTTGTTTTATCTTCTCCACAATTTATTCAATAGGCTTGCAAATTTTTTAGGATAGCCAAATGCTTACCATCAATAAGTTCTAGTTCTTACAGCCTTGAGACTCTATATTCTTCATCATATTCAATACTATCCAAAGAAACTTGTAATGAAGGTAGCTCGATCTCAATCAGGATAATAGCTTTAGTGCCATAAATAAGGGAGTATGTATTATGGAAGGGTATGAAAGATTTTAAATTGCCAATTACAACCAACATCATTGACAATCTTTTTTAAAATGGATAAAATGGTTTCATTTTATGCCTTGGATTGTTTATTTCCTTGTGGGTTATATGGTGTGGATTTCTTATTTTTTATTTTGAATTTTTCACAAAGGTCTTTTACATATCTATTTACAAATGATCTACCATTATTGGATATAATGTGTGCTAGGATGCCATATCGATAGATGATATGGTAATGAATGAATTCAGAAATTTACTTACTAGTAACATAAGTGAGAGGAGTGGCCTTAATATAATTAATAAATTACTTGAAAGTAGTTCAAATGTGTTTATATCCATCTAAAGATTTTGGGTTTATTTTATCAAAGAGATTAAGGCCCCATGTAGAAAATGGCCATGGTGTTATGATCAACTATAGTGGTAATAAAGTTACATGTATAAAATTTCCATGTTATTGATAAATAACACACTTACTCACATAATTTCAATCATATGTCTCCATTTTTGGCCAATAATATCCTAATCTGAGGAGCTTTTTAGCTAATACTACACCATTATTGTGGGCCTCACACATTCCTTCATGAACCTCCTTCAGCATTAACATAGCTTCTCTCAAAGATAAAAAAAAAGTATCCTCATGTAGAAAATGGCCATGGTGTTATGATCAACTATAGTGATAATGAAGTTACATGTATAAAATTTCCATGTTATTGATAAATAACACACCTACTCACATAATTTCAAGCATTTGTTTCCATTTTTGGCCAATAATATCCTAATCTAAGGAGCTTTTTAGCTAAGACTACACCATTATTATGGGCCTCACACATTCCTTCATGAACCTCCTTCAGCATTATCTTAGATTCTCTCAAAGATTAAAAAAAAGTATCATTACATCATATCCTTTGAAATAAAGCATGTTTTAGAGGAGGGTATAATGGGCTAGATGGTGAAGGAATAGTTTTTGTTGATTGTTAGATAGTTTAAGTGGAAAAACATGATCATGGAAATAATTATAATAGTCTTGATACCAAGGTAGTTCAAGTGGGGGATTGGGACTAGAAATGTTTCATACCCTCTCTAAATTTGATATCATATGTCTAGGTTGTAGGTGATTTTCAATTAAAAATTGATACTATTTAGCACTACTTTGAATCTATATCAAGGACCCAATTATTGCCATTGCATCAATAAATCTGTTGTTGGCCCTTGATATTTGTTTAAACTATAGAGATTCAAAATGAACTTTGAGATTATCAATAATGGTCTTATAGGGTAAAATATTGTCATCTCTAGTTTGATATTGATCATTTATTTGATTGATAATCAATTAGGAATCACCATAAACCATTAAATGTTGAATATCTTATTGTATGGCAAGAAAAAAGTCCCATAATAAGTTCCTCATACTTGATCATATTATTGGTAAAATTAAAATTGATGTGAAACACTTTGGTTATTAGATCCTCCTATGGTGTAATAAAAAATATGCTAGATCTAAATCCATGAGAAGTGAAGGAACCATCAAAATATAGTTTTTATTATTCTGGTTCAAGCCACACTTCTTCCACTATCATGATAGAATAATCTGAAGAGTTGAATCTAAGTTGTTGAGCATCTATAATAAGGGATTTTACAAGTTGATCAGTAATAACCTACCCCTTGATAGATTTTTTATTATGATACTCAACATCAAACTCACTTAAGATCATGACCCATTTATCCATATGTCTTATGAGAGTTGAATTGGATAATAAAAACTTGAGAGGATCCACCTTAGTGATGATAATTATTTTATTGTTTAGCATATAGTGTCACAACTTTTGAGAATCAAAGACCATAGATAAACACACCTTCTCACTAGGTGTATAATTATGTTCATAAGCCACCAATGTGTGGCTTAAATAATAAAATTCATGTTCTTTACCTTGATCATCATGTTGGGCCAAAAATTCCCCCAATGCATGTTTGATTGTTGATATGTAAAGAATTAGTGTTTATCCAGGTGTTGATAGTCTCAGAACTGGTAGGTTGGATAAATATTTCTTGAGAGTTACAAATGATAATTGATATTCTTCATCCGATTGAAACATGATGCCTTTTTTCAAGAGATGAGTAAATGGGTGGCACTTATCTACTAATTAAGAAATGAACCTATGGATAGACTAGATCTTTTTTTGCAAGCTTCAAAGTTATTTAAGATTTAAAGGTAGAGGTATTTAAATAATATCATCAACCTTAGTAGGGTTGAATTTGATCCCTCTTTATGATATAATTAAACCTATCAATTTCCTTGAAGTGATTCCAAAGACACACTTCTTAGGATTTAGGTAGACTTTATATTCACAAAGCCTCTCAAATATTATTCATAGAACATTAGGATGTCCAACATGTGTTCTTAAACTTGATAGTATGTCATAAACATACTCCTCAAAAACATTATGCATCATGTCATGTAAGATGACAGTCATGGCATGTTAATATGTGGCTCTAGTGTTCTTCAAGACAAATGGCATGACTTGGTAACAAAATGTTGCACACATTATGTTGAACAGAATCATGTGTTCATCTTCTTACACTATCTTAATCTTATTGTATCTATAAAATCCATCCATGAGGGATAACATCTCATACCCAACAATAGAATCAATAATCATGATGTTGGCCAGAGGAAAATCATCTTTAGGGCATGGTTTGTTGATATCTCTAAAATCGATACAAAGAAGTATATCTTGTGGCTTTTTACTATCTATAACTATGTTTGATATCCATTTAGAATAGACCAGTGGTATAATGAAGCCTACTCCTAATAATTTCTCCATTTTGGATTTTTACCAAAAGAGCGATGTATGGATGCATATTTTTCAATTTCTATTTAACTGGTTTGGCATCTTGATGAATAACAAGTTGATTCACTATGAAGTGAGGGTCTAAGACTAGCATGTATGAATATGCCCATGAAAAAATATCAATAAAATACATCAAAATGGATATAATGTGGTCATGTTCTACTTTAGTAAGGGAAGATATAAGATAAACAATTTTGGGATCATCATATGTTCCCAGGTTCACTTCAACTATGTTTTCTAGAAGAAGTGTAGATCCATATTCAAGAATAGTAGGTAATGTGTGATCATGATCATCTTATTCTACTATAGTTTTTTGTTTTTCCTCCCAAAGCTTTGGATAATGTGATGAATCTAAATCTACCATCTCAAGTAATGGCTAAGTAGAAAAAATATCAAGAAACTCAGGAACAAGATGCTCAAACATTTGTTGTTGTTCTAAAAATATACTTGTATTAGCTATAGATCTAGGACTTGAGGTATGTTGAGAATCCTTTGGGGATGAACAAAATTTCCCATCCAAGAGTGCCTGAAATAAGTTTTAACTCAAGGGATTATCTTTATATTTACTTTTTCCTTGATCAACAAGTGCCTCAAAGAGGTATTTGTCCAAATATCTCAATGTTTTATATTTTTTATGACTAATAAAGTTTGCCTACTCTCCAAAGTAGGTATAAGGATCCAATGAAAAATTAAAACCTTATTTGTGATCATTAATAGGTAATCCATCTCTAAGGCTCATATACTCTATAATTTATTCTTCATTTTGAAACTCATCAAGGCATATGATCAAATTTTGTTGGTCCCAATCAATGAGTTCAATATGGTAAAGGCATAAGGAAAAATGAGGTGTTAAGGTTATAATAGCATTTTGATCAAATAAATCTAAGTTAGCAAGATCAAAAAGGATATAATGGGATGTTATGTCATTTCTAAGAGTCTTTTTTCTAGTATATTTGAAAGAATCACTATCAAAAGCAATGAGTTTACCCTTAAGAGTTATAAATCCAAGACCATGATTCAAATTAGATACTCTAGATGATAAAGGTTATAAGATTCCTTACACTCATAGGTTAAGTATTTTTCTTGTATAATCAAAATTTTACATGATTCGATTAGGGATAGGATATTTTAGATTTTAAAAATAATTACCAATACCATCATAATATAACTAGTCTCCTTTCGAGAAAGCCTCTTGATCCTATTTTTACAAAGTAGTAGGTACAAATACTATAGGTGGTTTCCAATATTCTTTCTTCTATTTCTAGATCAAGTTGGGTCTGTTAGATATTTTTGAAGGTTTTCATTTACCAAATGTTTTAATAGACTTCAACAACTTAGTATCATGGAAGGTATCCTTAAGATGGGATGTGGAAATGCCCAAATCTTCTATACCAACCTATTTTGCAAGAGTTATGGGAAATGGATTAGCTGAAGTGGAAGCAAGGTCACTTTAGTTGATATAATTAGATGTAGGTGGATGTGAAACTATTTCCTTGTTCTTTCCAACAAATTCTGATCTTGGACAATAGTTATAATTATGTAACTCCACATCTAGATGTTTACAATACTAATAACATTGTTGATCAGTAGGAATAATAACCTCGATCCTATCATGGTAAAACTTAAGGTACTGATGAAAGGTGGATGGAACATACTATACTTCATGGATCTAAGGATAACTATGAAGTATGTTGTAAGGTAACTCAATATCCATAATATGAAGTAATGTGTGGTGAGAAATATACCCAATAATGATAGACAAATAAATGGTACCAAAAAACTCCCTCTTAGCATTGTCATAAGCCTTTATGGTGATCATCTCTAGCTAAATATACTTCAAAGTGTAGTCAAATCTCTATACCAATTTGAGGGACACTATGTTCATCCCTAAACCATTTTATATAAGAACCCACTTGATTTTATTGTTTTCAATGACTACCTCAATATACAGTGGGTTATTATGGTTCAGACCAAGAGTGGACATGTCTTTTTGATCAAACACAACTTATCAAAATGAAGATAAATATCCAACAAGGTTTTAGAATTGTTTAGAATTAATATCATTGGGAATAATGGATTATTATATAAGGCTATTCAAAATAGTTCTATAGACTTCAAATGTACATAAGAGATCCAAAATTTAAATATGTATAGGGGTTTTACTATAAGGCTCCAATAGACTATAAGGCTTTTAAACATTAGAAAGAGATGGTTTGGATTTAGATGACACAATTCTTGGATTTGGATCTAAAGGCATAATGTTCATATTAGGTTCAAAGGCAAAGGGCCTTGAAGGGGAACTCACAAATTTATAGTTACGACTTCACAACCTAGAGGTGGCAAGGAGCCATTATAATTAGAACTTTGGAGGGTGATTCATGGGAATCTAGTTGAATTGGAGAAAGTTTGAGTCAAAAAAGAGCCATTGTAATTATAAGAAGGATGTTTTTCATAAATAGTAACCCATACAAATAGAGTCATAACAAAATTATGTGATCTTAATGCAATATTAATAGTGGGAGAGGGTGTTGACCCTATAATAATGGGTCCAATAATACAAGGAGTACAAGATGGTTCAGGGGATTTGATAATAATAGTGAAAATGTGGGTTGTAAAAATTCATCCCATGGTGTTTTTATAGTTATAAGGAATATTTTTGTAACCTAGGTTGTTAGCATGGGTATTATGATCTTGATTATGATCACACTAATTATGATTTTGACCTTGATGCTAGTTTTGATTATACCACTCATTTTGTCCTTGGTTTTGATTTTTCCTTGGTGGTTGTTGATTATATTGAGTAAATGGATCTTGGTAGATGCCCATATCCTAATTAGTGTCCTATGGAGACAATTTAATCTTAACTTTGCCACTATCTATTAGATATTTAATAAGGTGTCACAATTCGATGTAATGATAAACACCATGACCAATAACATGATGGAAGTTACACCATTCATTTTCCTTGTACCAATCTAGATTTGGTTGATCTTGAGTAAATGGCCTTGGTACTGGCCATATAATCAGGTTAGCTACTATGAGCTTCTAGAACATTGTCTCAATAGGCTCTCCCAATTTACTATAGACTCTAAATTTATTGTGTAATGTCCTCCATGGAGGTTGTCTTTATAAACTGGATGGTGAATTAGGGGGAATTAATTATACATTTGGATCTAGCAAAGCCTGCACTATTTGTATGTGTCTTGATTCAATTATTCTATTCCCTACCATATTTGTGTTCTTGTTGAAATCCTTAATTTTCTCTTGAACAATAGTTTTAATGATTATTGGGTCTAATTTGAAGTTTGAACCTACGTGAAAATCTTGGCGAGGCCCTTGGAAATAAGATCATTCATAGTATACACCCCTTTTTCAATGATTTATTCAAACGGGATAACACAAGCAAGTTATAGGTTGTGCATCATCTCAGGGTGTAAGTTCTATGCAAATATGTCTACCACCTATTTATATAGAAAATTATGTTGAAAGTAACTATCTAATGCTCTTTGTCATTTTAGATATGCTACGAAGCTTTCTCTATCATGTTGTTTTACTTTTCACAAGTCAACAATGGTCAATTAATGTTTAATGTTATATGAGAAGTGGTTGAAAAAAAAATAGATAGATTGTTCCAATCTGAAACCGATCCCTTCGGTAGCTTAAGTATCCAATATAGATATTGTCCCAATAAACTTCATGTAAGCAAAAAAATAAAATAAATGATACTATAAGTAACCTCTTAACATAACATAAAGAATGATTGAATGTGTTCACAAGGGTCACCCTTTCCTTTGTATTTATTGAATTTGGGCACCTCAAAATGAGATAGAAAAAGGATTTAGAGAATGCTTAAACCAAAAGGATATGGATATACTCATTGAATTTGTACTTATTTATTCTTTTACCTGTCTCTAATCTTGACACAATCTCCTTCATAGAGTTCCACTCTTGCATGTTTGGTGCATTCATGGGTACAACATTATTATCTTGGGGTGGTATGTGCCCCTATTATTGCATGTATTTGTTATGGATATACACCCTATAGTCTATGACTTGGTTTTGGTTCACTCCTTGAGTTGAGTAAGTAAGTTGCTTATTCCATGGGATATATTACCTTGAATTATACGTGTTTTTTTTTAATTTTTGGGAATCTATGGTCTATTTTCCAAAGTACATGTTTGTTGAGATGAACTAGCCAAAAAAAAATTTACAATTTATTCAATGTGTATCAAATGTTTTGGTCTTTGGTTTTTTGAAGGAAAAATAGGTTCTTGACGATTTAAAAATATATGCTCTGTGTCTAGAAAATCATGTTATAGAACCTCTTGGGATTTAGGTTGTTTGATGGAGACATATTGATCCATAATTATTATATTATCAATTAGATTTTGCATTGGTTCAAGTACATTCCCTTATTCCTTGGAACCATCATTATGGATTGAAGTAACAACTAAATATTCTATCAAGTCTACAATAAGATGGTCTGCATATCATTGACTTATCTTTTTAATCTTGGTGATAAGATCTTGATCATTAGGCTTTGAATCTATAATTATTTCCTTTCCTTTGCTATAAGAATGTATATTTATTTTAGAAATGTTTGTGAAGGATTGTTCTCTTTGTTGTTGTCCTTATCTAACCAAGGTATGTAATTATTCCATAGGAAAGTATGAGGGTAGTTTAACACCATATTTGATCAACCTTAGGAGTGATCCATCCTTGTCCTCTTGGGTCTGATATTGTAAGAAGTCTTCCTTGGATCTTACATTTGTGAGAATGTCTTCAAAGGCCATAGAATTGTCTTAACCATCATAAAAGTGATATTCCTCATAGTTAGGGCCATAAGAGACCCCAATACGAGTTTACCTTTGTGTCATGTCTAAAACATTTGTTTTCTACATTTGGAAATATTTGGAATTTTTTTTGCAAATGTTTAAACAAGGTATATGTTTTGATCTTCTCTAAACAAATGATAATGTAGCCAAGACACTATAATAAAAATGAGGTAGTTTAGTACCACACAATTATAAGAATGTGTTCATGAAATTACTCAATCTTTGATAGGGTTTAAATTATATAAATCAGAAGAGGATATGATAACTCAAAAACCTAAGTGTAAACTAGTACACCAAAACATAGGTTGAGAGATACATCAATCTTGTAAAATCTAGTTCAACTTCAATGATTTGATATTAGTAAATTATAATAAATACCTTTATATTAGGAAGGTGACAATGTGAACTGACAAATTCAAGATGTGAAAACATGCATTAATTCCTAAGTATAAAACTAGAACCAAATAGGCATCACAATGCCACCACATGGTAATAGGAGTTGGAATAAAATTTATTCTATAACGTAGAGTGTAAGCAACACACAAGATGACCTAAGTTTACCAATTATCAAATTATGATAAGTCTATAAATGGCATTCAACCCAAATGTGAAATTGAACCCAAGTTAACTCAAGTTGAGTGAAAATGGTAAAACTAATTAACACATTAACCTAGAAATTAGAAAGGTGCAATTCCAAATTTGAATTATCATTTAAGGACTTAAAGATATTTGGAAAGTGGTTTAGACTAAAAATGGAATCATAACTATGTTGATTCTATAATAAACACAAATGTTTAAGATGAGGATTTGAACAAGGTAAAGATGATTTGGATTTGACCAACGTAATGCCTCCTTGTTCAAGAAATGGTAGACAAATGTGTTTGGTTATGATGTTTATTTACAATCAAGTTTTAGACTCAAATCAAGACCAATTAATCAAAGACTAAAAGATCAAATACAACTAAGTAAATCATCCTAAGCCTTAAACTAATAAGGTTGCATTGAATTATTGAAATCCATCTATATACGTGCTCTTAGAAGGATTTTAATTGTTAATCCAAAAATAAAAGTGCATTAGTTGGTAGGGTATTTTACACCCCCCTTTTCCCAAGATATTATATGGTGATATGCACCTTCAGGTTACTTACCCTACATCAATAATACTTTGTGGCAAGTGGGGTTGTCTAAACTTTAAATTTATGACTATCTAGATGGTCCCAAGTATGGTTAACACTATAGATACAAACACATCAATTAGATCCACATCAATCAACTTGTTGTGAAAAGGTCTTGTCATTTTCACAACCATTACATCCATTTATTACTCAATATAGTGTGATGTCCTAATTAGTCATACATTTTAACCTAGATTACCACTAATGAATTTTGCTTAACCACTCAATAAAATATCCAAATGAGTCACCCTTAATTTGTATACCACTCATGGAAAGGATTTGAATCCAATGCTAAGATATGAAGCATTAGGTCAAATCTTCCATAAATAACTCATGAAGTGGCTATGAACTCCTCTCCACAATCCAAATTATGTAAAATAAAATGATCTACGTGAAAAGGCTTTAGAGATTGTTTTTAAAACACCCAAACCACATGGGTTCTGGGGAGAGCCTAGATAACATCCTTTTCATGCCTTAGACAAAGGCTTTAAAATCATAATGAAAATGCACTTTTGGTCACCCAAGTTCCCTATAGGAGATTGGGGGAGAGCTTACATGCATTATTCATTTTGCTCAAACAATCTAACAAGTAATAGATGATTTGCATAAAATAACACTTCAAGAACTTTGAAATTTAGATAAGTGTAAGTTTTAAGCAGCAAATTGAAATATTTGGTGAATTTCTTGGCATTATTTTTTTTAAAATTTTTAAAAAACATCCACAAAATAATCAAATAAACCATATAAGTTCCTTTTAAACACTAAAGGGAAGGTTCAAGGCTTTATTATGCTCAAATTGATCACTTTTTCATATGGATCCTATAAAAAAAGTCATAGAATTTCCTTTAGCTTTAAATCACAATTGATAATGAAACAAGAAAGTTTGGAATTCTTGCTATTATGTTCTCTATTTTTTACACACAAAGATTAATGTCAATAAATAGTGACTGATGCTAGTTATAACAAGACTGATATCGGTTGTAAACTTAACCAATGTCAGTAAAAAATGACTGATAATGGTCACTTGTGAACCCTTAGGCAAAATTTTTTTTAAAAAAAATAAATTTTTAGCCTAGGTTAGGATAAAATATCCAAAAGAAACTTCTGGATCAAGAAATAAATGTTCAGACTAGAGACTTATAAACTCAAATTGCCAACTAAAAATTTGAGAAAAAAATATAAAATTTAAATTATTAGCTATTTTTTATCATGTAACCTAACTAATTTTTATTAGCCTTAACTATTTTCAGTTACACAAAACCAATGTTGGTCACTATGTGACCTGTGTATCAAATAAAAACATCAAAAACACATGAAAATGAAGCTACAAAATTGATGTTAAAGGATTTTTAATGACTTTTAAGGTGATCTAAGATTTAAAAAATGTCTTCCTTGCTTGAGAGGGATGCATGGTGCAATTGGGCATACCAAGATGTAGAAATGGATTACAAAGATGGTTAGATCAAGCATTAGTAAAAAAACCAAGAAAATAAATAAGAACATAACAATCTAGGCCAACCTATTACATAGGATTTGCAAATGACAATTAAGATAAAATGAAAGAAAACACATACATATTACCTTCCCAAGAGCATCCCACCATCCAAATGCAGCTCAAAACATGTTTTTCCCCTTGATTTGGTACTCAAGTCTTAAATAATGATGAATACAAATCTCCTCCATCATCTTAATAACACCAACTATAAACTAGGCTCATGATATGAGATCAATGTTATGTCTATCAATGAAGTTATCCTATTGCAAATAAATCATTATCAAACTACACTCAAAAGGAGTGTAGAGAGAATCTTGCATTATAAGTTTACACAAATTAAGATTAATCAAAGTGGTCTTAGTATTCCTATTTATAGAATTTATAAATTGATCAAGATCAACCATGACCATCCATCTTGAGATGAAGATTTGTGGCCATGAATTAATCAAATTATGTAAATAATATCCATAAATATCCTCATTAATATTTGGGAGGAAGGGGAATTAAAGAGGCATGGGAAGCCATAATCCTGATATTTGCTACATTTATGGCTTATAGATGCTACCCCATTGATCATGTAGTTAATAGGAATAAATTTCCAATAAATAAATATTCAATAACTTCCATGGAATTCTTACATAAACTCATCATTTCATTTAATTTGACTAAGTAAGATTAATTAATTTTAGTGCAATTATTTAAATATTAGTGCACAATTAATCAAATTGGCTAGAATGTCATATTATTGTGTCATACTTTGTCTAGAGAGGAATTAGAAGGTGATGTTAGCTACATATAGACCATCATCCCATTTAGGATGTTATCGACACAAAATAACACATACACATGCCATGTGATTCTCAATTAGAAGAAAAGAGTGATCTAGATCACCAAAATGAATTTTCATCATTTTAAATCTAAATGATTTGATTAAAGTTAATAATCTCATATGCATTGCCCTATTTGTGGATACACTAGCCTAAATTATCAGTTTTATATGACAAGCTCAAACCATTTAGTGCATTTAAGTGATTTTGGCCCAATTTGTGCATTTTAATGTATTTCAAGTAAGATTGACAATTTCAACATAATGGTGTTAGGAAGTAGATGTCTACACCCTACACATTCATAACATTTATTCTAGGTTTGGATGTCTACATTATATTAACCATTGTTAAGATGGTGGACATCTAAAACCCTATATAAACCCTAGAACTAACCTGATTGTGGAATTAACCACAAAACTCATATAGATGAGATAATTTGACCATGAATTGACCTTTAGGGTAACTTAAGGTCCTCTGATCTTCACGGTGACCCATTAGTTAGCATGTGTATGGGTCAAACTATATGGAATGGGCCTAGAAGTGCTAGTTTGAGCTCAAAAGAAAGGATAGTAGGAGTATTTATGTGAAAAATGAGTTTGAGAAGGGAGGATGAGTCTTAAAACATCTTTAAAAGCCCTTTAGTAACCTCCATGACTGGTTCATCAAGCAAAAAGGTACAAGTGTTATAATTTATGAATGTGTGCACCAAAAAGGGGTTAAATGATATAATCAAGCCTATTATGCTACTTTTTGATGTAGCTAAGGTGATATTCAGGTCATATATGATGTAATAGTTCCTTACATCCCCAATATTCTACCCAAGATTCATTATTCAGGTCTGTAGACATACCAATCCATGACTCCCATAATGATTATGCCATAAAAAGGTGAAGCAAAGATCAATTTGGGAAGTGTGAATGTTTCCAAACTAAGTTTTGAAGGCTATCACCTTATTTATATGCCTTTTCACTAATTGAGAATCCAAGAAAATCCATACAATTAGCCATTTTTCCTACAGATATCTTTAGCCTACTCAAGAGCATGATTCTTGACACAAAGAACATCTTCAAGTGCTCATCATAGCTTAAGTATTATGCATGGGTAGTCCAACACTTCAGGGAAGGTAATAAGGTCTATTGGCTTGAGTTTTGTGTAATTGGTTTAGAAATCCAAGCTTTGATCTCTATTAACCATCCCTAAGACCCCCTAACACTCTTAAACCTCTCTTAAACCCTAATAGTGACTTGAATATGAATGTTTAAGGAAAAATGAATTCAAATGATTAGGAATTATTTATGTAACATGTGTACCATGTTTCCAACTTAGAGGAGCTCATGTCCATGACTCTTGATGGTAAGAAAACTTTATAGGCACTTCCTAAAAAGGTGAGTTTATAGGGTTTTAAGAATAAAATGTGTTTTAAAACATAATTAAAAGTTATAAATTATGGAAAGGGTAAGTTTAGGACTTATTATACTCATTAAATGTTAATATGATGGATGGAACTAAATGAAAATGTCTCTTCTACCTCTATCTAAACTACCAATTTGTAAAATAGTCTAATTAACCTCGTCATGCAAGGCTAATACGTACTTTCAAGTAAAGAACACTTGAAATATCCTAATGCCAATACTATTGTCAGTTAAACGTGTACCCAATGAAGAGAATGTATAAGCTTCTCCTCATTCAAGTAAGACAATGGAACCACCCTAGGACTTTGGGTATCCCTATTGGGGGTGGATCTCTAGATTAGGGCTTAGCTCCCCTTGATGCATCGTTTAAGCTCATTTTCCTACTACTAAAAACATGGGGGATGAAAAAGGTTGGAACAACTAAAATTAAACCTATTATACTAGAGATGATGCACCAAAATATTTTCTCTACTCCAACTTTTGACATGTACTTTGAACCAAGAGAAGCCTAACATACACTCCATCCAATGACAACCTTCTTCTTGCATCAATGTTTCAACATGGTATCTTAGAATTGGTTTAGGCTAGGAAGAATTAAATAATAGACATTCTAAGAGAAACTATTGAATGATATATTCACTACACCTAAAAATCCATTTGACACTTCTTGTTGACCTACAAAGAGAAGTATTTGAACTGACAAGGTACTAATAAAATTGACATGTGAAGGTAAGCTAAGATACACTTGCACAAGACAATAACCATCACATACACTTAGAGAATTATTTAATGAGGTGAAAAAAATATATATTTATTGATTCAAGACAAAATATTTGTAGGGATTCACCATACCCAAGTGGATTTCTCTATACAATAGCCAAAAGGCTAGGAGTTATAGAAGAAATGGGAAGATAGAGAGAAGGGAAGTCCAAGGGTCACTTGGACATGTGTCCATCTAAGAGAACTAGTTATAATTGAATTTAAAAGATATATTTTTAAATATATTCCATTTTATATAGGTATACTTGTCCAAAACAAGTCATAAGGATAGTGAAAAGTGGCACAAAACCTACAATTTTGGCATAGGAAATTGCCCTCATGATTTGCCTTCAAAAAATACCTTTATCCCTACATATGTTCATGTCTAATGGTTTGTATGAGTAATAGATGTTAAAAACAAGTCTCTACATACATTGGATTGATCCTTGACCATCCCTATTCTTATAGACATGCTAAATCATTCCTAACAGTCTTAAAAAGGCCCTTTTCCATGTACCTTTTCCACTTAGCATTCAAAAATCCTAAAAATAGAAAAATTATACATGAAAAATAGGTAATAACACCTTTCAAAGGTTCCCATATCATAAATTTCAATAAAAAATCCTTTGAAAGGCCTCTCTAATTACTTTTTACTACTTTCCCCAAGTGTTCACTAGCTAGCTCACTAGACTAGCTGAAAGTGAGGACCTATTTGGGATAATTATAGGATTATTCATGAAAATAGGTGAATTTTTTAGTTATCTCAAGTGTAATTATTCCTCCCAAAGTTTTTTTCATTTCTTAACTCTTCCTATAGCTTGTACACCACTCAAAATGGTCAAAAACATCCTTGTTTCCTCTGATTCATATAGTTCCATACAAAAAAATCACATGGATGTGATCATAATGGAGTTTTAAATAACTTATATTTAGTAATTATGTTAAAAATCCTCCATATGGTGGCACTTTTCCCCTCTAGGTCTCAAATAGGGTTTTGGAGGGTTTCAAAGTGACAAACCTTCTTAGAATTTGTTCATAAATATGGCTCATTGAGATTCCTTATAAATACCCCTTGTGTCTTCTTAAGGACCATATCAATTATCCCTAATAAGATATATGTCCCATGCAAATATTGGTGGAAGTTCTAAGCAATTGAAGTTGACCCTTTATGACATTATGGGCTTTTTGTGAGGGTTTGGGAGCCTCAAAGCCAATAATTAATCTTATAATGAATTTATTTGAAAAAAATGGCTCATAAACCTTTATATTAACCAAAAAAACATGTTACCATCATTATATTATCTCCTCAAAATCCAAAAATGAAAACTTACCCTTGTTTGGCACTAGGCCTAGACCTTGCTAATAGGCATGCTTGCCATCTGAGACCCAACCTGACACTTTAATGGATTTATTTGAAATATTATGAATAAAAAACATATTTTATACCCATTAAAACATGTTAAAACCAATTTTTAGGTATGTAAAATGCCAAAAATTCAAATGACCCTTAGTAGGGATTTTAGGCCTAAGGATTCCCACTAGGTATGCATGCAAACCTCCGAGGTTGGAACAACCTATATGATTCCAAACCTTATTTTAAGGTTTAACATGTTTATTTATGTCTCCTAAATGTTATAAAATTATAAATTTTCCCTTTATATCCTTATATTTCAACATTTCATCACTTTCCCCAAAATTAGCAGCTTAATGCACACTAAAAGTGACCATGCTCTGAGACAAAATAGAGGGTGTTTTCACTATTTAATTTAGAAAATTGATTATTTTAAAGTATTATATAGGTAATAATGGTATTATTTACCAAAATTAAGCTCCAAAATCCTCCATTTGGTCCTCTAACTCTCCATTTTTCCAATGTAGACTTTTGACTAGGTAGGGTTTGAGGGTAGGTAGGGTATAAGATTCTATTTGAAGGTATTAGGTTTTCAATTAGGATTTTTAATGGAATTTATGGATTATTATTTATTATAAAAACTAATTACAACCAATTTCATGGCTTATTTTAATATAAAACACATTTCATGCCTTAGGAACCTAAAATTAGGCCTTGACTACCCACAAGGAGAAATCTTATTTTATGTTGCCTTTAGGTTCTAATGAGTTTATTTTACATTTAAATACATTAAAAAAAAATATTTTTCATTATAAAAATATAATTTATGTGTTTATTACCATTATTAAATGTTAATCTCACTCCTTTTGCACCAAGCTCACCCTCAAACTCAAGACTAGGAAGGACTAAGACAATCCCCTTAAGCCATGTCTATAGGTGATGATTGAAGCTTATTTGGTATTTTTTATTTATAGTAGTAATTATAATGACATAATATTATAATTTCATACTTATTTTCATGTTATAAATCTTCAAATCACACATCAATCATGTTTAGGTCTCTTATAAGTATACCCCTACCCTGACTATGTTGTCACCATTTCTACCCTTGTTTAATGATGTTTTACCCATTTGAAGGCTTTGTCCATTATTTTTTTAGACTAATTAAAATTTATTCTGACTAATTTCACTCTTATTTTCACTTATATCACTTTAATGACTCCAAAGGAGGTCTAAAACTCAAACATTCAACTCATTGCTAGTTTGACTATATTTCACCTTTTGGCATGACTATAGGTGCACAATTTGATTTGCTTGTAGGTGTCCAAGATGAGTTTTTAGTCTCAAAAGTACATAAAAATATTTATTTTCATCCATATAATATTTTCACATCATTTAACCCACTTAAATTCTCCATTTGGGCTCAAAAATCACCCTACTCCAAATTGAGTTCACACTTTCACTTCCTCTAACTATGTATGCATGCTCACAGACATGTAGGTCAGCTTGATCGGTATCTAGCCACAAAAATGGGGTATAAAAATTATCTATTATTCTCATATCATTATGATATCCTTACTTCACCATCTAAAATCCTCATGTCTAGCACAAAGGATCCTTTCCACCTTGAACAAATATTGATTCCACTATCCTTGGTTGTAGGTGTCTATTTCTGGGCTTGTAGGACTTTGGAGCATTTGTATCATATTTAACATTCCTAAGGGATTTTTTAGCTTGTATAGAGTTTTTTATAACTCACACTTATACTTATATTTCCTTTAATATTCCTTACACTATCTTTTTTTGCCAATCTTTGAAACACTATCCTCACTACCTCTCTGCCCTGTATACGGATAAGGGATGGCATAAAAGGGCCATCTCATGAAATTTCCTCTTTTTTCATCATCTAAGTGCTTAGGACTTATTTTATTATCCCTTGGAAGTTTTTAATCTATTTTTATAAGTTTAGTACATCATCATATGGTTCAAATTTAAAACCTTATCAATATCATGTAGACATCACTGTTGTGAATCAATGATTTTTAGCCATTTTGGGAGGCTTCAAACCCATCTTCTCCTTATCTTTTCAAGCTCAAAATTGGTATATGTATTATTTGTAGATATGGATATCCAATAAAATAAAAAAAGGGAATTTAAATAATTTTTAAACCAACATACATCATCTCAAAAAATACTCAGGACCTATATTTGGCATATTTAGGGAATGTTAAACCAAAACAATCAAGCTCATCTTTTGAAGTGGAGACTTCTTCTTGGTATAGAATCCTAGCTTAATTTTCATGAATTCCATGATATTTGGGAAATTTTAATAACTCAAACAGGAATTTCATCATGTGTCCACCATAAAAATCTCTATACAAACTCCTAGAGAGGGTGACTATCAACATTTTGCAAACAAGGTAGTGAGCAAGGAAAACTAAGGCAAATTAGCTTGGAAGGAGGGTTAATTGTTATATAATAATGGAAAATAACTGAAATTATTTTTTTTAAATGATTTAAAACATATTTAAACCTTTATGGAGCTCCTTTACATGTTTTGAAACTTAGAGTACACAACCATAGCTGCAAACTTGGAAAACAAGCCCATTTTGGAATCCTCCCTCAAGAGCATGAAGAGAGAAGTGTTGGATGGTTGAGGAATCATGGTGAGTAAATAAATCACACTTTAAACAACCTAAAAAAACTCACATATCTCCAAATGCCTCTAAAAATTATAAATAGATGCATAATTATACCCCTCGTAGATTCAATTCTATAAAAGGTTGCTTGGATTGTTAATGATTGTTCATAAAGGAGGAGGAACCAAAACACAAACCAATATTATTAAAATTAAGTGTATTAAGATTAAAATACACCTATAGGAGCACTCCTCTGAACTCTATCTGTACCTTCCATACCAAGTGCTTGAAATTGACCTTTCTTTGCATGCTAAGAGGAAAATGAAGAAAACTGAGTTGAAGATGCATATTTTTATGAATTTTATTTAATTAAAACATGGGAATGACCTATGGGGAGGTGAAGAGTCACAAATCCATGTTTTACAAGTGTCACACTTCCCAAAGTAACCATACAAGTGCCCATTTTTCTCTCCTTGGCTAAGAAAACTACCTTTTGCCTAAAAAACCTACAAATTTCAGTTAATGATAGTTTCTAAAGAGATATTAGGACACATGTCATGTGATAAAACTACTTTAAACTTTCACAATTCCCAATAAACCTATATAAAGCATTAAATACACCATTTAGACCCTTGAGATGACCTAAAATGACATGATAGGCTAATCAAATGAGTGACCAAAATTAATATAGCCTTGAGAGGAATGAAACAACCTATAAAACACCTTATAACAACATATTACACCCCTTTAATTTCCTAAAAGTGAGTTTTTTACTAGGGGTGCCCTATTTTGAACTAAAAATCAAAATTCGTCAACAAATTAGTGACTCATAGGGGTACTATGCCTGCTATACTAACTATACAAGTAGACTTATTAGTCAATTGGGATTATGGAGTCATCTAATGATCTGTAAACTACACTGATAAACTCAAAGTGAAGTTTAAAAACTATGGATTCTAAATTTATCAAACTTAACAAATTCTCAAAATACTCAAAAGAACATGCAAATTGTTTGGTAAAAGTGTTCTCAGTTATCAAATTGGATTGGAACCATCTATTGACTTTAAAATTGAATTCACCAATTAAACCAGTATTTTTTTGTACAAAAAATGTTGTAAAATTGTCAAAATTTAATCTTTTCATGATTTTATAATTAAAAAATTAGAAATTGAAATAAAAACATGCAAGCAAATGACAGATTACCATCCAACATTGATAACAGATTTCAGTATTTAATGCCTACATCTCTAGGTCCACCCAATAGTGAGGAACATTTCTATTAAATTTGTGCAACAAATGGCTTACAAATTCTTTGAAACACTGCATAACTTCCCTCATGCTTGATCTCTCTCCAAGAACTCCACCTCACTGATATACTCAAGCTTGGTTACACAGAATCCTTCCTCAGTCTTCAACCCCTTCTGAATGTGCTTTGGTCCTTCATTCAATCTATTGGTATATCCAAATAATAATAAAAACATTCTCTTTCAATTACAAAACATAACTAAAAGGCTTACCCTATATATAGAGGTCAAAAATTGGATCATAATCCGTTTGTTAAAGCTATCTCCAAGCTTAAACTAGCTCTCAGCCTCTTAATAAAAAAAACACAATCCCTGTGAAGGTTAAATTCAAATACAGGTTTATGCCTTATATAACACTTCCAAGTCCATAGCTTGGTCGGTCAAGGCTTATCCCTTTTATAGGGCAGGTCTGCAATTCAAGTCTCCCCCATTCTATTTGGGTGCTTGTCTTATCTCCTTGATCCCACATCATCAGGATTATGAAAGGCTGTTGGGTTCTTAATAGACTTGAATGTCTATTTTTAAATGCTAATGATCCATCTTATCCCACATACGGTGGGTGGGAAAAGTCAACATGCTTTAAAAAGTCTTTTATTCCAATAGTTGCCTACGCTTTTGTTTTATGGGTTATCTTTAGTCCCACATTGAGTATATTTGAACCAACTCAAAATTTTAATAGCTCGACTCTCCACCATAATGGTCGTTGATGCTTTTTAGCTAAGTCATATGCCATGACTGATGGTTTGGGTGCTGTGCTCGGTCCTTGATCTTGGCAATGGTGTTACGTGGCTCTTCCACATGGGTGTAAAGGTCGAAGCATATTTTTAACTTGGCTCAAACGCTAATCTTAGCATGGAATATGTCTTGGTCTTCAATCTCAAGCTTGACTCAGCATGGAAATTGTGGTTCTCTCCCATGTGGCATAATGGGGAATGGTAAATATAAATATTGCCAAGGCAATATTACAAAGAGTTTAAAAATTTATAATTTAATTCTCCCACATGCATTCGATGGGCATAATAGAATGCTTTAAAATCAAAGTCAAATACATTACAATATGAAATGGAGGTCAAGGCACCCCTCCTTAACCAAGTGTGTTGACCCTCGCTGAGGGCCCCTAGTGAGCCAATAGTGGGGCCCACAGTTCTCCATATGATTTCTTGTTAAAGACTGGAGGATGAAACCAAACTAAACACCAACCAATTTTTTTTACACGAATGTAAAAAAATAACTACCATATGTCAATGGCTAATTGGTTCATGTGTCACAAGCAAATAATGCCACGTCACTTTTTGACATGTTATTTCCTATTGCAAGAAAACTTTAGCAGCCTATAACTTTTGCATACAATGTCCATTTTTCAAACCATAAAAAGTGCCAAAAATATCTCGATGAGCTCTATTTTGTGTAATTAGTTTCATTACGACTTGGAAATTTTTTCCAAATTGAACTCCAGATCACGCTTCCCTACAAAAGAGGTTTTTGGTCTCCAAAATTCTACTATCTCTTAAAAAATGATAACTGGTCTACTGTATCACATCAAATAGAACCCAATCATAGCAAGAGATAAACATTGGAAAAATAAATGATTCAAAACTCAACTAAAAATGCCTACAAATGGCATGAGTTGAAGAATCTGCAACTACCAATAAACTGATCACAACATACCAAAACTATTTGCCCATGTCACATCGTGTAAAGTTGTGAACTGTCAATAAACTGAAACAATTCCCAATACAACTACAAAACAAGTTTTTTAATGCTGACAAAATACAATAAATGTTGTAGACATGTTGCAATACAATGCCCTGGTATGGGACTTATATGCCAAGCAAATGCAAACAACACCAAGTGTATATTGCCTAACATCTCAAACATACCCATAGGGTCTTACAATGCATCTATACATCCATGTGCCAAAAATAGATACATTCTCAAAATAGCTGTCAAATATGAGACAAGTGTCATAAGGAATTAACTCAACCTATAACATGCATTTTATCATTATCTCCAACTGATCAAATGAGTTCAAGTCCTCTAGACAACTCACATAACATAAATAGGAGATTCCAAAACATAGAGCTATTTAACATGAGAATTGAAATACTTCGAATGATGAACCTATCTCAAAGTGTCCTCACAAACTCTACTAATGCATCATCAAATCTTGTTCTTCTCCTTAATAAAATTCTTAACAATGCTTTGACAAATAAGTGCATTATTAATCCACTTAATCAAATTTTCTGCCTAGTTAACTTGATTTCCTTAGTGGATTCCTTTGCATCATTATGGATTGATTTAACTTCATTGACTTTATTAATAGGTTGATAAATCATCTTATTTTTACCATGTTTAGAATGAGAAGATGATTGAAGTTTAAAACAATGATCAATCTGATGTCCACTAATATGGCAATGAGTGCATACAACCTTCTTAGGTGAGGTCTCCCTTTTACCTCTTCTCACTTTGCCTTGATGAGAATGGTTCTTAACCCCTACAATCTGCTTAACCATAGCATGCCTTTTCTAACAAAATGCAACACTATGGTTATTCATCCCAAAAAAAGTGCAAGGGAATGATTTCATCATCTTTTGAATGTTAAATCCAAATTTCTTAAACATAAAAAGTGGATCGAAAGATTTAGTGCTAACTCTAGTGTAGAAACTAGGAGGTGGAATCTCAATACCTCGTCTACATGTTCTCTTACACTGTACATGCTCTACTAGTGGCTTCATACCTTTGCTATTAAAAGCTTGTTTTCCTTTAGCCATGGAGGAATTTTCTCCAATTTCCACCTGCTCACTAGTGTAACCCAAACTTGCATGAAGAGATCTATGCTCTACTTGTATTGGGTTAGTAATTCCTTGGCCATCTCAACCAAGACCTATTCCATTAAATCCCTTATTCATCAATAATTTGGATCCTATACCTTTAGTATGTTATTTAAAACTACTAAAAGCATCATTATCTGAATCTGAATGGAAAGAAGAAGATGAATTACTTGGTGAATAACTTATAGTGCATTCAATCATAGTCTATGCATCTGAAGTAGAAGGTATGGCCTTCTTTGGTTCACCACACTGCAATTTGATCAAGATCCCATCCTTAGATTCAAGCTCTAATTTTAAACTTGCAATATCCTCATCCAAGGAGTATAATCGAGCTCTCAGAAAAGCATTCTCATCCTAAATCTGGGTGTTGATGTCTTCAAGCTCATCAAGCTTGGCTTTATATGATAACTTGCCCATGGTTTCCTATAAACACACTGATTCCACAACTACACATTGCAATCTAATCAAGTATACAAAATATTGAAAACCAATACACTAAAAGCAACTATCAAATCACAATCAAAAGTTATCCCTACTTTCTAATTGCTCTGATACCAATTTGATCCATAAACTACACTAATAAACTCAAAGTGAAGTTTTAAAACTAAGGATTCTAATTTTCTTAAACTTAAAAATTTCTCAAAATACTCAAAATAACTTGAAAATTATTTGGCAAAAGTGTTCTCGATTATCAAATTGGATTGGAACCATCAATTGACTTTAAACTTCCATTCACCAATTAAATTGGTATTTTTTTTACATCAAATGTCGAAAATTTGTCAAAATTTAATCTTTACATGATTTTATAATTAAAAAATTAGAAACTAAAATAAAAACATGCAATCTAATGAAAAATTACCATCTGACATTTATAATAGAGTTTGGCATTTAATGCCTATGTCTCTAGGTCTTCCCAATAGTGAGGACCATTTCTATTAAATTTGTGCAACAAATGGCTTACATATTCTTTGAAATGCTACACAACTTCCCTCAGGCATGATCTCTATCCAATAACTCCACCTCACTAATATACTCAAGCTCAATCACATGGAATCCTTCCTCAGTCTTCAACCCCTTCTGAATGTGCTTTGGTCCTTCATTCAATCTATTGGTATATCCAAATAATAATAAAAACATTCTCTTTCAATTACAAAACATAACTGAAAGGCTTACCCTATGTATAGAGGTCATAAATTGGATTATAATATATTTGATAAATCCATCTCTAAGCTTAAACTATCTCTTGGCCTCTTAATAAAAAAACATAGTCCCTGCGAAGGTTAAATTCAAATACATGTTCATGCCTTATGTAACACTTCCAAGTCCACAGCTTGGTCGGTCAAGGCTTATCCCTTTTACAGGGCAGGTCCATGGTTCAAGTCTCCCCCATTTTATTTGGGCACTTGTCTTATCTCCTTAATCCCACATCATCAAGATTATGAAAGGATTTCAAGTTCTTAATAGACTTGAATGTCTATTTTGAAATGCCGATGATCCATTTTATCCCACATACGGTGGGTGGGAAAAGTCACCATGCTTTAAAAAGTCTTTTGTTCTCACCATTGCCTACACTTTTGTTTTGTGGGTTATCTTTAGTCCCACATTGAGTATATCCAAACCAACTCAAAATTTTAATAGCTCGACTCTCCACCATAATGGTCGCTGATGCCTTTTGGCTAAGGCATATGCCATGACTGATGGTTTGGATGGTGTGCTCGGTCCTTAATCTTGGCAATGGTGTTATGTGGCTCCTCCACTTGGGTGAAAAGGTCAAAGTACATTCTTAACTTGGCTCAAACACTAATCTTAGCATGGAATATGGCTTGGTCTTCAATCTCAAGCTTGACTCAGCATGGAAACTATGGTTCTCTCCCATGTGGCATAATGGGGAATGGTAAATATAAATATTACCAAGGCAATATTAGAAAGCGTTTAAAAACTTACAATTCAATTCTCCCACATGCATTTAGTGGGCATAATAGAATGATTTAAAATCAAATTCAAATACATTTCAATATGAAATGGAGGTCAACGTACCCCTCCTTAACCAAGTGTGTCGACCCTCACTAAGGGCCCCCAATGAGCCAATAACAGGACCCACGATTCTCCATACAATTACTAGTTAAAGATTGGAGGATGAAACCAAACCAAACACCAACCAAATTTTTTTGCACAAATGTACAAAAATAATTTCCACGTGTCAACGGCTGATTGGTTCATGTGTCACATGCAAACAATGCCACATCACTTTTTGACATGTTATTTCCTGTTGCAAGAAAACTTCAACGGCCTATAACTTTTGCATACAATGTCCATTTTGAAAATCATAAAAAGTGATAGAAATATCTCAATGAGATCTATGCTGTATAATTGGTTTCATTACAACTTGGAAAATTTTTCTAAACTTAAATCCAAATCATCTATGAACTGAGGTAATTGAGAGACCTTTACCATTGACTACCTCAAACATATAAAGGAAAGAGACACATAATAAAGAATAAGGAAAAACACACATGTGATACTTATCAATTATGGAAAACAAAATACAAAATAAATTAAACAAATATGTGCATTTCTCTTGCTCATACCTCCCTTCATAGATCAAAAGGGACGTATCTTAGGACTCCTTCCTCAATAGATGAGTGAGGGTGCTAGGAGTGCTTCTTTTTAGAAGGGGTATTAGATGAATATTTCTTCCTATTTTATCTTTGTATTTATTCATCATTGAATGGAGCCATTTCCCATGTATTTTCAAAGTAGGAAAGGTCCTCTTGAACCTCAAACTATGCCTCAAGCTGCTACCCCTTCATCTTAACATGACAATTCTAAAAATCCATGTATGGAGTAGTTTATTGCAAGTTAATCTCACCTAAAAGGATTTGATCATCCTTTTCCATTCTCATAATCTCTTCAAACTATTCAAGGAGCATTATATCATAACCATTTGAAAGTTTTTCTTGATTGCAATCTTCATGAATATTGTTGGAGGTGGCTGCATAGATGGATGTAGAGACAAGCTCTAAGTTACCTTCCAAAGGCCTAAAATCATCATAGATTGCTCTATTATGATCTAGGCTCTCTTCATTATGTTGCTCATCAACATGTATTTTCTTTCCCTCATCTTGAGCTTTCTTGTCTAGGAGCTTGGTTTTTTCCTCCTTCTCATACTCTTCAAACATTTGCATGTAAATCCACCACATGTCCTCCTTTTGAGCCACATCTTCTTACTAGCCATGACTAGTCAACTCCAAGGGATTTGTAGGTTCTTTTAGAGCTTCAAATTCATTACATATTCTCTCAAATCTTTTCCATATTTCATCATCCTTTGGCTGTCCTAGATCATGAAAAGGAGAGACAAAAAGGCCATTTCTTCTTCTTCTTTAGCATCCAAGAGAACTTGTTCTAATGCATCTTTCCCAACATAAGGGGAATCTTCTTTCATGTCCTCACAACCTGACTTCTCACCACAACTCAACCCTTATTCATCCTCAATCCAATTTTATATTTCAATCTCATCCTCCCTCCTAGTGACATCAACCTTAAGAACTTGAAAAATAGGGAGCTTGGCCAAAGGGGATTCCCAAGTAGCAAGATAATTCTCAACATTAGGAGGGAAAATTTGATTAGTTGTAAGGGGTGTAAAGATAGGTTCAATGGTCTCTTGAGGAGGTGTGTGAGGGTGATGAATGGCTCCAAATTTATCTTCCCTAACAACTTCTCCATTTAAACATGACTTGTTCTTTTACTCATGAGTTGCCATCACATATTTCCATCTAGGGAAGGTGGGATTAAGGATAGCTTCATGGGATTGAGAGGTTGATGAAGGGGTGAAAGATATGTCTAAGAAACCTATAGTTTCCTCAGGATTGTCACTTTTATTACAAGTTGGAGAAGTGGGTTGAGATATTTTACCTTCCTTTTCCATGATGGACTACCTCAAGGCCTGATTGACCAATTCAAATTCCCTTTCAAGATGAGCTTCAAATTTCAATCTCTCCCTCTCAAAATCCTCTCCTAACAAATGAACCTGCTCAACCATGATGTTCTCCTCCCTTGGGATGCTTTCTTGGATGGGTTTCCAAGATGGGAAACTTTGGGAAGTACATGAGGTGTTTAGGATATTAGTAAACATGGTTGGACTAGAAATTTAAAGAGGCAAGGATGGCACACTTGAAGGTGAATGTGGGAAATTTTGAGGTTGCCAATATGGGATTTGTTCATAAAATCTCAATCTCTCCTCTAGATTGAATATCAAACCACACACATCAAGAATTTCATAGGTAATATTTGGCCACTTATCCCCCTCTATAGGTATCCACTCCTTCATTTGTTTCAAGGAATTATTTACACTCTCAATACAAACACTAGGTATGATTTCACCACAACCATATCTAGTGTTAATGTCTAGCATGTGTTCTTGGTAACCAAGGAGAGTTCTTTTGAAACTAGCAATGGAATGGCTTGGAGGAGATCTATGTGGGCTATATGGAGCAAAAACATGATAGGTTTGGTCATTGTCAACATATGATTGATGAAGATTATGACAAGGCTGGACAAGAACTTGTTCATAATTAAGAGGAAAAGGCAAAGTTGGACATAAATCCTCAACTTGTGTTAAAACAAGCTCAAAATCACAAATATCCATTAATCACTTCACAAAAAAGTATATAACAAGAAAAAAACTTTAATTGGTATGCCTGGGCTTCTCAACCAACATATATGTACGTGGAGTCACCATTGATGTTTATTAGAATTGCCTCACAAGGTTGATGTCTTGAGGAGAACTCCAAAACTCCTCAAGGAATGGACTCAATAATCCCACCAGGTGTGCCAAAAAATATTGTCACTTGAACTTACACCCAATGAGGATATGGTACATGTTTCTCCTCATTCAAGTAAAACAATGGAACCACCCTAGGAATGTGTGTATCCTTATTAGGGGGTGGATCTCTAGATTAGGGGCTAGCTCCCCTTGATCCATCATTTAAGCTCATTTTCCTACTAATAAAAACTTTGGATATGAAAAGGATTGAAAAAACTTAAAGTAAACCTATTCTACTAGAGGTGATGCACCAAAATATTTTCTCTACTCACACTCTTGACATGTACTTTGAACCAAGAGAAGCCTAACATACACTCCATCCAATGACAACCTTGTTCTTGCATTAATGTTTCAACATGGCATCTTAGAATTGGTTTAGGCTAGGAATAATTAAATAATAATCATTCTAAGACACGTTATTTAATGAGTTATTCACTACACCTAAAAATCCATTTGACACTTCTTTCTAACCTACAAAGAGAAGTATTTAAACTCATGAGGTACTAGGAAAATTGACATGTGAAGGTAAGCTAAGATACACTTGCACAAGATAATAACCATCACATACACTTAGATAATTCTTGAAAGAGGTAAAAAATATCTATATTTATTGATTCAAAACGAAATTTTGGTAGGGATTCTCTATACCCAAGTGGAATTCTCTATACAATAGCTGAAAGCCTATAATTTATAGAAGAAATGGGAAGATAGAGAGAAGGTAAGTCCAAGGGTCACTTGGACATGTGTCCATCTGAGATAAACAATTAAAATTACATGCGTAGTAGAGGCAGGATGATATATTCCATGTCATATAGGTATACTTGTCCAAAATAAGTCATAAGGATAGTGAAAATTGGCACAAAACCTACAATTTTGGCATAGGAAACCACCCTCATGATTTGTCTTCCAAAATTGCCTTTATCCTTACATATGGTTAGCTCTGATGGTTGGTATAATCAAGATAGGTTAAAAACAAGTCCCTACATTTATTGGATTGAACCTTGACCATCCCTATTATTTTGGACATGCAAAATCATTCCTAGTAGTATCAAAAAGGCTCTTTTCCATGCACATTTTCCACTTGACATTCAAAAATACTAAAACTTAAAAAATGATCCATGCACAAGATATCATGACACATTGTTTCTATGCTAAATCGCTTTCTACATTTAAAGAAGAATTAAGAAACTAAAAGATGGTCAAGGCTAGAAGATACCTGATTGTAGTCGTGCGCACCAAAATCAGACGTTGGAAGGTACTCCTCTTTGGCTGTGGAGGAATGACACCTGCAAAGAAAAATAGACTAAACACGAAAAAATGTTAGATGAAGAGACGGTGGGTTGTCAAGCAAATGCCTGATCCCAGAAGTATGAAGACTCCTAGAAGGATATCAACCCACTAATTAAAATAAAAATATTTGATAGAAATGGAAATAATGAAAAGACAGAATGAAAGTAAATAAAAGACAAAAACACAAATGCGTACCTAATATTCAACAAACTGTTCTACATAGTCGCTGGTATCAGTCTCTGTGCCAGCGTCGGTTAGGGGAAGGTGCTGACGTTGATTAAGATGTTGGCGTCAGTCGGGGTAATGACCGGTGTCGGTCGTGGTAACAGTTCTAGACAGAGTTTGGGCGGGTCTGGTCGGGTCTGGTCGAGTCGAGATAGGGTTTGGTCTAGTCTAGACAGGGTTTGGGGGTTTGCAGAAGGTTTGTTGTTTTGTTTGGGGTTTGTGCAGAAAGTCTGAATAGAGTTAAAAGACTATGTATTCAGGGGATAGTAGGCAGAGGTGTAAAGGAGGAAGTCAAGTCTCGGTGCTACAGTCTGAAGATCCAGGGTGATAACAGTAAATAAAAAACAATAACCAGAGAGAAACAAAACACAAAACAAGATACTTACTTGTTATACGCTTGAAGATGAAGTCGGAGACGTGATTGATGTTGTCGCTATGCTGCCAAATGACCAAAGCAGAGTTCCTATATGCAGAAGATCGATTGCAGGTTGGTTGGATGCAAGAGAGGGTTGGTCTCAAGAGTTCTTGTTGAAATGAATGAACTGGTTAGTTGAATAATCCATCGGTTGATTGCCAGAGGTTCATGGATGAAGGCGATGGACGGTTCGATAACCGATCGGGAAATCGATTGGGAACTGAATGGGTAATGGGTAACAGAATAATGGTTCCTGTGTTCAGATCGAGAATGCAGTGCTAAGGAGAACCGACGTTGGCAGAACCACCGATGTCGACCGATAAGTGACCGACGTCGGTGATGTTGGTCGGGTGGTGACCGTGGTTAGAAGATGCAGAATGGGGGCAAAGACTAACTTTAGCCTTTTGCTCATTTTGACATGCTGCCAGGGTCAAGGCTAGTGGGAAAATAGTCGACAGGGGTTAAATAGGCAAAGGAGAATAACATGAGGGATGACTAGGGGAGTCAACATGATTTTTGTGTCTACATTTGCCCCTTTTTGTCTTGTTGGTTGTTCTGGATGAACTGCAAGACAAAAACATGAGTGATTGCCCCAAGTGAGGGATAAGGTTGATTCTATCTTGTTGGTTGTTCGAATGAACTGCAAGACAAAAATAGGTAGCGGATTGCCCCGATTATGGATGAGGTATTCCCCCTCAAAGTAGGAGTCAAGGGAAGGGAACTAGGAATCGGGTGCTGATTTGACAAAGAGTGGATGAAAAAGAGGAGTGAGGGGGAACGCTGCAAAAGTTGTGATTGCGTGCATACCACTGTACGATATGGTTAGGTCAAAGTGTCACAGGTTAAGGGTCAAGGAGTGCCAAAATTGAAATAACTGGGCCCCAGCATTTAGTTGTCTGTTGATTGGGTTATGCAATCTAAGCTGAAGCTCCAATGGGTCATCGCATTCTAGGTATCCCAGGCTCAGGAAGTGCTCCTAGAAACATGAAAAAGTCACAAGTAGTGTAGATCAACCGGCATGCGATCCTATACTTGTGAGGGTCTAAAAAGTCTGTGCATAAGTCTGCTAACCAGTCATGAGGTAGCATACATGCAAAAATAACCAAGGCAACATTGTCTTAGAAGTGGTCAAGGTCGGGGGAGATAGGCATGATCTCCAATGGTTGGTAGTCGAGGGGAGAAATGGACGAAAGGATGTGGCTGAGCTAAGCTCAGAAGACCCCATGTCAACTGAGTGTTGCCTACATAGCCCCGGTGGAAAGGGCCTTAGGCCAATGTAGTTCTCCCTAGAAGGGAGGAAGGGTCAAAGGGATGGCATTGGTCGTGGTCAAGGGCAAGGTTATGGTTAAAAGGAGGAAAAAAGGTTTGTCCATCAGAGAGATGAACAAACGAGGGTGGTTGAGCTAACCCCAGAAGATAGTCGTGTCATTTGAGTGCTGCCTACATAGCCCAAGTCATAGGGCCTCAAACCAATGTAGTTCAGACAAAGGGTCCGAGTGGTAGACAGGTGGTCAAAACGGTCGATAGATTGGTCCTGGTCATGATGAAATGATGAGGAGAAGAGATGATGTTACAGCCTTTTCCAAATGGTGTATTCTGCAACATTGGTTAAGAGGTCTTTCATCCCTAGCAATTTTTCCATAGTCATGATGGATGTATGCTAAAAATGAATTGAGGTCTATTTATGCTTCAGCAAGTATTGGTTTATGCTTAACATAAATTGCATCCAGTCGATAGTTTCCATGTGTATTGGTGTCCATAGAAACTAGGGTGAATAGGCTATGGGAGTGGTCTAAAAAGAGAGTTGAGTTGAGTTGATTGACAAGTGATGAAGGTGAATGTGATCAAAGTGTAGAAGAAGTGAAAAGCATAGTGCTCTTTCATTGACAAGGACCAAAATGACAGCATAGATAGGGGTTATTAGAACCAAGAGCCCCATTCATGCATGACGTCGTTGACCAGATGTTGTGTTAGAACGATAATCGAATCACTTTGACATTAAAGTGAGCTCGAAGTCCCTTGAGCAGGTGATAGGAGGGGGAAAAAGGGTAACCCATTTTAAGAGCAGAGATAACTTTGTCCCTTGTTATAGGAGACCCTGAGACAACTATAAGTCAAGTCCATGACTCATTTTTTTTTTTTGGTTGGCAGACTAATCGATGCGGGAAGCCTACATAGAGATGTCATTGTGCTTGGTGGTCAGTTATGAAGCTGATCAATGTGGGAAGCTTCTAAGAAAGTGTTTTTTATCGCCAGATTAGTCATAGCCATCCTTTGAGGGAGTGGTCTAGATTTTTGTTTAATATAAGGGCTTTTGAATAGTTGTCCTTCGAGGGAGCAGTCTATTTAATTACAGCAATGATAGTACAGCTGCCTTCGAGGGAGTAGTATGCCTTTTGATTTTGATATTGATATAGTGACCATGGATATTTTGACATCTTGATTTGTTTTTACAGAAATGTGAGTCATGGACAAGACTATAGAAGGTCAAGGGCTCCCTTTTATTATGACAAATCATCCATACATCATAAAAGGGTTATAGGAATTGTTAAGAGGAATAGGGTTGAAAGGAATTAGGACTAAGAGGACGGGGATTGCTCAAGGGATGAGCTCAAGTTAAGTGTCAAGTGGATGAGTACTCGACTAGTAGTAGAACGGTCGTAGATGCAACGCATTAAGAGGCTCAGGTTCTGGTCGTCCATCAAGAGAGGACAAACGATAAGTCCCTGATCCATACTTGTGTGTGATAATAAAAGTTCCGAGCCAATTAGGAGCAAACTTGCCTTGTTTACTTTGCTCCATATTGGTCACGTGTTGATTCTCTTTGAGGACGAGGTCTCTGATGTTGAAATCTCATTCTTGCAGATTTTTGTCATAGGCGCGCTTGATGCGATGTTGATAGACATGGAGATGATTAAGGGCAGCAAGATGATGCTCGTCAAGTAACTCAAGTTGAGCTAAGCGATCTTGATGAAAGTCATCACTGGAAAGGATATCATGTAGAGAAATGTGGAGAGATGGGATCTGTACTTTGAGAGGTAGGACAGCCTCTGTTCTGTACACGAGAGAGAAAGGGGTAGCACCGGTAGAGGTTTGGATGCTAGTGCGGTAGGCCCATAAAGCGAAGGGAATGTGAATGTGCCAGTCCCTTTCTGTGTCGCTGACCACTTTCATGAGAATTTTGGTGAGAATTTTGTTGGAAGCCTCGGCCTGGCCATTTGCTTGTGGGTAGTAAGGCGAAGAGAAACTAAGCTTGATGCCAAATGAGTCACATAGCTTTTAGACAATCTTTTTTTGAAGGACTTGCCATTGTCAGTGATGATCTTATGAGGGACATCGAAATGACAGATGATGTGGGTGCTGATGAAGTCGACGATTTTGTCGGCTTTTGTGGAGATGAGAAGAATGGCTTCCACCCACTTAGTGAAATATTCAGTGGCTATGATGATGGATTGATGACGAAGAGACGAATGAGGGTTAATCTCACCGATGAGATCCAAACCCCATTGAGAAAAGGGCCAAAAATCCTGAGCGATTTGTAAGGCATGACTACGAAGATGAAGCAAGTTAGAGTGTTGCTGACACTTGATGCAGCACCAAACATAGTCGCTACAGTCTTGATGAAGGGTAGGCCAATAATAGCCTAGACGAAGGATGCGCTTGGCAACCGAATTCCCACTGAAATGTCCACCACAAATCCCATCGTGGACTTGCTGAATGGCCTGAGATGCTTCAATGGAGGTGAGACAGTGAAGAAGGATGTTGTCGAAGCCTCGCTTATAGAGAAGACCCCCTAGCATGGTATAGCGAGCGGTACGCTTGATAAAAGCTCAACGTGCATTGCTAGAGAGGTCTGGAGGAATGACAGAAAAAGATAAGAAGTCCACAAGTTGCTTATACCAAGTATCTCATGGGCTAGGGTCTATAGTGTTGACATGATTAATGTGAGAAGAGATATATGAAGGCAATGGCACATGATGTACCATGACAAAAAGTCTGGATGCAGATGAGGAAGATGGGATATGCGAAGTGAGAGAAGCCATGGTGTCAGCAAACTTATTTGTGGATCAAGGAACAGTCTGCAAGAGAAAATGGTCGAAAGATGTAAGAAGAATGTCAGCACGGTTTTTGTACCTTTGCAAAATTTCAATTTTATAGAGGTATAAACCATTGATCTGATTGACGATGAGCTGCGAGTCACCAAAGATGTTGATAGACTTGATGTTGAGAGAGAGGGCGGTCTGAAGTCCCAAAATTAAGGCCTTGTACTCGGCCATATTATTGGTACAATCAAAGTCGATCTTAAAAGACAGAGGCATGGGCTCCCCTTCGAGTGGGATGAGAATGACCCCAGCACCCCCACCTAGTTGACATTTGGAGCCGTCAAAGAACATAGTCATCTGATAGGTAGTGTCGTCAGTGGAAAGCGCAGTGATAGATTCATCAAGGAACTCACACTGTGAAGGTTGATTATCAGGAAGAGGGGCGTCTGCTAGTTGATTAGCAATGGTTTGCCCCTTGATAGATTTCTGCTGAATGAATTCAAGATCAAACTCAGCAAGCAGCATGAGCCATCGAGCCATACGTTGATTCTGATATGGCTTGGAGTGCATATACTTGAGAGGGTCGGTGTGGGTGATGACAAAGGTTTTGTGATTAAGAAGATAGTGGTGAAGCTTGGTAGCAGCAAAGACTAACGCCAAATAGAGTTTCTTGATATGGGTATACCGAGTTTCATAGTCGACCAGTGTTCGGCTGATATAATAGACCGCTTGCTCATGGTGATGCTTGTCTCGATGTGCGATCATGGCACCTAATGAATGATTAGTGGCTGAGATATAAAGGTAGAAGGGTTGGTCATCTTTAGGTGGAATGAGGACTGGTGGAGAGACCAAATAGCATTTAAGGGCTTCAAAAGCCTCTTGGCAGTCCTTATCCCATTTAAAGGAGACATCCTTCTTAAGGAGATGATGAAAAGGTTGGCAGCGGTCAGAAAGCTACGAGATGAAATGATGAATGGACTGGAGCTTGCCTTGCAAACTGTGAAGCTGCTTGAGATTGGTCGGGGGTGGCATTTCGAGGATAACACAAATCTTGGTGGGATCTATCTCAATGCCACGAAAGGAAATGATGAAGCCGAGAAGCTTGCCAGAGAGGACCCCAAAGACACATTTCTTGGGGTTAAGATGAACATTGTATTGAAGAAGATGAGAGAATATGATCTTGAGAATGGTCAGATGGTCATGACGAAGCTTGGACTTTCTAAGCAGGTCATCCACATAGTCCTCCATAATTTTGTGGAGGAGATCGTGGAAAATGTAGGTCATGGCACGCTGATAAGTGGCACCTACGTTCTTCAAGCTAAAAGGCATGACTCGATAGCAGAAAGTCCCCCATGGGGTAATGAAAGTGGTCTTGTGCTGATCTTCCAGAGCAATCAGGATTTGATTGTATCTTGAAAACCCGTCCATGAGAGATAGCATCTCATGGCTGGCCGTAAGATCAATAAGCTGGTCAATGTTAGGAAGAGGAAAGTCATCTTTGGGACAAGCTAGGTTAAGGTCACGATAGTCCGTGTAGATCCTAATCACCCTAGTTTCCTTGGTGACTGAGACGATGTTAGAGACCCACTGTGGATAATCGATGGGTTGGATGAAGGAGACAGAAAGGAGGCGCTGAAGTTCCTCTTTGACAAGGAGGGCAATGCGAGGATGCATCTTTCAAAGCTTTTGCCTAACAGGTTTAGCCTCTGGTTTGGTGATAATGTTATGGGTAATGATGGTGGGGTCAATGCCAGGCATGTCACTGTAAGTCCAGGCAAAGTCCTTGCTATGGTCAGAGAGGAACTGGGTGTAGTCAAGCTGCTCCTGAGCATCTAAAGATTGGACAATCTTTAAGACATAAGGAACATCGGAAGAAGGAAGGTTGATGTCAATGGTTGATTCATCTAACATAACTTGGGTCTCAGAAGGGAGGGAGCGCTGGATGAAAGAATCATCAGCGCCCATGTAAGAAAGAATGGCGTCATCGTCAACGCAGTGGATAGTGTGAATGGTCGTCGACTCATCTTCGATCATGCTGGTAAAAATGAGAGGGAGAGACTTGTACACCCCATTGAGCTGATAAGTCAAGGGTTCCAGGTGGATGGTGTTTATGCAAAAAAAAAAACTAGGAGGAATGGAAACCAATAACTCCATAGGTGAAGGGGCTGGAATAGGCGAGTGTGGAGGAGATTGGTCAATGGTTGGTTCGGGACAAAGGTCTATAGGGTCTTGAGTGGGGTCGTGATATCCCAGACCATACCATT
This sequence comes from Torreya grandis, assembly GCA_037957365.1. Taxonomy (NCBI): domain Eukaryota; kingdom Viridiplantae; phylum Streptophyta; class Pinopsida; order Cupressales; family Taxaceae; genus Torreya; species Torreya grandis. Next base: position 955,300 of record JARHVA010001664.1, read on the forward strand.
TCTTGGCGTCGTCATCGTTGAGCAGTTGGATAGGCTGATGGGAGCCCTGCTCATAGCGTCTGAAACCAAAACCCTTCCATGCACACCTGTAAAGGTAAGTGTGTGCAAAGGTGGGGTTGCCAAGAAATGAAAAGTATGATGTGAAAGGTTGGGGTGAAGAAAGAGGATTACCATCAGTAGGAGCTTGATTGAGCCCCCCATAGACGAGGTTGGTTCGGAGGTGAGGAGGACCATAAGGTACGATCATCCCAATCTAATGGTTGTAGCTGGGGCTGTGATGAAGGCGTCCATACTCTTGTGGAGTTTGGAACATGTCTAAAGTCAAAAATCGATACTCCCCCAATGAAAGTCTTTGGAAGATGTCTTCCATGGGATTTATGGTCGTCGCTTGAAGGGGAGGTGTAAGGGCAACCGCCTGTTGCAAACTGGTCGAAGCTTTCGTGGATGGAGGTGGTGTCAGGATTGATGGCTTGATAGGAATGAGGACATCATTTGGACGGTAGGTGGTGTTGCAAGTTTTGAAGGGCGAAAGGTCAGCAGAAATGGTGTGGACTTGCCCATCATGCTCAAATTTCACACAACGGTGCAGGGTGGAGGGGACATAGGCCATGGCACAGATCCAGGGTCAGCCCAGCAAGATGTTGTATTAAAACTCTCCTTTGATGATGTAGAAGAGCTCCAGGACTATGCGTGGACCAACGCGAATATGAAGGACGACTGTGCCAATGGTCATGGTAGTAGTGTCATTAAAAGAGTGCAAGATTGCGTCAGTTTTAGAGATGCAATTCTTGGGAAGAGCCAACTGATCAAAGGCATGGGTGGAGATAATGTTGATGCTGGTGCCTCCATCAATCATAATGTATTTAATGCGTGTCTGATTGATATAGGCAGTGATGAAGAGGGTGATGTCCTGATCTTCCATGTTGGATGTGGGAATCTCAGAATCGCTAAATGTGATGGAGGCAACAGGGGCTAAGGAGTGGACAAGGGCAGCAAGTGGCTGGGGGTCCTTGGGTTGGACCTCTGCTACCTGTAGGGCTTGGATGAGGTCCTAACGATGTTGGGGTGAGGTTTGGATGAGGTCATAGAGGGACATCTTCACAGGTGTCTAGTGAAGTTGTTTTAACATGGAGTCGTGGATTGGTCCTGAAGAGGAAGAAGAAGAGGAGGGTTGAGGTGCGCCAAGGATAGAAATCTTAGGCTTAGGTAGTTGAGGTGGATTGACGAAAGGGTAGGTCCAAGGAATGGTGGATTTTTCTTTTGCCTTGTCCTTTTGTGACCTAGTGGTGATGTGAATGGCATTGATTTCAAAGATGGGAGGTGAAGGAGATAAAGGGGTTGTAACCGGTTGATGAGATGTGGATGGGTTTGAAGAGGTTGGAGGGTCATGAGAAGGAGTCAGGGGTCGGTCGAAAGTGTCCTCAAAGAGAAGAGTGTCTTTCTCTAGATAACGGTGAATGACAGCCTTGAGGGCACAGCAAGTCTCAGTATCATGTCCAGGCATACGATGGTATAAGCAAATCTTCGTGTCGTCGAACCAGGAGGGCTTAGACCCGAGGGGTTGGAAAGGCCTAATGGGTGGAAGAGTTATGCTGGAAGTCTGCAAAAGTCATTGCAAGATCAAAGAGTATGAGCCCACTAAAGGGTCTGTGCTCATCGATGTATACGATGTCAGTGACTTTTGCTTGGGCAATGTTGGAGGGGGTTTTCGTACCACCTTCTGGGTTGATGGTATGGTGACAGGTGGAGGTGGTACATTCTTCATGAGAGGTACCGCCCTTTTGGGAGAGGGTAGGCTAGTGGTAGGCAAAGGAAGCAAAGGAGGCAACTGGTTTTGATTAGAGGTCAAAGTGGGAAGGACTCTGGTTAGGGTTGAAGGATGGGGGCCCAAAATGGAGGGCAATGGTGATGGAAGAGGAGGTGTTCGCCTCTATGGTTTGGCAGTTTTTTGTGATTTGGATTGAAGACTACTATTGGTTGAAGTCTGGTTTAAGTCCACCTTCACTTGTGGATGAGTGAGGTTGGAGATGGGGCGAACGCCAAGTGACTTGATAGGTTTAGATGGGGTAGATTCAGGTTTTGGTTTTGATGAGGTCGGTTGAGATATAGACGGTCTTGAAGTGGAAATCTTATTTTTGTTGATAGTCTTGGGAGGTTCTGCCATGGGAGGATTAGCAGCATGAGATGAGAGGGCACGGGCTTGTTGAAGAGCTATGAGACGGTCCCATAATCCCTGATGCTCCACTTTCCTAGAAGGGAGAAGTTCGAGTCTCTCCACTAGTTGGGAAAATGGCTGAGAAGATGTGGGATGAGGTTTGGGTTCTTGAGAAGACATCGACGGTTGTGGGACTGAAGGTATGGTAGTTTCGGCCCCAAGGCATGATGAAGTTGTGACAGGTTCGTCCTTGGTTGGAGACAAAGGAGAGATAGGTTCTTCCCTGGGTGGAGAAGAAACTGGAGAATGAAGCTCCTCAAGCGGGTAAAGGGCAGGGATGATAGTGCCCTCCACTTGCGGTCGAGGAGTAGGAAAGGTTGGGTCCTCCATGGGTAGCAAGAAGGAAGATGGTGAAACCGGCGATGCTAGCAAGGTTGAGGCATCCTCCAAGATGAGAGAGGTTGACGGAGAACTAACCGGAGAAAGAGGTTTATCCACATGTGATGGACTGATGGATGAACCCACCTCTTGAGGTTGGTTAGAAATGAAGGGCGAGACCATATTGACTGTTCTAATGTTATGTTCATGAGAGTTGTCAATCAAGGTCTGGACATTGTTTTGAGTTGGTGGATGATTGGGGAACGGTTGTTTGAAGATGTCGATACCTTGATTAGGAGGGGCATTGGGATTGTCGAGAATGAGATCACCCTTTTCAAGCATGTCTTGGATTATGTTTTTAACGGTTTTACAGTTGCCCGTGTCATGACCCATAACACGGTGGTAATTACAGAAGTCATTTTCCCTATACCATGCAGGGATGGCATGTGAGGGATCAAATTGTGGTGGTGGTCAGATCTGGGGGAGATTGAGGACCCCTTATTTGATGAGTTTTTCCAGCACAGACACGTATGATTCTCTGAGTGGAGTAAACTATCGTTGTATGTATCTCTGCTGAAATTGGCGAGTGACACTCATAGATGTGGATGGCTCAGGTTGATTAGTTGAAGGCAAAGAGGAAGAAGATCTAACAACCACAGCATTTGCTGAAGCTTTAGATTTAGGATTGGATGAGGAAGGCTTAGAAGAGGGGTCATTGGTTTTGGAGTTGGGATTCTTGCTCCACAACTTGACTTTATTCTCCTCGACGGCACATAACTCAAGTTTACGAGCCATCGTGAAGGCTTCGTCAAAAGTGCGAAAGGTCTGAACCCTCAAGGTGGAAGAAATATGTCTAGCGCAGGCTTGAGATAAAAGTTCAATAAGCTCAGGCTGGGGTAAGGAAAATGAGAGTTGATTGATAAGGCCCCTCCATTGAGCGACGAAATCAGCAATGGATTCATCCTCGAATTGGCAGATAGAATAGAGGTCTGTGATTGAGACCTTCTTAGTGATGTTGATAGAGAAATGATCGAGGAAGAGCTGGGCCAGCTGAGTGAATGTGAAGAGGGAATGGCTAGCAAGGGAGCTATACCAGTCAAGTGCAGCACCCGAGAGATACATGGGAAACGTGCGTAAAAGCAATGCATCATCATGGGCGATAAGGTAACAGGCATGTCTGAATGCTCGTAAGTGTTGTTGTGGGTCTTCCTTGCTTTGGAAATGAGAAAACTTAGGAAGCTCCCACTAGCTGGGATATGGCTTGATAGGGACAGAAGGATGAATGGGCTCATTGCAAATTTGTTCATATGAGAAAGTATTGCGTGAGCCGAAAATAGAGGTCTCTAGGTTAGACATTTTATCCATCTGCATTTTGATGATATCTACTGACAGATTGGCGGGTGGAGCACCTCCTAGATTGTAAGGCACTTGAAAGAGGCTGGAAGAGGTATATGACGTAGTCGGTTGTACCAATAAGGGTGCAACGTACAGATGACTAGTCGTAGGGATAGAAGAGGTGACTAAGGATGGTTGGGTAGAAGGTATGGCTAGGTTTGACATTGTCATGGGAGGTTGGTTAGAGGTAACATGGGCCAATGGATAGGTAGCCACCCTAGTGTTGATAGGAGCAAGGGTAGGTGGAATAGAGATGACCAAATTCTGAAAGGGGGTAGAAAGTGGTTGAGTGGGCTGAGATTGATAGGGGCCAAAACCCTGGTGGAAGTGGGCCCAATGATGGAGGGAGAGGCCACACTTGGATGGTTGGTAAAAGGTTGGTCATTGGTTGAGGCAACAGCCTGGGTGTCTAAGGGTTGAACTACGGACACCATTGATACGACTATAGTCCTGAGAAAAGAGGTTGGCATTCCGTAAATTGGATTGCCCAAGGGGTCTCGCGTTTGGCTATTTTCGAGATAGTGTTGCAAGGCTTTTACGTTGAGGTCCAAGAATCGTGTGAAATCTTGGTCCCCTTTTGGGATAATAGGCATTTGGGTCGGGGATGGTCTAGTAGGAGTTCTTTCAGTTTCTGAGTTGAACTCCATTATAGGGCTGGTTATAGGCGGAGTAGATGGAAGAGGATGATGCCTCGCTTGATCGACTAGAGCCTTGTCTTGGCTACGAGTTAGAACCATTCAAGGTAAGGAAGAACGTCCTCACAAGCTCAAACAAGTAGATAAGAACTAAAAAGATGAAGAACACAAGCAGATCCTAAAACCCTAGGAGTAGATTATTAGGATTATAGTGGCTTATGCCTTAGAATGTGTGTAGAGGAAGATTGGCTTTTGAGTCAGGTCCTAGAAGAAACAGTCTATGGATGGTTTCAGGTTTTGTTATGGTGCTCAAGAAGTCTGTGTTAGGTTTCGTACAAGGCCTGGTGCTAAGGAGCAAGCTCCCCTCACTTCATGATTCCAGTGGTTAGCTAGTTTCGCTTAGCCAAAATATACTTCCCCTAGAGATTAGGCTCTGCCAGAGAACAGAGTGGGATTTCTCCTTGGTGATGAAATCCAAGTAAGATTGCCGGGACGGGTAAAGTATTCGCTGGGGGATGAAATCCCAGTCGGGCCTTGTCTCAGGTAAGTTATGATGTTTGTTTTGTGCAAGTGGTTTGGTCATGTAACATCAAGTGATCTAGATTAATTCAATATGCGTTTTAATTACTATGTGTGGTCTAAGAGATGCAAGCAAACAGAAATGAATGCAAAGTGTTTTAATGCCCAAGTTGAAATGTTTGTTCGTATGAAGACGAATGGAGAAAGAGTCATAGAATATGAGATTTGACTAGTCTAGAAGTGCAAGAAAGAAAAGAAAAGTTCTTTTTAATCCTGCTTATGATGTCGTTTAAGAAGAGACGAAAGGAGGTGAAAAGTAAGGAACCTAATGCACCTATATGAACGAAAAGAAAAAGGAACCCACGAAAAAACCTAGGGTCCCACCGGGTGTGCCAGAATGTTTTTATGCTAAATCACTTTCTACATTCAAAGAAGAATTAAGAAACTAAAAGATGGTCAAGGCTAGAAGATACCTGATTGTAGTCGTGCACACTGAAATTAGACGTTGGAAGGTACTCCTCTTTGGCTATGGAGGAATGACACCTGCAAAGAAAAATAGACTAAACACGAAAAAATGTTAGACGAAGAGACGGTGGGTTATCAAGCAAACGCCTGATCCCAGAAGTACGAAGACTTCCTAGAAGGATATCAACCCACTAATTAAAATAGAAATATTTGATAGAAATGGAAATAATGAAAAGATAGAATGAAAGTAAATAAAAGATGAAAACACAAATGCGTACTTGATATTCAATGAATTGTTCTGCACAGTCACCGGCGTCAGTCTCTGTGCCAACGTCGGTCAAGGGAAGGTGCCGACGTCGGTTAAGATGTCGGCGTCGGTCGGGGTAATGACCGGTGTCAGTTGGGGCAACAATTCTGGATAGAGTTTGGGTGGGTCTGGTCGGGTCTGGTCGAGTCGGGACAGGGTCTGGTCTAGTCTGGACAGGGTCTGGGGGTTTGCAAAAGGTCTGTTGTTTTGTTTAGGGTTTGTGCAGAAAGTCTGAATAGAGTTAAAAGACTATGTAGTCAGGGGATAGTAGGCAGAGGTGTAAAGGAGGAAGTCAAGTCTCGGTGCTACAGTCTGAAGATTCGGGGTGATAGCAGTAAATAAAAAACAATAACCAGAGAGAAACAAAACACAAAACAAGATACTTGTTATACACTTGAAGATGAAGTCAGAGACGTGATTGATGTTGTCGTTGCGCTGCCAAATGACCGAAGCAGAGTTCCTGTACGTAGAAGATCGATTGCAGGTTGGTTGGATGCAAGAGAGGGTTGATCACAAGAGTTCCTGTTGAAATGAATGAACTGGTTGGTTGAATAATCCATCGGTTGATTGCCAGAGGTTCATGGATGAAGGTGAGGGATGGTTCAATAACTGATCGGGAAACCGATTGGGAACCGAATGGGTAATGAGTAATGGAATAATGGTTCCTGTGTTCAGATCGAGAACGCAGTGCTAAGGAGAATCGACGTTGGCAGAACCACTGATGTCGGCTGATAAGTGACTGACATCGGCGACGTTGGTCAGGTGGTGACCATGGTCGACAGATGCAGAATGGGGACAGAGATTAACTTTAGCCTTTTGCTCATTTTGACATGCTGCCAAGGTCAAGGCTAGTGGGAAAATGGTCGACAGGGGTTAAATAGGTGAAGGAGAATAACATGAGGGATGATCAGGGGAGTCGACATGATTTTGGTGTCTACACACATATCAAAGGTTCCCATATCATTATTTTAAATAAAATAAACCTTTAAAAGGTCTACCTAATTGCTTTTCACCACTTTCCCTAAGTGTTCAATACTTGGCTCACTGGACTGGCTTAAATTCAAGACCTAGTTGGGATATGAAGAGGATGATTCATGAGATGAGGTTAATTATAGGAGTTACCTAAATTTTAAGTATTCCTAAAAAAAATCATCTCTTAACTCTTCTTGTAGCTTGCACACTGCTCAAAATGGTTAAAATAATCCCTCTTTTCCTCTGATCCTTATAGTTTCATAAAAAAAGCAAATGGATGTGATCCTCATGGAGTTAGAAACAACTTATCTTCATCATTCATGTTAAAAATTGATAAGATATTGATATTCTTCAAATATTCAATATATGCAAAAATACCGTTAAGGTAGGGCAACACCATATAATACTCCTTTAGGAAGGAATAACTCCACAATGTCTCTTCGATGGGACAACTTCCAATATCCTCTTACAATAAAAGACTCAATTCTTACTTAATATCTTTACCATGATAATCAACTCCTATATATAGACATCTATATAATCCATGGATGGCTAACCTCCTAATCCCAATGTAGGCTGAATTACCCAATATACTAATTCTACAAGATACTCCATTATCTTAATATATTGTACCCATATAACTAAGGGGATGTGTGCCACATGTTAGCATCTCCATAAAAACATATACATTAATATATCATATCCATAGGTACATATCATTACTTCCTTCCTTGATATGTTTCATCCCTGAAACATAGGAAGAAACCAAATAATGAGTGTGCTTCAAATCATTGCACACTTGTCTCCAATCTCAATCATTTAGCCATCCATATATGATCTTGGCAGGTGATAGCTCTCCAGGATTATTTCCAAATTTCATTGTGCTCCTCTAATTTTATTCATGATAATAATTATACTACTTTGGTGTCAAAGCATAATTATTCCTCTTTTTATTCCATGTACCATATTCTACTATGCTGCTTTGATTCCAACCATGACCATAGTAGGTATTATTCTATGCATAGTCATAGTGATTTCCCCATTAATTACATGTATCATAGTATTTTTTCTTTGGATTCCATGCATATCCATAATGATTGGAAATTTTATTTCCTATATATACAAAATAATTGTTGTTATGACACTTCCTCACCTAGTTCCATGATTGTTTCCTCTCATGATGATGTGGGTGTCTATATACCTCAATTTTTTTCAATATTTTGACCTTATCCACCTATGCTTCTACCTCTTCCACATTTTCCTTATTTGTTTCTTGAGTAGATGAAGTGTTCATTTTTAGTGTGTCTTTATCTATATCATCTGAATCTTCATCATGATCTTCGTCACCTGTTTCAATCTCATCCTCATGATCTACTTGAATTGTTATTGGTGCCTTTTTCACTATGATGTATTGTAAAGTGATCTTATTTTTCCTATACCAAAACTTCATAAACTTTTTTTTAAGATTAATATTAATTGTTCCCAAAGTATCTAACCATGGATATCCAAGAACTATATCCACATCATCCATATCCAAAGCATAAAAATATGAATGCAAAACATATTTTTCCATAATGAACTTCAAATATTTAAACATTGAAATATTATTACCATCTACATGAACATCCTTGATATTATTTACTTAAACATGTAGATTCTTGGCCACATTCATGTTAATGAAGTTATACTTGCTAGTAGGGTTTATGGACATAACCACCTTCTTCTTTTGAATGCATCCATGAAATTGAAAAATTGACTCAAATTTCTTTGGAGCCAAATTATTTGAACCCTTCTCTTCTTCTTCTTATTCTTATTCTTCTTCTTCTTCTTCTTCTTCTTTATCATCATTATTTTCTTCCTCTTCTACATCCTCTTTTTCTTTTATACCCCATTGATCTAGGAAGATTTGTTCCATTGCTTCCCATGAAGAAAATTGTTGCACAAATCTCAATTGATTACACCACCAATGTTATGCAAGCCTAGACAAAGAAAGAGATAATTATATTTTCCATAAATTTTTATTATTATTATTGTCCTTAAAATTGAGCCACCATTCTCTAGCACCAACATCATCTTCCCCTAAAAATTTTTGCAACTCCATGATCCATAAAAAAATTAGGGTTCATGAAACCCTAAAATGTCAATAAATCCTAAAAAACTGATCTAAAAAGTCCTAAATTTTTACTTTAGCTTCCTATTATGACATTGGAACCTCATTAAAAATTTTGTGAAAAAATATCACAAATATTGACCTTTAAATTGAATATACGAAAAACCATAAAATTGCAACAAATCACTCAAAATAACTCTAAATTTTTTTAAATTTTGACTGTACTTCTATTATATCTTCTTACATATCCAATAAAAATTTCAAATAAAAATTCATTATATTTCAGAAGATATAGTGAAATTACTATAAACCCTAAAATAGCAATAAGTCCCTAAAAAATAATCAAAAGATCTGAATTTTTTTTACTATGACTTATTTAAAATATTCTCCATATCTAGTAAAACATTTGTGGAAAAATTCACAGCCAATCAAAAGTTATTGATGATTCAAAAAAGCTAGGGTTTCACTCCACACAAATTGCCCAAATCAAAGCTCTGATACCACTTGATAAGATCTTGATATGATTCAAATTTTCAATATATGCAGAAATACCCTTAAGGTGGGGCAACACCATATAATACTCCTTTAGGAAGGAATAACTCCACAATGTCTCTTCAAGGGGACAACCTCCAATATCCTCTTACAATAGAAGACTCAATGCTTACTTTATATCTTTACCATGATAATCATCTCCTATATATAGACATCTATCTAACCCATGGATGGGTAACCTCCTAATCCCAATGTAGGCCAACCATTACCCAATATACTAATTCTATAGGATAATCCATTATCCAAATATATTATACCCATATAACTAACTAAGGGGATGTGTGCCACATGTCAGAATCTCCATCAACCCCTATACATTAATATATCATATCCCTAGGTACATATCAAAATTCCTCCATCTAGTGGCACTTTTAGGCTTATTTTCCCTTCTAGGTCTCAAACAAGGTTTTGGAGGGTTTTAGAGTGACAAACCTTATTAGCATTTTTTAATAAAGATGGTTCATTGGGATTCCTTCCAAATTCCAATTATGGATTCTTAAGGACCCTTTCCATCATCCCCAATCAGCTCTAGGTCCCATGCAAAGCTTGGTGGAAGTTCTAAGTAGTTGAAGTTGACCATTTATGCCATTTTGGGATTTTTGTGAGGGTTTGGGAGCCTCCAAGACAATAATTAATCTTATGATGAATTTATTTGAAAAAAAATGGATAATAAACCTATATATTAACCCCAAAAACATGTTCCCATCATTATATTATCTCCTCAAAAGCAAAAAATGAAAACTCACCCTTGATTGACACTAGGCCTAGACCTTACCAATAGGCATGTTTGTCATCTAAAACCCAACCTAAAACTTCAATGGATTTATTTGAGCTATGATGATTCCAACACATTTTTTATACCTATAAAAACATGTTCCAACCAGTTTTCAGTAATGTAAAAGGAAAAAATGCAAATGACCCTTAGTTGGACTTTTAAGCCTAAGGATTCCCACTAGGTATGCATGCAAACATCCAAGGTTGAAATAACCTGTATGATTCCATAAATTATATTAACATTTAATAGGTTTTTTAATGTCCCCTAAATCTTATCCAATCATAAATTTTCCCTTTATAGCCTTTTTGTTTAACATTTCATCACTTTTCCCAAAATTAGCACATTCATGCACACTAAATGTGACCCTATTTTGAGACAAAATAGAGGGTGTTTTACCTATTTAAAATTGAAAATTTAATATTTTATAGTATTATATAAGTCCTAATGGTACTTTTTACCAAAATTTATCTCCCAAATTCTCCATTTTGTCCTCCAACTCTATTTTTCCAAGGTAGACTTTTGACTAGGTAGGGTTTGAGTGTAGGTAGGGTATAGGATTATGTTTGAAGGTATTATGTTTTGACTTGTAAATTTTTATGGAATTTATGGATTATTAATCATTATTAAAACTCATTACAACCACTATAATGGCATATTTTCCTATCAAAAACCTTCCATGTCATAGGAACCTAGAATTAGGCCTTGATTACCCACAAGGAGAAATCTTGTTTTAACTTGGTTGTAGGTTATCATGAGCTTGTTTTGGATTTAAATACATTTAAAAAAATATTTTAATTATAAAATTATAATTTATGTGTTTCTTACCATTTTTAAAGGTTAATCTCACTCCTTGTGCACCAAGTTCACCCTCAAACTCAAGACTAGGCCTTTACCCCTTAAAGACTTAGACAATCCCCTTAAGCCATGTCTGTAGGTGATGATTGAATATTTTTGGGTGATTTTTGGTGATCCTATTAATTATAATTATATAATATACTCCTTTAATACCTTTTTTCAATAAATAAATCTTTAAATCATACATCAATCATGTTTAGGTCTCTTATAAGTATAACCCTACCCTGATTGTGTTGTCACCATTCATGCCCTTATTTAGTGATGTTTTGGCCATTTAAAGGCTTTATACATGATTTTTTTAGACTAATAATAAGTTAATTTTACTAATTTTCCCATTAATTTCACTTATATAACTTTAATGTCTGCAAATGAGGTCTAAAACTCAAACATTCACCTCACTTCCAGTTTGACTATGTTTCACCTTTCTACATGACTATAAGTGCACAATTTAATTTTCTTGTAGGTGTCCAAGGTGATTTTTAATCTCAAAAGTAAATTAAAATATATATTTTCCTCCTTAACATATTTTCACATCATTTCACCCTCTTACATGCTCTATTTGTGCCCAAAAATCACCCCACTCCAGACTGAGTTCACACTTTCACTTCCTTTGACTATATATGCATGGTCACAGACCTATAAGTCAACTTGATAGGTATCTATCCCCAAAAATGGGGTATAAAACTTCTAAATTATTCTCATATCATTATACTATCCTTAATTCACTATTTACAAGCCTCATTTCTAGCATAAAGGACCCTTTCCACCTTGAGTGGATATGTCTTCCACTGTCCTTAGCTGTAAGAGTCTATTTCTGGGCCTATGCTTTAGAGCATTTATATCATATTTCACCTTGTTAAGGGCTTTTTGAGCTTTTATCTAGTTTTTTATAACTTAAACTTAGACTTATATTTTCTTTATGAGTATTTACACAATCCTTTTGTGCCAATCTTTGAAACACTATCCTCACTGCCTCTCTGCCCTCTGTACGAGTAGGGGATGGCCTAAAAGGGTCATCTCATAAAATATCCTCTTTTTCATCAACTAAGTACTCAGGACTGATTATTATATCCATTTTAAGTGTTTAATCTATTTTTAAAAGCTTAGGACATCCTCATATGGTGCAAATTGACAACCTCCATCAATATCCTATAGACATCAGTGTTGTGAATTAGTGATTTTTAGCCATTTTAGGAGACTTCAAAATCCATCTTTTCCATATGTTTTCAAGCTCAAAATTGGCAGAGGTGTTGTTTTTTTATAGGTATATACAATTAAATAAAAAAAGTTCATTGAAATACTTTTAAAACCAACATACATCATCTCAAAAAACCCTCAGGACCTTTGTTTGGAAAATTTAGGGATTGTTAAAACAAAACAGTCAAGCTCATCTTTTGAAGTGGAGACTTATTCTTGGCATAACATTATATCCTCATTAGAATGAATTCCATGATCTTTGTGAAATTTTAAGAAATCAAAAATGAATTTAATCATGTTTCCACCATTATAATCTTTGTACAAACTCCTATAGAGGGTGAATATCAACATTCTACAAACAAGGTAGTGAGTAAGGAATACTAAGGTAAATTAGCTTGGAAGGAGGGATAATTGATATTTCATAATTTAAAATCAATGAAATTAATTTTAAAACATTATTCCAAACTCTTTTAAACCTCTATGGATCTCCTTTCCATGTTATGAAACTCAGACTACACAACCATAGCTACGAACTTAGAAAATAGGCCCATTTTGGAATCCTCCCTCAAGGGCATGAAGATAGAAGTTTTGGATGGTTGATAAATAATTTATATGACCTATTTCACACCTTAACCCACCTTAAAATACTCACAAAACTCCAAGGACCTATAAAAATTAGAAACAAATGCATAAGTATAGCCCTCTTAGATGTAATTCTATAAAAGGCTATTTGGATTGTTAATTATTTTTAATAAAGGAGGAGGAACTAAAACACAAAATAATATTATGAAAATTAATTTTATTTAGAGCACAATCCACCTATATATTCACTCCTCCCAACTTTGTTTGTACCTTCTATACCAAGGGCTCAAAGTTGACCTTCCTTTGCATGCCAAGAGGAAAAGGAAGAAAAATGAGTTGCAAATGCATATTTTTATAAAATTTATTAAATTAAAACATGGGAATGACCTGTGGGGTGGTGAAGAGTCACACCACCATGTTTTCCAAGTGGCACACTTCCTAAGGTAGTCGTACAAGTGCCCATGTCTCTCTCCTTGGCCAAGAAAACTACCTTTTGCCTGAACAACTTACAAATTTTAGTTAATGAAAATTTTAAAAGACATCCTAAGACACATGGCACGTGATACAAATATTTTAAACTTACACAAATCCCAAGAAACTTGTATAAAACATTAAATGCACTATTTAGACCCTTGAAATGACATGATAGGCTAATGAAATGAGTGACCAAAGTTAATATAAACTTTAGAGGCATGAAATTAGCTATAAAACACCTTATAACAACATATTACACCCCTTTAAATGCCTAAAAGTGAATTTTTTTACTAGGGTGCCCTATTTTGACCTAAAAGTCAAAATTGGTCAATAAATACATAAGGGGTTATCCAAATATTATCTAAGTCTTATTAGATGAATTTGGAGCTTAGTTCAATTATTTGATAATTCAATCAATGGATATAAGAAAAAGGTTGAAGGATAAGCAAATAGGCCTACTTATCTTTCAAAGTAGAAGAATCTAACAAGTAAACTATGGCATGGTAGAATTGATTGACCATCTTCAAACATTGGTAACTATCGTCCAAGTGATCATATCTCAAAATATAGGCCATTATGTTAGGTTACGGTTAGTTTCATGGAGCATTCAACATTCACATTAAAGGAGAGGCTACCCAACACCTTAAGAAGGCCCATCCATACTATATTTGGATTATGTAACTAACATAGGAGGAAATATTATGCTATTTAAGTATATTTGAGGCATGAATAAAGTCAGATTATGGAGTTACATCATCCACATCTTCTCAAAATGCCAAAATGGACTCATTGAAGGCATGTCAATTCTTGAGGAAAGAATAGGCATGTTGTAACTTCCATACACCATAATGGCCTAATTCATGGCCTCTACCATGCCTGGAACCTTCCCTCTTATCCTTAAAACATTTTATTTAAATAGGCATTGATCTCTTGATTTGGTATCCCTCACCTAGGTGTAACAAAGCTCTGCCAAAATTGCCTTATAACTCTTTTGAATCAATAAAAGACATTTACAAATTTATTGTTGAATGTTAGTGTGATCTCTAAAAGTTTGATTTGTATAATGTATGTATTATGTTGTCATCTATAGGTAATTTCATACACCTAACTTTAGGTTACTAATCTATTATAGTTTGTATGAAGTGTTATCAAGTAGGAGTGTTTCTTAAAATGTAATAAGCCACTAGTATATTGTGTAGATATAGGCTTAGTCCTTCATACTACAAAGTCATATTCAACCTCCATAAAAAGTATTCATGCTTAAAACATGATCAAGGAGTTTTATCGTTCATTATCTCCATCAGGTTCATTAGTATCTTCCAAAGGATATATATAAGAGTGGATCTTTGATCAATTGGTGCATCACCACTTAGACTAGGTTCTTTCATTGGTTTTCATATCTCTTTCCCTTTTCATTGTGATAAGTTTAGGTCTTACAGAGAGAATTGAATTGAAAAATTAGGGGAGTTGGCCCCATAAAATCTATAGCTTTGACTTTTATATTAGGTATCCCATAGTTTATAGGTCATTCTAATGTTGGACTAGGTTGGAGGTAGACATGAAAAATATTTTCCTCTACAAAGGTCCAACCTATATCACCAACAATTCTGGGACACTTGGTGGGACAAGCTATCAAGGATATTGGATACCTACTTTGTCAAGCCTAAAAAAGTAGAAGACATCTGGAAGGATAAGTATAATCAGCAGTAGATTGGAAAGTAGTTTCATGTACCAAGTTTCTACTAGGTTAGATTCAAAATCTAAGCAGATTGAGTTTATTGAATTATCTTTAGACCTATCAAGGAGAAATAGGGTTCTTATGTTTAATTCAAATCCCATACCCTTAGATTGTAAGCATTTTTACCCTTAAATTGTGACATCCCTCTTAACCTCAACCAATTTGATGATATCCCAACTACTTAAATATTTTTCCATTTTTCATAGGGGAAAACTCCACCACTCCTATAGAACATATAACTGATATATCAAACCTATACTAAGTGCACAACATTACCTAGGAAAATTTGGCCATGAGGCTCTTAGAAACTTTCTTGAGAGCAAATCCATTGAATGGTATAAATGTTTCATTCTTGAATCTATAATAACTTAGGATGAAATTGGTGAGTGGCTTTGTAAACACTTTGAAGACATAAGTGACCATGTGTCACCAGTTGAGTAACTCACCTAAATTAAGAGGCCACCCAAGAATCTATGGTTTATTTTAACTATATATTTCAAAATACTTGGGATATAATCCCTATCATCATCAATCCCACACCAAATTATGCCTTTATATATTAGCTTCACACCCTAAATTTTGATGTTGCAATAATGATATAGTCCATGGTTGGGACAACATTAATAGAGGCATATGAAATATCCACCAAGGTAGAAAATTTCTTGATACAAGTAGGAAAGTTGACTCCTAGACCCTTCATGCCCCTATTTTATAAACTCCAACCTACTACCCCCACCATTGCTCCATTACCTACTCCAAATAATCAAGGATAATCTGATGATGTCCAAGTAGATAGGCTTGGAAAGATTGAAGGTTTGTTAAAATCACAAACAATAAGTTGGAAGATTTAGAGAGGAGCATCAAACTTATTATAGACCATATCAAGCCCCCTATCAAGCTCCATACACATATTATCCTTAGAATATACCCCCTTATCCACCCAACCAAAAATCCCAAGGTTAGATCACACAGGCTATACCTACAACAACTATAGCCCCAATGCTATAAGAAGCTCAAGTTCATTGGTCAACACAAAAAAATATTGCATAATAGGGTCAATTATTTACTCCATGGGGGAAGTTAAATGAGATGGTGATGTATACAAGTGGGGAGACATATCATAATTCTTGTTTGTAGCATGCTTTTCCATTTCAAGCTCATGACACTATGCCTTCTCCACCATAAGGTCCCCAAATGCCTCATGGTGACATGCCTTCCATAACACCAGTAGAAGTTCTAAACCAAAAATAAGGGAATTTGAATAAATTACCTATTGACAACACCCTTGTAAACTTCCAAGAAGGAGAACATACATTTAAACATGTGGCAACAAACATGGGGAAGAATGCACTAAAGCTAGATGATGTAGTTGCATCCCACATAAGGGCTAAAAGGAGAATTGTTGATGATAGTTTAGGGAGTTCTAGGGCCTCCCCAACATATCCTAAAGTGACTTAGTATCTTTCCACTTAGAGTATAATCCACAAAACCTCTCCAACTTAGTAAACATCTCAAACTCATGGGAAGCAATAGAAGACTCCATTCATTTCTCAAGTTACTCAAGTCACAAGTGATGCCTCCACTTCTAATTTTCAGCCCTACAGTTTTAATTATCCATTTAACATTATGGACTACATGAGGAGACCCAATAATTACATTCCTATGTGGTATGCTATACTCATTATATGGTATAAATACATTCTCCAATAAGAGCTCTCCAAGCTCTCTCTCATGAACAAGTAAGCTGACAAGGCATGTGAAATTTATGTTAATGGTGGCCAACCTAATGAATTCCAAGCTCCCAAGGTTGTTAAAATACCTCCATTCTACTTGTCAATCATAATAGGAGATTGTCTTATCCACAATTGTATGATAGATAATGGTGCCTCCACCTTAGTCATGCCAAAGGTCATAACTGATAAACTAGAACTCTAGTATGAGCCCAATGAGAAAGGATTATTGTAATTATATGGATCCCCCACAAAGGTATTAGGTGTCTTAAAGGATCTCAAAATCATGTTAGTATCCTTCCCTAATTTCACTATCACATAAGATGTCATGTTTTTTGATTTACCTCCATACTTTACCCTATACCCATCTAGGGATTTCATTGTAAAGATTGTGGGATACCCTTCATATGACTATTCATACATGGTCTTTAAGACCATATATGAGATAAGGGTCACTTTTAGGTCTGAGCCTATTTATAGTTTCCAATTATAACCCTATATCCCCAACCTCTCTAATGTAAATTACATTATACTTGATGAGGATGATAATGTCAGTGAATAAGAACCCAAGGATCATATTGAAGGCATCTCAAATTTTCTCTTTCATGAATGGGTAGATAATAACCATAGATTTGACCCCTAAAATACCATTGAGTAGGTATACCTAGGGGTATACTACATTCATGAGGAAGGGGTTATTATTCCTAGTCTCCAAGCTTAGTTCAAGAACATGACAACATATGGACCTTGTTCTTTGATAGACCAAGGTCAAATAATGGAAGTGAGGTTGGAACTATGTTAGTTTCCACTTCAGATTAGAATTAATACTCAATTGTAAAGTTCCAATTTAGTTATACTTTAAACACAACTGATTATGAAGCCCTTATACATGGACTACAAGAGGCAAGGAGGAGACGTATCAAACTTTTGTAAGTGAAAGGTAATAGTGAGATTGTAGTGTAGCAAGTGAGGGGTATTAGTGTAGTAAAGAACCATCTATTGAAGGCCTACAAGAAATGAGTATGGGAATGTATATAGTACTTCTTAACATTTGACATTTGTTCTATACTAAGGGAGTCTAATCACCATGTAGATAGACTTGTAGCTATTGGTGCCCAATATGAAATTGCAGATGGAGTTAATGGAACTCAACAAAAATCACAAATCAAAGTCATATATAGGCCATCTATACCTAAAAATGAGGTAAGTTGGAATGTATTTGATAGTGATGAGCATATTGTGTGCTTTATCATGCAAGAGGCAAAATTATACCATAAAAATCAAGGTAAATTACAACATCATTTTGATGATTAGATAGTACAAATAAGGTCTAGTGAATTTCCCAAGGGACTAGTTACATTAAATATCATATTCAATGAAAATGATTATTTGAGAAGAGATAAGGTAGGTATCTCAACTAAAGAGGAACATTATGATAATATATTCATCTTTAAGGACAAGCTACTTAAGTTGGGAAAAGTAAATACAATAGAAGAGAGATATACCTTAATTGCCTTGTGCCAAGAGTGTGCAGATGTTTTTTCATAAGATTAATATTATAGGCTTAATTTTCACCCTTGGAGAGGGTTTTTCAGGATCTCTCCAACTAAGCTATAATATTGGGACAACCCTAGGCTATGGGTAACCTATGGTGGGGTTGAACCTCTAGAATAGGCTGGCTTCCTCCTTGATGCTCACCTAAGACTAAAGATAAGACTAATGCTTCACAAAGAAAAGGGTTAGAAAGATAATAATAGCTCCTAAGAAAATTAACTAGGTGATGCACCAAATTTAAAGGGGAAACTCCCATAATATTGAACTCACACTAGATCTGCTAAAGATAATACTAGCTCATGCAACCTCAAGATCAAGCTAATTTTCATATGTATTTCAAGAATAGGTTTAGAGTAAAAACCTAATATAGACCTAGAAACATCATTGAAAACTCCCTAAACAAGGTAAAAAAGAAGGACCATGGATGAGGAAAATTCTCCTTTACACAATGCCATAGTGCATGACTCAATAGATACAAATCCAAAGTAAGAGATAGGAAAATAAAGTATCATATTACATCAAGAGGTATTTCTTAAAAATTCTTGATAGGGTAAAGCCTAATCAAGTTGAGCATACTTTGAAGTATCTCAAGGAATGTCCCATCTCCTAAAAAGATGAAAGAGTCTAAAATTTTGGGAACCCTTTAAAAATGGAAAGAAAGGGATAATATAAGAGAAGGGGAAGAGAGAGAGAAGGGGGGACCACATTATTCATGATAATTAACGAGCTATAAAATTTCAAGAGATATTCCACTATGTATTTGGCCTAATTATAAAAATTCCTTATGAGCAATATATTCATGATTTACCCAAGTACCCTCTGAATCATTCCATTTTTTGTGTAAGGTACACTAGAAAACAAGAGTATTCCAAAAGCGGCAAGTCATGATCTTTCTAGAAAATGAATGTTCCAACTACCTTCCAATTCCCCAATTCCTTTTGATTTTGATCTTGTACGTGATCTCATTATGAGGAAAAAATTCCCATATTCATGTATCTAACTGAGCCATGCTCAATATTTCCTAAATGGTGACTTGTCGGAGTTGAGACCACGTAGAAAGGACTAAACATCACTCTATTGAAAGTACATACCTATTCCATGCTTATAAAATTAGACCTAGCTTAACTATAAATGAAAACCAATTGAAGGATATTTATTTTACTATAATTAATATAGATGGCACTCTATTCAATGTTAGGTCCCCCTTTGGTATATATTAGGTCTAAAAGACCTATTTTACATCTATGGAGCTATCTTAATACATCCTAGTCTCTCCTAAGTCCACATCAAGATCTTTTTCCTTTAATTTTTTTGCCAACTCAGGTTAGACTTGAGTTCAATTCTTTTATTTTTACTTTCCAAGTAAGGTCCATTTTACTTGATCAACTTTCATTGAATATCCTAGTTCATCCCTTTGCTATTGGTGTAAGCAATCAACCTAGATCATTGACCCTTTTGACTCTTTCTCTCTATTAAATTTTGAGATCTAATTAAATGTAGACTATGGATCTTTGGCACCCACTACCCCAAGCTCAGTTTCTCATTAGTCCTTGGTATTTGCTGATCATTTGACTTACTCAAGTTCTCACATGCTTGACACTTATTGGTTGCACTTTCCTTCTTAGGTTCCTACAAGGGATTTTGGATCCAAATAGTCACTTTATGGGTCTTAAAAAATGGTTTTCACATAGATGTCCACCATTTTTGGACCAACTTTATAGTTTTATAACTTGAAGTGCAAAGATTATGGGGATACAAAATTTATAGAAAATGGACTTAACATTGAAAGGAATAAACCTTTTTGGTCCACTAGCCATTTAATAGTTTTCAGTAATTTTTAAAAATGTTGAAGTCAATTGGTCTACATGAACTTACATGATTTCTTGATGATGGAATGGTCTAAAAAAAGGATAAGCATTGTAACTTAACAAACTATGCATTGGGAGCCAAATTTTCCCATGCATATATTTCATTGTGATATAGTTCATGAGTTAAAATTTAGAGTAAATGATATTGGTATAAAGGTGACTAAACTCTTTAGATCATTTTATCTAACTCTTATACACATGTGAGATATGACCTCATGAATATGCTCCCTCAACTCTATTTGGACTCTCTAAAAATTAGCTAAGTATCGAAACTTAGTGGATTTTGTCCTGGGATCCCACTTTGAACCCTTAGATATTATACTATGCTTAGGTGGATGAGTTGAAGATTGGCATATGGTATCCTAGGAATAATGTGAATAAATCCATGTGACCAACTCTCCTTGAATTTTCCATACATGTGAGATCTAGTAGCATCAAAATGGTCACTTAGCTTTTTTGCCATTAGAGATAAATGTCTAGACAAGCTCTGGATGGAATGATTGGACCATATAAATACCATGTACTCCCATACTCTTCCCAAGAATTTGTGACACTCCATTGAGTATCTAAAACTCTAGAATTATCTTTATAAATTGACAAATCACACTTAAAGTGAACTTAAAGTGTTTCAAAATCTTTGTGAGATTCATGATCTTCACCTATTACATGCATTCCATCTAGAGCTAGTTCACGCCATTTTGATCAATTGATCAATCAGGAAATCTACCTCTTTCATACATTAGGAACATTATCCACTAGGCACATGCTTGGTATGTGTGCCAAATATGGCTAACAAGTATTGTGATTTGAAAGGTTTTGATCCCAAGCTTACCCAACATACCATAAAATTAGAAAACAATGCAAAATCAGTAAGGTAGAAGTAAAAGCCACTCAACCCTAAGGTGAAAGATCTCATGAGAAGATAATTTTTAAAAATTATTGAATCCAAGATAATATTCCCCATCAATCATTCCTCATGGATATTAAATACTATGCTTGTGAGGAAGAAGAATTGAGAAATATGCCTGTGTTAACTTTAGATAGCTTAATAAGGTGTCTTTAAAGGACCATAACCCACTAGCCTTAATGGATTAGATTATTCAAAAGGTTTTCGAATCTCATAGGTTTTCCTTACTTTATGGTTACTCTAATTACAATCAGATCTTGATAAAAGAGGAGGATAGACATAAAACTTCCTTCACTACAAAGTGGGGCACTTATTCATACATGAAAATGCTCTTTGGAATATCCAATGCAAGGGAAATTTTCTAAAGGGAAATGGATTTTGCCTTTGAGGGGTTGATTAATGATATGGTGCTCATATATATTGATGAAATAATCATGTTCTTAAAGGATCCATCATAGCACATGGCACATTTGAATTTGGTCTTTGATAGGTGCAGACAATTTGGAATGTACTTTAATCCCAAGAAATGCATAATTACTATACATGAGGGCAAATTATTGGGGCATGTGGTGTCAAAGGATGGTATTTATATAGACCCTAATGAGTTTAATAAATTTTGGCATTACCCCAGCCAAAACATAAGAAATGATTATAGAGCTTCTTAGGGAAGATCAATTTCATAAGGAGATTTATTCGAAGTTTTGAAAAATTGGTCAAGCCTCTTACTCACATGTTTAGGAAGCAAAAAGAGTTTAGATGGAGAGAGGAAGTAAAGAGGATATTTAAGGCCATCAAAGAGGACATATCTCAATCCCCTATACTCCTTAATCCTAAATTTATAAAAAAAAAATTCTTGTATGTTTTCTCTACATCAAATGCAATTTATGATATGCTTATGTAGCAGAATGGTGAATGTCTAGAACAACCAATTGCCTTATTTATTCAAGACTTAGAAGGACATGAGTAAATATATAATTTTATGGAGAATAATGTTATTTCTATCATAAGATAATTAAATAATTTTAGGCACATGGTGTCTAACAACAAGGTCATAGACTTGGTGGTACACCCAAACATCAAAGAATTCATACTCAATAGAGATCTAAGTGAGAAGAGACTTGGGCGGGTAAAAAATGTATGGAATATGAAATTAAGGTGAGATTTATAATGTTAATCATAGGTAGAAGTGTATGTGAGAATATTTTAGTAGAATTAAAGGAATATAAATACCAAGTGTTGGAAGTTCATGATAGTCAATGGGTAGCTGTAAGAAAAGGTCCTCTCAGTTAGACCAATGATGTGGGAAAATTCATTCAAAAAAGATAATGTCCTATGGGTTTGGATAGGAACAAAAGGATTCATTTTATACTATAGACCATACCCTATGTCTTGATATATGGAGTGATATTTAAGAAAGATATAAGAGGCATGCTTTTGGGATGTGTTGAATCAAGCCAAATAGACAAGCTACTTGAATAATTTCATGATGGCCCTACTGGTGGGCACTTTACTTCCAAGACCATAGACTCAAAAATAATTATATCCAGATACTTTTTGCATATATTTTTCAAGGATTCATATGCTTGGGTAAGAAATTTCTCAAAGTGTGCCATGTTCATTGGAAAGTAGAAATTAACTGCCTTTCTCTTGTGACCAATTCAAGTTGAATAACCCTTCATGTAGTGGGAATTAGATCATATAGAAATGATCCATCTCCATTATAGTGCTAGACATAAGTGGGTCACAACAACCAATGACTAATTTTTAAGTTTGGTGGAGGAAACTACATTCAAGGAGGTTAATGAGAATTCTACCATAGAATTCTATAATAATCTTTTGAGTAGATTTGGTGTGTCTGCAACTATCATCTTTGATAATGCCTTGGCATTCAGTAGTAATAAGTTATGTGAGTGGGATCTTAGACATGGAATCTACCTCAAGGCATTATGTAACTATTACCCATAGGGTAATGGACTAGTCAAGTCCACAAACAAGAATTTGATAAGGGTTATTAAGAGAACCATAAAAGATAGCCAAAGAGAGTGAGACACAAGATTAAGAACTACCTTATGGGAAAATAGAGTGATACCAAAGAGGTCTAATAGATACTATACATACCTCCTTGTCTATGGTAGAGAGGAAACATTTCCTATTTCCCTCGAGATGCCTACCTTAGATATTACCCACCAACCTAAAATCCTAGAAGATGATGTTATGCAAGTGAGAATGAAAGCACTGAGACAGGAAGAGGAGACAAGAGATAGTGACATGAATTTAATGTGGTATAATCAACATCAATTCAAGAAATTATTTGATAGAATGGCCTTGTATATGACATTACTATAGGGAGATGTAGTCCTCAAATGGGATGAGTACCTTACAAATTCATGAAAACACTCAAAATTTGAGAGCCTTTAGAGTGAACCTTATATAATCACTTGTTGTAAGGAAAGTAATGCCTTCCAAATTTTTAGATTAAATGGTGAAGAAATCCCCATCCATATCAATAGGAGGTTCCTAAAGATCTATTATTAGTTTCATCATGTTCCTCTTATGCATAGATAGATAGAGTTTTTTTTTCTCTCTAAGTGATTTTACACATGTGTCATGTTTATTGGTTAATATTGATCTTTTTTGTTGTTGTGTCTTATATTTTATTATTATTATTTTTTGATTTTCTATGTCTAATTATTTCAAGATTATACTAGGATAAGGTAGAGTTCATTATCATTTAAGTCCCATTTTCTAAGCCATTAAGAATATGTTAAAACAATTATGAGTTCTTTGACCAGTAGTCTAGTCAGGCTAGATGAGTCACCAAAAATGTTGACCATTTTTAGTCCTAGGCCTAGAAAGGGGTCAGCCTAATGCCTTTAATCTTGATTCGTCATTGTCACCGTGGTTGTCAATCATCTCATGAGTTTGTGAGGGTTGTTTAAATAGTCTATGGTCCCATCATGCTACAAATTTGCCATGTTAGTCCATATGTGTCTTTGTATCTCCTTTCCATCTCGAGTTCAGTATTATTATGATGGTTAAACATGCCTATATGGTTATTGATAACTTTTATGGGTCCCCAACATGTGAAAGATGCCATGATGAAGGTGAATTGAAGATGCAGTTTGATAGATACTTATATGCACATTAGTTTTGCAGGATAACATGAGGTATGCTCACTTTCAATATTTCAAGAAACATCATATAAGGTTATTAATGTTAATTTTAGGTTTCCCATAGATCATAATGGTGTTTTATATGTATTATAATTCTAATTTAATTGATATACCACTATAAGGTCATAGATGTGTGAAAAGTCAAAGGTTTTTTGTTCATTATGAGAGCCAATATAGCCTTAATAAACTACTAAGTCATCCCACATGCCTATAATATACCTCATGAACCTAATTAATCCATCACTATATTATTTCATGCCTCATTGAATCCACTAGCACCATGGTCAATGCTAATTCCTCCAAAATGGGCCCCATATGTGTTAAATTATGACTCTTCAACTCCCTCAATTGGAACCATTATATTGAAAGTGTCATGTGACTCATATTTTCCCTCTAAAACACTTGATAATAATGTTTTAGGTCTTAAATAAAGATAATTTCATGGAAAATAACAAGTTATAGAGGTTTATTTAGTAATACAAATCCATACTATATAGACCAACCTAGGTGGAGTCATGATTTTATAAAGGAGGGTCAAAAAAGTCAAAGGGTGAATATAACAGTGCTTTTTAAGGCTATGTAATCTAAAAACCCTTCCATATCTCCCCTGATCTCATTATTAGATTTAGAGAGCTCCTCAGGTTCATGTTTGTACCATATATAGGAAAGAGAGAGTGGGGGCCCACGATCATAACCAAAGAAAGTAGACTCAGGAAGTTTCCACCCATGGGAATTTTTTGGGGATTATTATCCTAATATTTATGAAAATTACTTAAGAATTTAAGGAATCTCTATGCCCCTCTCATCTACATAGGCCAACATAAACTGAATAGTTTTCAAGGATTTTTTATTAGTTTTTTTAAACTAGTCACTTATGTTATTCCATCAAGTATTGAAGATTCATTACATAAAATTTTCAGCACTTGAATCATAGGTGTGAGCTCACATGAGTGTAAAACCTTCATGATTATCTCCTTTGTATGATCAATAGACAAGTCTGTGCAAAGGGTAGAGGATTGATGCCTTCATTAAAGGTTGTGGACTGGGTTGAAGAGTTTGCATAGGTGTTTTCAGGTTTCCAATGCCTTCTTGCTTAGGATGAATGTTCATTGGAATTTTTTCACCTTATAATATCACAAGGAAGAATTAACTATGAATATTTTAAGACCAATGTATGATAAAGACTATGTGTATGGCTTAGTGAAATATACAAAGTTTCAAATGTAGTTCAAAACATGTAATGTGGTGTTGAATTAATAGTGGAGTGTCATCATAACCTTCAAATAAAAATTAATATCCTTCATGGTAGTCTCATAGACTTATAAATTATCCTTCTCACCTCCAATATCACTTAGCCACCTTTTAGCAGAGTTTAAGGGTTTTTGTGAAAATTAATTTTTTTCTAAGTTTCCAAGGTTTCATTTTAGAGCTATGAGTGTTGTGTTTATGCATCTAAAGTTTCATGATTACTTAGGTATATGTATAAGGGAATATAAGATACATATGGTTTGTATAGGCATGGTACTTAATCTCTATTTCACATCACTTTAATACTCCTTTTGTTTCACCATGTTTTCACTACCATTTTCAATATGTTACCCCTATTTTCATACACCACACTCCATATATCTCTCTACTGCCACCCTCCTCAATTCATCTACCCTTTATTCTAGGTCTATACCATACCATAAACCTCCATTAAAACCATTTAAATCAACTATATCATAGCATCTTAGATCCATATGGTCATGTGGAGAGTTGAGAAAGCTAAATATACACCTATATCTAGCCATTTTAGGACTACTATAAAAGGGTCTCACAAAAGGGAACTATGTATACCATTCAATGGCATTGATATTGATGATAACATGAGAAGATATGAATTATAGGAGATGATTGGAGATATAAATGTGTCATTAAGGTTGGAGTAGAAATAGATCACTGTTCCTTCATACAAACATGACACGCAGACCCTACACACATATCATGAATAACTATACACCTACAATAGATCAATGCATATAAAATACCATAATATGATTATGATAGAAAGGAAAAATTAATAAAAATATAGTTGGAGTTTATATTGAATGAGAATGTAATATTTAAGGTTATCACCTCTGATAAGGCAGAGCAACACCTAAACAAGGATGAAAGCACACAGGTATGTGCAAATTTGAGACTTCAGTCTAGGTAGAGGGTAAGGTATACAAAGGAACAATCCTTTTAAAATCACCACCTGAGAATGATAATGGACCTAGTTACATTTTTAACACATGAATCATCCCAAATGCCTCAAGAGATAATTTTGAAATCCATACTCAAAATTTTCATGCTTGAGTGCACAATCAATAAGTAGTTTAAATCCAATTTGAGCCAAAATGGTGATTTGAGACCTATTTAGGCATTTAAAAGTCTTAAAATTTTATAATAATGGTGATTATGACCCATTAAATGAACTCATATGTTTAATTTTGCTATAAAAATAGTGGGTATACCCATTATTTTGTCTCAGACCAAGGCTTATCTAGCATAGCTCTTCAATGAGTTGAAGGGTGCATCCATGTCATAAAGTGTATAAAAAATAGTATGAGACCCATATAATGTTTTTATTTAGTTAAATATGATGTTAAAATGTTCCAAAACCTCTTATAAATGTCTAACATCTAGAGATATGGTTAGGATGAGCCAACACAGTCAAACACACAAGCTTGCACACAGACCCTAGTGTCATCTTGAGATACCTCCAAGAGCTTAAAATAAGTTGGATGGTTAGGATAAGGTGTGTGAATATTTGTGATAAATAAAAAGTATTTTTTAAGTGTATGGAAGTGGATAAAATTGTTTAGATTCCTTTAAACCTTGCTCAAGTGAGTCCACCTACACATAGGTAATTCAAAGACCATCTTCAAATGCTCACTCAATCTACCACACACATGATCAAGGATAAATATCATATGGAATTTTAAGTATCCATATGAAATGAAATTTCATCAAGGATTGGTTCAGAGTTATGGGATAAACTTTAGGAACAAACCCTAAGAAAATAAGCACTCAGAATTGGCTATAAACAACCCTAATGCCACCTTATAACATTCATCTATATAATCACCCTCTACATGGTAACCCAAACCATTCATGAAATATGAGGCTATAATTTCCCTACAAATTTATATATTTTTCTATAGGTTTAGACATCTATACATTATGAACCATCATTAAGATGGTGGATGCCTCAAACCCTACATAAACCCTAGAAGTGACCCGATGGTGGAGTTTAACCTCAAAACACATCCAAATGAGATAATTTAACCATAAAATGATCTTTAAGGTCTCATAAGGTCTATTGAGCATCATAGTGACCCACTAGTTGGCATGTGCATGGGTCAAACTATATGGAATGGGCCTAGAAGTGCTAGTTTGAGATAAAAATCAAGGATATTGGGAGTATTTATGTTCAAAATGAGTTTGAAAATGGATAATGAGTCCTAAATCATCTTAAAAATACATATATTATCCTAAATTTTAACCTCCATGACTATTTCATTATGAAAAAAGGTACATGAGTTGTAATTCATGATTGTGTGCATCTAAAAGGGGTCAGATAATATAATCAAGCCTATGATGCTACTTATTGAGGTATCTAAGGTGATATTTAGGTCATATATGATGAAATAGTGCCTTAAATACCCAATATTCAACATAATATTCATGATTTAGGTCTGTAGACATACCAATCCATAACTCCCATCATGATTATGCCAAAAAAATGTGAAGCAGAGATCAATTTGGGAAGTGTGAATGTTTCCAAAAAAAGTGTTGAGGGATATCACATTATTTATGTACCTTTTTACTAATTATGAATCCAAAAAAATGCATACAGTCAACCATTTTTCCTACAAATATCTTCAGCCTGCTCAAAAGCATGATTCCTCACACAAAGAACATCTTCAAGTGTTCATCATAGCTTGAGTGTTGTGTATGGGTAGTACAAAACTTTAAGGAAGGTAAGAATTTCTATTGTCTTGATTTTAGTGCATTTGGTTTAGAGAT
Organism: Torreya grandis; assembly: GCA_037957365.1. Taxonomy (NCBI): domain Eukaryota; kingdom Viridiplantae; phylum Streptophyta; class Pinopsida; order Cupressales; family Taxaceae; genus Torreya; species Torreya grandis. The sequence goes on from JARHVA010001664.1 coordinate 983,694, forward strand.
AAAATTTATGATCTCTATGAACCATTCTTAAGACCCCCTAACACTCCTAAACCTTCCTTAAACCCTAATAGTGACTTGAATAGGAAGGTTTAAGGAAAAATGCATTCAAATGATTAGGTGTTGATTATCCAACACTTGGATCATGTTTCTATCTTATAGTAGATCATTACAAGGACAATTAAGCATGAATTTAAAAGAGATGATATTAAAAGTGGCCATTATGATAGGTTAGGGGTATTTTCATGGATCATTCAACATGCACATTAAAAGAGAGACTACCCAACACCTTAAGAAGGCCCATCCACACTCTATTTTAATTATCTAACTAATATAATAGGGAATATTCGGATATTTTAAACATGGTTAAGTCCTAAATGAAGTGAAATGAAGGAGTTACAAACTCCACATCTTCCTAAAATGCCAAAATGGATTCATTAAAGGCACATAAATTCTTAAATATGGAAATATGCCCATTTTGACTGTCATACACCACATTGGCCTCATTCATGGCCTCTCCCATACCCTAAATCTTCCCTCTTTTCATTAAAAATTTATATTTAAATAGGAATTGATCTCTTTCTTTGGTATTCATGGACTAGGTGTAACAAAGCTCTATTAAAATTTCCTTGTAACTCTTTTGAATCAATAAAAGACATTTGTATATTTCTTGTTGAATGTTAGTGTGCTCTATGAATGTTTGACTGTAAGAATGTATGAATTATGTTATCATATGTATGTATTTTTATGTGCCTAACTTTAGGTTACTAATCTATTATAGGTTGTATGAAGTTTTAGGAAGTAAGAGTGTTTCTTAAAGTGTCACAAGTCACTAGTATCTTATGCAAATCTAGGTTTAGTCCTTCAAGTTATAAAGTCCTATTCAATCTCCATACAAAGTATTCATGATTAGAACACCATCAAGGATTCTAATAAGTCATTATCTCCATCAAGTTTATTAGTAGGTTTCAAAGGATATAACTAAAAGTGGATCTTTGATAAATTAGTGCATCACCACTTATAGTAGGTTTGTTCATTAGTTTTCATATCTCTTTCCATTTTCATTGTGATAAGTTTAGGTCTTATAGAGATCATTGACCTGGAAAATTAGGGCATACATCCCTATAAAATCTAGAGGTGTGACTTGAATATTAGGTATCCTATAGTCTATAAGTTATTCTAATATTGGACTAGGTTAGAGGTAGACATGAACTATCTTATCCTCTACAAGATTAAAACCTAGATCACCAACAATTATCACAAGTAATATCAAGGCCTTCAATATATTTGGAATGTTTGAGATATACACATCAAACAAACTCACCCAAAAACTAAGATAAATCTTGTTTGAGCCTATTACCTAATTGTCTAGTGCTCTCCTCTCATCCTCCATCTTTGATGCATTACATATGATAGAGGTCCTGATAATGGGAAGACCAAGCAAGGAATGGACATCATTAAAGGTCATACTCACATATATAGTATCCCCCTCCACCACCCATCATAAAGTGTCAATTAGTCACTCCCATGATCCTAGGAACATGATGACTAGATCAACACTAAGTGAGATCATCTTCATCTCCATTTTACCTTCAAATCCTAGAGTATTTATCCAAGCTTGATCCACATATGATAATTTATCCAGTAAATCTAGTAACCAAGATGCATCAATTAGGCACAAAAATATTTGTCACCTCTATAAAATATCAAACAATATAGAATGTATTATATCTCGATGTAATAATAATAAAATAAATTTTTAAATATTATCAAAAAACTAAAAATTAATTTCATTAGCTTGTTTTAATTATTTATCCTTTTTCCTACACAATAATCCCTTTTAAAACTAAATTGGCCCTATCACCTCCTCACCATATTAAGTTGGTTTTCTGCTATGTATTTGACCTATTCCTACATACACAATCATCCTTTTTGATACTAAATTGGCCCTTTCCTATCCATTACATACTATATCAACTCTCTATCACATATTCAACCTATTTTAATAGATTTTATTATCCTCCTATCAAATATTGCATCTGCCAAAATTTACTATGCTTGCCATATCTATTTTTCTATCTAGGTCAGCCCTTTATTATGTAGTTAGCCACCCCCAATAATACTAAGTTATCCCTCTACTACATAGTTGGCCACCTTAATTTTTATCTCTCTCTCTCTCTTTACAACTAAGTCAACAAGGCCAAATCTATTCTTTTTTTATGATGACTTTTTAACCATTTACCATAAATTTCTTATGCAGTTATTAGTTTGATTCTTTCCTATTGAATATCTCATCCTACCCCTAGTTTACCTAGAAATCTCTTAGGGTCATTTTTGGCCTCTAAATTTTTCCTAATGTCTATTTCTTTATATTTAGCTTAATTTTAATTAAAATTACCAAAAAAATTCAAATTAATGCATCACTTACCTGAGTTGCATTGGTTACAACTACTAGGCATCCTCCATGTCAAAGCTGTCATCTCCTCACCATGGTCACTCTTAGCACTTAATTAGGTATCTTAGATAAATATTTTCTTATAATAATAAAAATAAAAAATGAATCTATTTTCACCCTATTTATATTTACTATTCAAAATTATTTACCACCAAATTTCATTTTTAGCCCATAACTTTGTTTTTGCTAACTTTTTTTCTAAACAAAAAGAGGTTATGGAATCCTGACATTGTAAAAATTTATCTACATATATACATGCATATTTTGAAAAAAAATGATATTTTTCTTATTTCATAGGTTTTCCTAATGTTTTTAACATTGGATACCTTCACATTTCTCTTTCTTCCTTCCTCTTCTATAGCACTAAGAAAAGTAAAGGTGTGTATTTTTCAATCTTGTCCTTTCATTTATCTTATTCACTATTTACTACAATTTAATTAGCTCATCATTGTGTATTTCTATGTTATTTTACTAAATCACCATCCCATGTTACAACAATGTGACACATGATGAGATTCAAGTGGGGAATATGTATACACACAATATTTTTAACCTTTATCAATTAATAATGTTTTCCCTTATAGGAACTTGTCAAGTCTCAATATCTCTGAGTGCACACCTTAAAGGGTGCACTAAGAAAGGTTCAACCAGACCATTGGCATTTTTTTATATTATTTTCCCCTATACTAACACTTGAAACCAACACAAACCTATCTTATACATTTCCCTAAGATCTGACACCTCCCTTTCACACCTCAAACAATTCACCACTTGAAATAGTCCCTACTTAAGAAAAAACCTATTTTTGGCATTTACCAAACAAATTTAGCCTAGGCCAACCCTTTTCTTAAAATATAAACACATTACAATATTAGTCCATCCCCAACTAACCTAGTATGGGACCTAATTGCTTTATTCATTAAAGAATAGGGTTAATTGGATTGACTCTATTAGGTAAAACTTTGGAAAGGTTTAGGGTTATAACTAGATATATAAACACATAATTTTCACCATTTTCATTAGAGGGAGATAGAGATAATCATTTATTTTCACATCTAATTATCTATCATTATATTTGAGGAGCCATTTCTTAGGGTTTCATACTACACTTAGAGAGAATAATCTTATATTATGGGAGAAGTTGTGTATCCTAGAGCTAATATATATTTATTATAATTATAAACCATAATAACATCTTTAAGGTAAGTATTCCTAACTCTTATTCCTATTTATTAAGTAGATATATTTAAAATTATTAGATTATGATTATGTTTTTCACTCCATGCATTAGGAATACCTATATATTTACTTGAGCAGATTTATTATTTACATATTTACTTTTATGTTTCTTAGCCCCATTTTATGCTACAAGAATTAGTGATAACTAGGTTAGATTTACTTACTTTGTCATTTCCTCTCATAAGAAAATAAAGGACCTAAATAGGGTTATTGTATGGTATTTCTTGACTAAAGTATTTAGAACCCTCTCTAGTGATATTATTTGGTAAAATACCCCTTAGTTAGGTCTATCAAATCCATATTGGTCATGACCCTAATTGTCTAAATGTACCAACAAGTAAAAGGGCTAGTGTGATTTATCTTATTTGAGGTAGGATTGACTTGTAGATCAACTTTACTTTCCCTTGCTTACCAAGAGTATACTTATGTAAATCTCATGGGATAAAAATAAATGTTTATAGTCATGTTTTTGGGTCACCCAAACAAGGTGATAGCATACACATGAAATAACTACACAATCACACTTCCAGAAGAAAAATGAAACTAGACAAGTGTGATAAAATAAATGACTTGGAAATGAAATAAGTTTTAAACCCAATTCAAAGTTTTTGTTTATTTTAGATGAAAATTTAAATGTTTGAAAAAAATGAAAAATGTTTTGTTTTACATTTTGAATCCACTTTTTTGACCAAGGACTCATAATAAAGTGGTTATAATTTTTCAATGTGGTCTTGGGATAACATTGTAAGTTGTCAAATATATATATATAAGGCTCAAGTTTGTGACAATAGAGTGTATCCACCAAAATATTTGATGTTCATATCAAAATCAATGAGGTTTCTATCGATTCTTATAGATAAATAGGGGATAAAGCAATTTTGGCTAATTTTTAAATTACCAAGACTTTTTTTTCATTTATAAAAAAAAGGAGGTTTCCACTAAAATAAAAATATTTCTACTAAAATAGGAAAATTTTAAAAATTATACCACATAGTGTTTTCACTAATTTGAAGCATGTTTTTATTGATTCCATAGAGTATTTTCATTGATTTGAAGTATATTTCTAAAAATTCCATAAAATGTTTTTATTGATTTGAAGTATGTTTCTAAAAATTTCATAAAGCATTTTCATTGATTTGAAGTACATTTATATCTATTCCACAAAGAATTTTCATTGATTTTAAGTACATTTATGTCAATTCCATAGAGTATTTTCACTGATTTGAAGTACATTTATACTAATTCCATAGATCATTTTCTATGATTTAAACTATGTTTTCATGAATAAGAATAACTTGTAAAAAAACAATGAAATAAAAAACAAAGAGCATTTTCACCATTTTTGAGGATGAATCCAATGATACACAATATGTATTCATCGATTATATGTGGGACATAATTTAGAAAAAAAAATTATAGAAAAGAGGTTATTTAAGTTAATTATTAGGCTAATTCTTAAAATTATAAGAATGATATGGGTATATAAGATTTTTTGGGTTATTTTAAATCCTACTAGGCATGACATTATCTAAGATAGGAACTCAAATAGGGTTAGTTCAATCATTAGTGAGTACACATAAAAAATTATTTAATGAAACTAACACCCTAATCCTATTAAATATGTCTAAGCAAGAATAAACAAAATAAAATCAAATATGAGACAAAACAAAAACATTTACACCTTCCTTGAAATAACTCCTTTGTTTTTTATTCAAAGAGGTATGTGCTCAAATTATAAAAATAGATGTCTTCGATGATGAAAAATATGCATACAAGAAATATCTCCCATTATCTACACTTGATTTGGCTTGAGAATTAGCTTAAATTTTGTGAAGCTCCTTAGGTATGTTGGTAGAGTAAGTTTAGGTTTAAGAAGCTTATCTATAATGGATGAGGGACCTTCAATTTAAAGAATTTTTGAATTAGTAAGGGTCATCCATATTAATCTATAATTAGAGGGATAGGAATGAGTCCTCACCTTCATCAATGTTAGAGGTTGTAAATGTAAGAGGTTCCATTTAAGGAAATTTAGAGTGTGGAAGATATTTTAAAGAAAATGGAAAACATGACCCCTTTTGGAGTGTGTAAGATGATGCAAGATAAAGGAGTGTGTAAGAAGAGGTAAGAGTGTGGAATAGATGTTGGAGGTTTGTCAATGATGTCTCCAAGGTGACCAAGGTGGTTGATTAAGTGTCATGTATATTAGGATGACAATGACAAAGTGTGCTTCAATATTCTTACATTGTTATTCAGTGTTTGTTTGATATAGGCAATTGATGGTTGTTATTAATATTTTGGAGAGATATAGCATATATGTAGGTCTATAAGGATAATGAATAAGTTGAGGTATCCATAGATGTCTTGGTGAAGCTATAGTATGTCACTTGATCATTTGGAACAAGAAAAAAACATCTTATAGCTTGAGAGAAGCCAAACCATCACTACACATCATGTAGATATGTATGAACCAGCAAGATTGTGCATTTATTTTAGGCACTCAAAAAGTCAACTTTGATCAAATGTTTTCATGGTGATGTCTATAGTACTAAGAAGGTACCTTGAAGATTTGGAGTCTTGAAGTGTTTTATAGATTGAGATATAAATCTTAAAAGTTGATCTAGTAGACTGTGAAGGGCCATAGACCATCAAGTTTAACTACATTGAAGTTTGAGGTCAACTAGTTAGTAGATCTAATGGTGCATGTTAAATCATAGATCTTGATCCAATGCTACATGTAAAATTCAATATATCAAATATGAATGCGTGAGTGACATGTGTCAGATTTATAGAGATTGGATAGAATATCAATGGTTAGTAAATGATTTTTGAGTTAGAATATCAATGGTATAGGTCAAGTCAAAGGGTCAATGTGCACAAAAGGCACACAGGGTTGTTGAATGGCATGCTCATGAAAGAGTGGATCTTAGATCAACAATGAGAGTTGTAAGATAAATATTGAGTAAATCCATAAATATCTATGGAGCATGTTTATTAAAATTTACCATGGTGCATGAGATGAGTTCAACATGCTCAATGTTTAACATCTGTACAATGACTTTTGGAATTGAAATATTCAAATTTGTGAAGAAAACTAATGATTAGTTTTTTGGCTATATCTTTTGATATAGGACAAATTTCATGATGCAGTAAAAATAAAAATTGTATAGGAATTCAAGATTCATCCATAAATTTTGATTAGAATATTTGGATATTTGTATAGTATTAATATTCAAATTTGACTATGTATTTAACTATGTTCTACAAGTGACCCAAGAAGGATGTTTGAAGTGTTTTTTATAGTGTATATATGTTTTAAGATGAACCAACTATTGGAGAGTGATGTAGACTCCATGAGGAACATATATGTGGATTTTTTAGGTTTGAACAATCCATCTTTAGTATGAATATTTGCTTCAAAGTTGACTATTTATTCATTCATGGCATTCTTATGTATAGAGTAATGTTTGAGCATATTGTGCTTTAGCATAAGGGTGTTTTGGTAAGAGAAATCACATAAAAATGTCATTAGAGATCATACAGAGTGCACCTATGTAATTGAAAGTGATCTAGTGTTCTTAATTTTATCGATGGAGTGCTAAATGGGTGAATAGGTCTCCATGAGACTTAAAAGGGCTACGAAGGCCTAATTGAAAGAGGTATCTTATTAAGGGTGACCCATGTATGCTATGGATAACTTGTGAGAATGTATTTGAGCTATGTAATAACATAATATAAGTATTAAGGATTAAGATAAGTATCATGTCTGAATAAGAAGATGATATTCATGAAGACTATAAATAGTAAAGATCAATGCAATGGTTTCTAGACTTGTGAATATAGATAAATGAAGATGTGACATTGAGTGAAGGAACCTTTGAAAGAGAAGGTATAGGTTAGTGAGGACCAATATAGATATAAGAGGATTATTCATGTTTATCTAGTCAAGTTGATGAATGTGAACATATAAGTAATTGGACCTAATTATCCTAAGAAGAGGTAGATTGACTGAGTAAGCCTTAGAGGCTGATTTAGTGAGTGTGCTTAGTGGATGGATTGAAGAACTCAGTAGGTTGAGGAGTATGTGCATGACATATAGGTCATGTTTTTATTATTGTGATTGTAGATTTTATGATTGCGTATATGCTTATAATTGAAGAGTGATCTAAAAGGGTGTTTTGGATACATTGCTTATGTGTGCAAGTTTATGAGAGTGTAAATGGGAAAGAGTGAAAGTAAGAGAAGTACATCATTAGGTGTATAAGACATCAGATCAAAGTTGGAGATCAGATCAAGGTAGAAGAGTGGGTGTTTATTTTCCTAAGGGGTTGGTGCCTCGTTGTGGGTTAGATGTCTCATTAAACTAAGGGATGGGTGTTCCTTGATCAATGGGTGATGATCTAAATGTTGGATCTTGTTTTATAGGACTGTAGTCCATATTTTAGGGTTTAGTGGGCTTTATCCCTTGAGAGGGTTTCCCACATATATGATGTGTTCATATGATGTATGCTCTTATGCATGATTTGGATGTATGCTCTTTCATGTTTATGTTTCTTGATAAAGTTGATGTATGTTGAATGTTTAAAGGTTTCGAATTGAATTGGATTATCTAGCATCATTGATTTACCCCTTTAATGATTGCACCTCTAATAATTAGTATCAAAACAAGACCTATGCAAAGTTTAACCACATGAAGGTGATCCAAGGTACAATATGGGTGAAAAGATCATCATGTTTGATAAAGTAGTTTTTGATGATAGTGAAGAGGAAGAAGAAGTTAATCTAAAAGTTGAGCTCATAGGTGCACTTGGTGAACTGAAGGAGCAAAATAAGAGAAATCATGAAATGAGGAATATGATAAAAGGTATTTAATCACAATTCAATTCTCTTAAGGTAAGTTTGTCAAACAAGTCCAAGAAAAAGTAAAATAAGAATCAAGAATAGATAAATCTCAATAATGAGTTAGAATCATTGAAGGAAAGATCAAGATCAAAAGTTGATAAAGAGAAGATCAACATTCTTGAGGATCAAGTAAGTATTAAAAAGACAAATCTAAGTTTAAAAGAGGAAGAATGCATACACCTCAAGACTCAATTAGAAGAGACAAATGCCAAGTTGAGTTCAAAGCAAGGTTAGCATGATGAGGTGAAGTCCAATCTTGATTCTATTAAGATTATTGAAGAACAAGCATGTATATTGAAAGATGACATGGCCAAAATGGATAAGGATGATAAGGATACCATCAAAGATCTTAGATTCCAATTAGAGGTTACAATTTTAAGCATGAGGGATAAAAAAGATGAATGTGTTCAATTTAAGGCTAATCTTGTTTTCATAAAGGATGAAAATTAAAAGGTCATAATAAAAATAGGTAAGATTGAAGAATAATAAAAGAAATCAGAATAAGTCAAAGAGGTGTAACAATATTATAGATATTAGTTATTAATCGTAGGTGTCTATCTTAGGTCTCTTGCATTTCATCTTATTCAAGAAGCTTTACATTCTTATAGGAATAATAAGAGCCATTGGGAATGTGAATTGATGGGTCTTTTTTTTTGTCTTTAAATTGTAATGTTTGCTTCCTTCCAATTTGAATCATGAAATTTAATTCCATTGTCATTCCTTTAACTTTGTTTCCAACTTGTCATTGGTATCAGAGCTTAGATAATTAATTTGTTCTTTCTTCTCCTATATTTGAATTATACATCCTACATACTCTAGTTTTACTTAATAATTTTTTATTTATTTTTTCTTGTCATTGTAAGAAGAGAATTATATTTGTATTTTATAGACTTTGGTAGTGTATAAGTTATCTGTAGAAGCATGGAAGTGAGGTAGACCTGCACTGCATATTGTAGACCTATGTTATAGTTTACAAGACTAATGTAGCATATTCCTGCCATGACCTATGAGGACATGCCATAGGCATGCATGGTGTTTGGTGTAGTGAGTATGGATTTTTAGGAGGGAATTTTCAAACTAAATATTCTCTGATTGTGTTTACAAACTATTGGAGAAAATTATTAGTGTTTTACACCTGTGTGTTTCAGACCTTTATGCAGAGGCCATTTTTGGTCATTCTTTGGCTACATCAATGTTTTCATTGAGATCTATAGATTTGGCTGTATATATCTTGACTACTTTATTTCTAGCTAGCATCCCTTTATTTCCATAGAGATGATCAAAACCATATCATTTATTAAATTTGTCCATACACTTGGGAAAAGTGTTCAAAGTTGGAACTTCATTTGTTTCTTACATTGAAATTTATTTTGAGTCAAAAATTATTTTCCATGAGTAAAACTAGAGCCTTTTCCAATCAAGAGTCTATATATATTATTTACTCTAATATTGGAATTTTCAAATAATTGGAGGAGAGGTAAATAATTTTGAAGGCTTTTATTTAAAAAATAAAATTTTAATTTTAAAAGTGCTTTAATTAAAATTTGAAAGTTATTTAAATTTGATAAGGCATTTAAAATTTGGTGTAATTTATCATTAAAATTTCCTTGAGCAAGATAATCTAAGCGAAATTGGCAAACAATAACCATTTTTTTCAAATTCAAGTAGAAATAATGGGATCTACTCTTTATGCATTTGTGTATGTCAAAAAACATAAATCCAAAAATCAAGAAAAATCAAGAAAAACTAAGTATATTGATGTTTGAGGTTTTATTTTTAATATGGTGTTAATGATAAAGCAAATCATTTCAATAACTTTGCATATATAGAAAAGGGGACCATTTTAGAGTGATAAGGAACTAGCTAGGGTTAAATAAAAACTCAAAACCATTCATTCCATTAAATCCATTATTGGCACTACCTTAACTAGCAAAGATAGTTGGATAGAATGGTCTTGACAAGTGGAGAACACACTCATCTTGAATGATCTATGGTTTGATATTTGTGATGGGGAAATAAAACCATCTAAACCAATAGGGAATGCAAAGGACATTTAGACATGGAAACATAAAAGCTAAAAGGATTTGGCCTTGATGAGGGCATTAGTGGATGGAGATGTGTTTCATCATATACAAGGGTGAAATAAACCATGAGAAGCATACCATAAACTGAAGCACCTATATGACTCCTTTTTAGAGTTGGAATTTATTTAATTTAAATTGAAATTGTTCAACTTAGATTTGAAATATGGTGATGTGATGAGATTGGATTGAATTATGAGATATGTGTTATTAAACATGATGTTGAAGAAATAGGTGTCAAAATTGACATATACATGACTGCATTCATAAAATCCCTTCTTCGCAACTATTTAACCTATTTGGAGTCTCTAAAAGTAAGAAATCAATTGAAGACTCTCACATTTGACCAATTGGTTGAAAAGATGGTAGAAAGAGAAAAGGCATTTGGAAGGAAAATAAAACCCACAACAAGTGAAAGTGTGTGCTATGTCAAAAAAAAATCTTCCAAACCATAAAACAAGGTCACATCTTCCAAAATTAAAGTCAATAATAAGTAAAACAAACAATTATAAGGGAAAATGTGGCCAAATGAAAATCATGGTGGTCAAAATCAAAAATAGAATGATAAACAAAACCTCTATTTTGAATGGTGTGACAAAAAAGGTAGTCATGAGACTCACAAATGCAAGAATCCATGGGAGAAAATTGAAGCATACCATAAAAAAATAGGGAAATTCAAATTAATGGTCAAATGAGTCAAACTAAGCCCAATTCACTAGTGAATGTGTATTTTCTAGAATACATGATGAAGCAAATAGTGTCTTGATCAGTTCCTTGTGGTTTGATGCTTAGGTTCTTGATACTGGTGCCACTTAACATATGAATTTCTGAAAAGACTTCTTTGAGGAGTACATTGAAGAAATTTTTGGATCAGTATACCTCATAGATAGATCAATTTTGCAACCATAGGGAAGAGTTAAAACTCAACTCAAGTTTTTAGGACTTCTAGACTACAAACTTGAGAATGTTCTCTACCTTCCTTAATGGAAACAAAAGTTGTTATCCCTAGTGCTCACAAGGAAATAAATCCATTCCATTTTGTTGGATAAGGGTGATGTCAAAATCAAGAGAAAAATTGATAAATCAATCATCTTATTTGGATATCAAGAAGGGAAACTACTCAAACTAAAGGGTGAGCCATCAAATTTAAGAAATTATGCTCATCTTGTGGAAGATAGAATGTATCCAAACATGTTGTGTCATGCTCGATTTGGTTACACTCACTATAACATCATTCATTTATTGAAAAATAATGGTGTTGTTGGCATGCCTACATTGCCTATAAAATTAGATGAGAAGTGTGAAGCCTACATCTTGGCTAAACATGCAAGAGAACCATTTTTGAAGTCATAGTGAAAAGCAGACAAAAAAATTATAGATTGTTCATTCAAACTTGTGTTCTCTTCCTATCCTCTATGTTGGTGGACATAATAACTTCATGTTGTTCATTGATCACTACAAAAGGATGAAATTGATATACTTTTTGAAATAGAAATCAGAGGCCTTCAATACTTTCAAAAAGTTTTGAACAATGATTGAAAATGAATCACAAACCCAAATTAAGACACTCAAGATAGGTAATGATGGTGAATTCACATCAAAGAAGTTTTAATCCTATCTTGAGAAAAATAGGGTCAAACATCATCTCATATTTCTTCACACTCCATAACAAAATGGAGTAGTTAAAAGAATGAACAAGCCTATGATGAATATGGTTCATGTAATGTTATATTTTAAAAGGGGTAAATATGTACTTTTAGGTCAAATTAGCTAAAACAATAGTATTCCTTCATAATATATCACCATCAACATATCTTGAATCAAAGACTCTATATGAGATGTGGTGTGGTCACCTCCCTTTAGTGTAACATCTTCATATTTTTGGATCCACTCATTACACATTGATTTTAAAGGAGAAGAGAAAAAAATTGGACCATAGGAATTAAAAATGAATTCATTTGGGATATTTCAATTCCTCTAAGGCATTCAAGATATATGATGAGAAAGAGAAGAATTTTCTTGTTGCAAGAGAAGTTGTATTTTATGAGATTGTAAAGGACAAAGAACATATTGATCATAAATTAAGTCAACTAGACAAATATGCAAAGTTTGATGTCTATAAGGAGAGTGATTTGAATGTTCTAGACAATGAGTGGGGGACACAAAATTGGGAATTTATTGATTTGATATTGTCTCTCATACATGATATTGAAACTCCTCCTAAAGGAAATAGTGAAACTTCATTAGATATTGAACAAGGGCCAGTAGAACAAATGATAGATAGTGAAAGAACTTTAGAGTATAAACTTGAATCACTTACTGCATAGAAAAAGAATCCTAAGTGGGCCACTCAAACACTAAAAGATGTGAGGCTTGATGAAGTTGTGAAAATAGGCACTCAAAGTGCACATGTAACCTCATCTCAACCAGATAATTATATTAATGAAATTTAGGACATGATAAGAAAAATCACATTAGATGATTCTAAAGAGGAACTCAATGTTACATTTGATTCAGAACCAAAAACTTTCAAACAAGTTGAAAATCTTGACTCTTGGAGAAAACCAATGAAAGGTGAGTATAATTCACTAGTGAAAATGGGACTTGGAATTTGGTTAGTCCACCATATGGTTGTAAACCAATTGGATGCAAGTGGGTTTATTGTAATAAATACATGATAGATGGCTCACTTTATAATCATAAATAAAGGCTTATCATAAAGGGTTATGCTTAAAAGGAAGGAATTGACTACAATGAAACCTTTGCATCTATAGAAAAATGGAATACCACTTGGACCATGTTAGCTTTGGCAGCTCAAAATGGATTGAAAGTTCACCAAAGGGATACAAAAACTACAATTCTAAATGGAGACCTCAAGGAAAATATGTACATGACACAACCAAATGGTTTTTTAGTTAAGGGACAAGAGTACAGGGTGTGCAAATTGGAAAAATTGATGTATGGTTTTAAACAAGCCCTTCGAGTATGGTATGAAAAACTAGATGAGAACTTCATGAACATGAACTTAAAACATTTTGAATTTGAGGATGCAACTCTTTTTATCAAAAAAATTGAAAAAATATTTGTATTTATGGTGGTGTACATTGATTATTTGCTCATCATAGGGAATAATGAATGGTACACTGCAAAATTCAAATTAGTGTTGATGAAAAGCATTGAAATGACTAATTTGGGTTATCTTCATTACTATTTGGGTATTGAATTAATTTATAAACCAAAGTATTTATTCATCACTTAGTATAAATACATTTGTGACATTCTTAACAAGTCTAGAATGGAAGATTGTAAGTCTCTCAGCACAACCATGGAATAAAATCTCAAATTGACATATGAAGATTCAACAAATTTTGTTGATGCCACTAAATACAAACAACTCATTGGAAGTTTGATTCACGTGACTATTACTTGACCAAATATATCATATGTAGTTGGTGTCCTCTCAAGATTCATGCAAAAATCCAAGGAAAGTCATTGGGTATCAACAAAAAGTGTCCTCAAATATCTCAAAGGCACACAACATTTTGGGCTCAAATACTCTAGGTTAGGAGACTTCAAATTGATTGGGTATTCATATTCTGACTATGATGGTGATCATGAAGATGGAACACCCACCTCATGTTTTCTAATGAATTTGGGAAATATATTTGTTAGTTGGAAATCCAATAATCAATCAGTGTTGGCAATTTATTTAACAAAAGTAGAATATATGGCCACTTAAGAGGTGACTAGAGAGGTCTTGTGGTTTAGAAGGGTTCTTCCATATTTTTAGGAGCAACATGTTTCATCAACACCTATCATGGTTGATAACACTTATGCAATCTAGATGGAAAATAATCTAGTCTTTCATGACTGAACCAAGCACATCAAAACCAAATTTTATTTGATTCAACACTATGTGAAAGATGGTAGTGTCAGGTTGTAACATTTCCTAATAGTAGAGCAACCAGCAAACATCATGATAAATGCACTTGGATGAGAAAAAATTGAAAAGTTTAGATGAATACTTAGTTTGACAAAGACCCCTATAGACTAAAGGAGGAATATATATATATATATATATATATATATATATATATATAAGTTATTAATCCTAGGTGTCTAGTTTAGGTGTCTTGCATTTCATCTTATTCAATAAGCTGACCATTCTCATAGGAATAAGAAGTCATTGGGAATGTGAATTGATGGGTATTTTTTTGGCTTTAAATTTTAATGTTTGATTCTTTATAATTTAAATCATAAAATATAATTTCATTGTCATTCTTTTAAATTTGTCTCCATCCTATCAATAGGATGGTAGCATGAAAGACAACAAGTCAAATCAGGTCAAAGACAAAATAAAAAAACTAATCAGATAACCAAAAGCTTTATGGTATGCCAAATATTTTATGGGCCATTGTTATGTTTGTAATGCTTTTGTTATAGGGAAAAGGAATATATAATAAGAATCAATCAATCAAATAAAGATCACAATCATCATCAAGTAAAAGGTATGAATGATCTTATTTATTTCAGATGTCATAGAGTTGGTCATATTACTAGGTATTACAAGAATAGGTTGAATAAGTTCTAAAAGAAAAATAAGGTGTATGTATATTCTAATGTGCAAGGAATATGTCATAATTGGTTATGAAAACCTAATCCTATTAGGAAAGATTAGACTAAGACTAAAGATGGTTTGTTTTTCATGATCGACATGAAGGAAAGTCAAGAGTTTCTATTGTCTACACTTGTTCATAAGTATGAAGAAAAATTGAAGTCAAGTATCCATTTAAAGTCAATATGGTGATGAGGCAAGATTGAAATTCAAATGATAATATGGAGATATGGGATTCTCCTAAGTTGGGACTTTTAGTCTCACTATGTCAAAGGGGTGTCTCTCTCTAAGCTTTAAGGAGACACCTGACAGAAAGAGGAAGCATGGTGGATGATTATTGGGTCTTGGTTGGTGTTGCATGACAGGAAATCCATGAAGATGAGTTGTAGTAGAATAAAGGTATGAATACAATCAGATTCTATCCATAATTGGTCTCTTGAGGTAACTTGGTTTTTGGTGAGTCCATATGTATTGTATTTGTTCTTGTTGTTATGATAAATAGTATGGTGAGACTTGAGAGAGAACTTATGTGACTTAGACGTTAAAATATTGGTATAGATTTATGGAGAGCTAACTCAGGTGGCTTGAGTGTGGTATGATGTTTTGCCATGTTTCTTGAGTAAGATGTGTTAAGGAGAAGATCTTGGTTGCATATGAGGTGAGGGAGAACATGTGTGAGATGTTTCAATCATGGTTGAGATATGAAGAGGTTTAGTAATCTAAAGGTGATTACTTTTTGAGTTGTTTATTTCAAGATCTAGACTGCAACTATGTGTGCTCAAGGTATGTTCAAGGATTTTGGTCTTGAAGGTCTGTAGGAAGAGTATAGAGGTTTTCAAGTGTCAAAACAAGATATATGAGTTCTCAAGATGTTTTTGTTGCATATAAAGGTGTGTTGACTCCATTTAGGTGTGTTACAAGTGATTTTATGATTTGAAGATATATTGTGTGAAGATTGAAGATTTTTTAGTGATCTCAAGTTTTCCTAGTTTTGACTGAAGGACAAACTAGACAAAACATAGCTAAAGGTTCTATGGGTTATCCAAGGTGTGTGACCTCACAAATTGGTCTAGAAGTGTGTTTTATTAACCTCTAAGTGTGAGATAATTTTTAAGTATTGATGTTGACTAAAAGGAGTTGAGATCTGAGGTTACTTGATATATTGAAATGGCTAAATGGGTTGTCAAAAAGTGTTTCATAGTCATCTGAAAGTGTGTGGTGTCTTCCATCGATGAGGATTTGTGTAAATGGAGGGCTAATTGGCTAGTAGGTTTGTGAAAGAGCTATGATGTAGAAGCAAAGTTGGAAGATGAATTTTGGCATGAATAAGGGGACACATGAGTGTGCTTCAATGCTTTTAGTGTAGGTTTTTATTTTTCCCTATTTTTTAATTAGGGAAATTTTATTTCTTGTGCATACATGGAGTTTTCCTACATTTGTGGGATAGGCTAGCTTATGTGGAGGTGTGTGTCATAGATGTGTCATAGGTGTCATAAGAATGTCATACGTAACTCCCTTGATGGGAGTTACTTCTCTATTATTATCACCTTGTCACCACCTTTCATGGAGGAGTTACAGTCTATTATTGGGGTGCCTTGTCCATCTTTTGTGGAGGAGTTACTTACGTACTCTCCTATTTGTAGTCCTCACTTTGGCCATCTCATGTTAATCAGATTTTGGTTTTCTCTATTTTGTCTTGTGCAATTTATCTTCTTGTAATTTTTAAATTGCTTTAGCTTCTATGTGGTGTGCACTTGCTTCACCTCATGTGATCACGTTTCCATTGCACTCACGTTATCTAGATTCTGGCAAAAACTTCGATATGGTATCAGAGCAAGAACAGTAATCATGTGTCTAGTTACGCTTTTAGTTCATTTTGAAATCAAGGGGAGTGGAGTTCTCTTTATTTTTTTATTTCTAGATCTGTTCCAAAATATATATATATATCATTTTTGGTATCATTTTCTTGGGAATCCTTGGCCTTTAGGTGTCTTGGTTGTCTTCACTTCAGGGGCTGGTTCAGTAGTTAGCTTGGGCACCATTATTGTGTGGAGTAGCAGAGGGAGGAGTAGCATTCAGTCCACACCAAGTAGCAGCAGTAGTTTGCGCTCTCCAATAGCTGACCACAGCTATACGGTGTCCCAACTTTTGCTATTATTGTTTTGGCCTGCAAACCCACGCACTTTTGGTCAGTAGTCAACTTTGTGCCACACTCCTTCCAGTAAGGTGCCTTCAATTCTGCTATGTCTCAGGTAGTCCTTCCAACTTATTTTCTCTATTTTCAAGGTGCCATCAGGCCGTACAGTGTCCAACATAGGTCTGCATTTATTTTTTGTCTTTTCTAAGTTAAATTTTGGACTGTGCTATTTTGGCACCCCTTCCTTACTTGGCATCCCATGTGGCGCTCCTTGGACACTTGGCAATCCTTCATTTTGTCTATGCTTCATTATTTTTAGTTAAAAATTGACTTTTAAAACAAAAATTAGTCAATTTGACTGAATATTTAATTTTTTAGATAGTTTTGTAATTTGGGGGTTTTCATTTTAAACTTGTATCTTCACCTGTCGAAGATGAAGGGTGAGGCCCAGGTTGGAGGGAGGCCAATTCCCCCTCATAAAAACCTCCTTTGGATTCCTCTTTCACTGCCAAATCCAATGAGTGGTTGGAAGGCCACTTTCTCTCTCAAAATAGGCATTTTTTTAATATTTTAGTGTTTTTTTTTGCAAAAACACTAGTTTACGAGAAAATTGAACCTTTAATATCTTGTAAACAGTAGCTCAAATTTGGGTGCCATTTTTTTAAAAAGTGTTTATAATTCAATCCTCCAAAATATAGGCTTGTTATTTGTCAAAAATGCACTAGTTTATAAAGTGCCAAAAATTTGGGTCTCTCGGGATGCATTTTTGGCTGAGTCCGACGTCCTGTTTGCTTTAGTCTTACACTGATTTCTCTAAGAGACATTCTTGACTGAGTCCAACATATTTTGAGCATGCAATTTCATATTTATGGGGGCTCAATACTTTTTGGGGTGTGATTGCTTTTCACAACTTTCAAATCTTTGCTTTCATTCTCCTTTCTGCATACTTCACAACTTGCAATCAACACAACTTCACCTAAATTCAGCTTAAAATGGATTATTTTCAACTTAAACCCCTAAAAATCTTCAACTATCATGAATGGAAGGTTAAAATGTCAATCATTCTTAGAATTAAAGGGTTGTATAGGATCACCATGGGTACTAAAGTATAACCCAACACTGATGCTAAAAAGGTCAAGTGGTACAACCGTAGTGATGAAGCCTATGGATTACTGAGCTTGTTTGTATCTCCTAAACTTCTCTTCCATTTAGAATCCTCCAAGACTCCCAATGACATATAGGACACCTTAGAAAACTTATTTGGGAAGCTTGATGAGATGAGAGGTCATGAGCTTGAAAACGAACTCATAAGTCTAAGTCCTAGCAACTCTGACACCCTATAGGACTTCTTCACTAAGTTTAAGGCCCTTAGATTGCAATTGAAAGAATGTGAGATAGAGAAGAGAGATGATCAAATCATCATTTCTATTCTCACAAAGTTAGGTCCAAGCTATTCAGTCTTTGTCTCCACCTTCCATGCCACAAAAAGTGCCCTTGGCACTACATGGAAAATGCCTTCTTTGGATTCATTCATTGCTGACTTGACTAGGGAGTAAGATAAGCTAATTCAAATGGGCACAATGAAGTATACTCAACCCTAAGCCTTGATAGCTATAAATGGTAAGGATAAGACTTCAACAAAGGAGAAGAAGAAAAAGAATAAGGACTAGGAAAAGAAGAAAGAAAACAACAATCCTGCCAAAAACAACTCTAAGTCTTCATCCTCCAATGCTAAACCTAAGAAGGATAAGGTTAAGTGTGCCTATTGTAAAAATATAGGACATGATAAACACAAATGCATGAAGAAAAAAATAGATCACCTAACTCATCTTCTAGAGAATAACAACATAGGTGTTCCTGAGTCCATCAAGCAGAATTCAACTACCCAAGATTCTACCAAGGCAAAAGGCAAGGGTAAGGAGAAAGAAAAGGGCAAGGCCCTTGTAGCTACAACAACTTCTACATCTTCATGGGTAATTAATTTGGGTGCTTCTCACCACATGGGCTCTTCACTAGTTGAGTTTTCATCTTTAGAGCCTTCTAGCATGACTTCAATTAGTTTGGGCGATGACACATTGGTTTCTATTGCAGGGAGAGGGTCAGTTGAAATGGAAGGAGGAACATTCAATAATGTTCTAAGTGTTCCTTCTCTTTGAACCAATCTCCTATCAGTGTACCAAATCACTCACATTGGTTAGGGCATGAGAGTTGAGTTTTCACCAGATTTAGTGGCTATCAGGGAGTTGCATAGTGATACTACAGTGGCAGTGGGTAGGGCAGATCACCAAGCTAGGTTATACACCTTCTCACATTTTGCATAGATTCTTCTCCAATAGCATTGCTGAATCATTCAGACGGAGTTAGTAAATTGTGGCATGAGTGGTTTGGCTACCTTAACTACCGCTACCTTGAGCAACTTTACAAACATGACATGGTCATTGGCTTGCCTCGTGTCTAATTCTCAAAAGGACTTTGTGAGGGGTGCTCCCTTGGAAAGCATCTTGAAGCAAAATGTTACAAAGGCAAATCTTGGAGGGCTTCACAACCTTTGGAGTTAGTCCATAGTGATGTATCGGGACCCTTTCCCAAACCATCTTTCACAAGGGCCAAGTACATCCTCACTTTCATTGATGATTTCTCTAGGTACACTTGGATATATTTTTTCAAACAAAAGTCTGAATTGTTTGAAAATTTTATAAAATTTAAGTCTCTTGTTGAGAAACAAAGTGAGAAATCCATCAAGGTTCTTTGAACTGATAATGGAGGGGAGTATGTCAGCATCAGATTTGAGCAATTTTGCACCATAGAGGGGATTGATTTATAGTGCACAGTCACTTATAGTCCTTCATAGAATGGGGTTGTAGAATGCAAGAATAGGTTCTTGAAAGAGATGGGTAGCTATATGATTCACTCCAAATCCTTAGCACCATAGTACTATGCCAAAGCCATCAATTGTGCTTGCTACATTCAAAACAGGGTTCCTCACAAATCTTTGAAAGGGATAACACCCTTTGAAGCTTGGCATAAAAGGAAACCTAATGTTGAGCACCTTAGGGTTTTTAGATCCCCTGCCATGGCCCACATTCTGAAGAAGAAATGCAAAGCTATGGAATGTCAGTCCAAGCCTTACATCTTTGTAGGATATCTAGATGGTATTAAGGGATATCACCTTCTCGATCCAGTCACTCATGAGTTGTTCATCAAGAGAAGTGTCCATTTTCAGGAGATTCCTAAAGACTCAAAACTTGACACTTCTTCTCCCTCATTGGATCTACTTCTTCATGATGATTCCTCATCAGATTTAAATCAGCCACAGTAGGTTCTTAAGCCAGAGACATCTTGTTCTTCAAGTTTAGATAGTGAGGATAGTGATGCAGAGTCATCCACCTCTAGTCAGTCAGAGGATGAGGAGTTAGCACCTGACTCACCCACTTTCAAGCCACTTTGGGCTAGACAAACACTTGAGAGTGCTGGTACTTGGGCATGAGATCCCATAGATGATAGACGTACTGGGCAATATTTTTAGAGAGATCCACATGCCTTCTTTGCTATAGTTTCAGATCCATAGACTTTTTGAGAGGCATCAGGGGTACTTGAGTGGGATAGCGCTATGGAGGAAGAATATTCTTCCTTAATCAAAAATCACACTTGGGATTTGACTTCAGTTCCTAAGGGAAGAAAGATGGTTTGATGTAGGTGGATATATCTGACCAAGTTTGTAGCAGATGGGTCGATTGATAAGTACAAGGTGTGATTGGTCGCCAAGGGTTTCTCACAGGTGGTAGGCATTGACTACTCAAAGACCTTTTCACCCATTCCAAAGATGACTTCTATCTGACTCACCTTGGCTATTGCTATAGTACATGGTTGGGATGTGCATCAAATGGATGTGAAGAGTGCCTTTCTTCATGGAGACCTAGAGGAGAAGATCTACATGGAGCAGTTGCCAGGAATTTGTTCAGGATTCTTTCATAGTATGTAAACTTAGGAAATATATATATGGCCTCAAATAGGCCCCTTGGGCTTGGTATGCCAAGATGGATTCCTTCCTTTTCATAGCAGGTTTCACTAGGTGCCATTCTGATCCTAATGTCTACTTCTTACGACAGGATGATTTGCTCTTGATTTTGGTTCTATATGTTGATGACCTTTTGATCACTGGGAGTTCTTCATCGGCTATTGTAGTGGTGAAGGCATATCTTCAAGATATATTTGACATGAAAGACTTGGGTTTGTTTCACTACTTCATTGGCATCGAGATCTCATAGTTAGATTCAGGGATTTCTCTTACATAGCCTAAGTATGCTCTTGACTTATTGGCTCAGTTTCACATGACTAATTGCAAGCCATCTCTGACTCCCTTTCTATCAGGAGTCAAGCTTGAGGTTGATTGTTTTTCACCATTGGTTAATGCCACTCGGTATCGACAACTTTTTGGTAGTCTCATCTACTTAACTCACACCATGCCTGACATATCATATACAGTGGGACTTGTCTCCAGATTCATGCAGGAACCTCATGAGCTGCATTGGAAAGCAACTAAGAGGATCTTGCATTACATATAGGGTTCACATAGATATAAGATTCATTATAGATTTGGCATAGAGGTTGACTTGGTTGGATATACAGATTCAGACTGGGCTGGTGATTCACAGACTCGCAAGTCCACTTCTAGTTATAATTTCTCTCTAGGTTCTGGTCTTATCAGTTGGTCTAACAAGAAGTAGAATGCTATTGCTATATCATCCATAGAGGTAGAGTATAGGGGAGTTGTTAATGTAGCTACTAAGGCTATTTGTCTTTAGAGGATACTTTTTGAGTTTGGCATTCATATCAAGTAGCCCACCATCATTTATTGTGATAACTAGAGTACAATTCAGATTTGTAGGAATCCAGTTCAACACTAGTGGAACAAGCACATAGAGATTCACATGCACTTCATTCGAGAGCTTATTCATAGTCAGGTCATTGACTTGATATTTTGCTAGTCTTTAGAGCAGGTTACAGACATCTTCACCAAACCTTTCACTGAGAGAAAGTTCATTCATCTATGAGCTCTTCTTGGGGTGT
The DNA here is from genome assembly GCA_037957365.1 of Torreya grandis. Taxonomy (NCBI): domain Eukaryota; kingdom Viridiplantae; phylum Streptophyta; class Pinopsida; order Cupressales; family Taxaceae; genus Torreya; species Torreya grandis. The sequence continues at coordinate 1,006,187 of JARHVA010001664.1, forward strand.
GGTCTACATCTACAGTAGCATCATCTTCAGGGGGGGCCATCTAGCCTCTTCTTTCTTTTATGTCTCTCTTTTGAGGGGGAGTTTTTTCCTATGGGTTTTATCCTTTTCTCTATCTTATGAGAGATTGCATTTGTAGATGGGTACCTCATCAGGCCTAGTTGTCGGGACCCATCTTGTATTTCCACACTGCCCACCTAAGTTGCGCTTATGGGGGGGTATTAGTGTAGGTTTTTATTTTTCCCTATTTTTTAATTAGGGAAATTCTATTTCTTGTGCATACATGGAGTTTTACTACATTTGTGGGATAGGCTAGCTTATGTGGAGGTGTGTGTCATAGATGTGTCATAAGTGTCATAAAAATGTCATAAATAACTCCCTTGATGGGAGTTACTTCTCTATTCTTAGCACCTTGTCACCACCTTTTATGGAGCAGTTACAGTCTATTCTTGGGGTGCCTTGTCCACCTTTTATGGAGGAGTTACTTACATACTCTCATATTTTTAGTCCTTACTTTGGCCATCTCATGTTAATCATATTTTGGTTTTCTCCATTTTGTCTTGTGCAATTTATCTTCTTGTAATTTTCAAATTGCTTTAGTTTTTATGTGGTGTGCACTTGTTGCATCTCATGTGATCACATCTCCATTGCACTCGCGTTATCTAGATTCTAGCAACAACTCTGATAAATGAAATTTCAAGTCTTAAAGGTGCATACAAAATAAATATATTGGTATTTCAAGGTTTATGTAGGGACACTAGGCCTCTAGGCAAGGCTAGTGAAGATAAGAGTGGTCTCTGGTCATTTTCTCCAATTGACAAAGCTTGAAGTGAGGAGGTATGAAGGTAAGTGTGTTGTTTTTTCATGGTTGGAGATGGTATGAAAGTTTTCAAAGGGTTCCTAAGAACAAGTGACTTAGGGGGAATCCCTCTTAATTTTTTCAAAGTCCACATGATAAGGAGTTGAGCCCACTTTGTCATTGGGACAATGGGGAAGAAAGTGCTTTGTATTGGTATTGACATCAATGAAAAATGGTGAGATTGTTTAAGGTTTGTCAATAATGTATCCAAGGTGAACAAGGTGGTTGATGAAGTGTCATGTATGTTAGGATGACAATGATAAAGTTATATTTAATGTGATTTAGTGTTCTTGCATTGTTCTTTAGTATTTGCTTGATATAGGAAATTGATGGTTGTTATTGATAGTTTGGAGAGATATAACATATATGTAGGTCTATAAATACAAAGAAGTTATGAGGAATGTGTGTGTGTGTGTGTGTGTGTGTGTCTGTGTGTGTGTGTGTGTGTTGGTAAAGCTTTGGTGTGTCACTTGATCATTTAGAAGAAGAAACAATCATCTTATAGCTTGACAGAAGCCAGACTATCATCGCATGTCATGTAGATATGTATGAACCAACCAGTTTGTGCCTTTATTTTAGACACTCAAAAAGTCAACTTTGGTCAAATGTTTTCATGGTGATGTTTTCTATAATAAAAATAATTTATCTTAAATATATGGATTCTTGAAGTGTTTTCTAGCTCAAGATATAAATCTTTAAAGTTTCTCTCGCAGACTGTGATGGGCCAGAGACCATCAAGTTTAACTATGTTGAAGTTTGAGGTCAACTAGTCAGTAGATCTAATGGTACACGTTAAATTATATATCTTTATCCAATGGTGCACATAAAATTCAATATGTTAAAGATAAACATCATGGTGACATGTGTCACATTCATGTATCTTGGATAGAATATCAATCGTTCACAGGTGATCATGTAGTCAAAAGATCGATAATGTGGGTTGAGTCAAAGGGTCAATGTACGTAGAAGGCATGTGAGGTTGCCAAGTGGCATGATTATGGTATAGATAATCTTATATCAAAGATGAGTGTTAAAATATAATACCAAACTAATCCAAATATACTGATAGAGCATGTTTGTTCAAAGTTTCTAGGGTGAATGAGATGAGGTCAACATGCTCAATGTTTAACATCTGTACAGTAAATATTGAATTCAAATATTCAAATTTGTGAATAAAACCCATGCTTAATTTTTAGGCTATGTATTTTGATCTAAGATGAATTTATTAATGAATTAAAAAATTAAAGTTGTAGAGGAATCCAAGACATATCCAACAATATTGATTAGAAGATTTGAATGTTCATACAATTGCAGATATTGAGCTTTAAATTTGACATATTATGCAAGTGACTTGAGAAGGATATTTGAGGTATTTTTGATAGTATCTAGATATTTTAATATGAAATAAATATTTTATAGTGATGTATATTCCATGAGGACAATCTATGTGGAATTTGGAGGTTTGACAAATCCATATTTAGTATGAACGATTGCTTCAAAGTTGACTATTTGTTCATTCATAGTGTTCCTATGTATAGAATAATGTTTAAGCATATTGTGATTTAGTAGAAGGGTGTTTTGGAAGGAAAAATCACATAAAAATGTCATTAAAGATCATATGGAGTGGATCTATGTAATTGAAAGTGATCTAGTGTTCTTAATTTGCTTGATGGAGTGATAAATGGGTGAATAGGTTTCCATGCGACCTATAAAGGCTACTAAAGCCTAATTGAAAGATTTAGCTTCTTAAGGGTGACCCAAGGATGCTATGTCAAAAATTTGAGATTGTATTTAAGATATGTAATAGCATAATATAAGTCTTAAGTATTGAAACAAGTATCATGACTGACCAATAAGTTTATATTAATGAAGACTCTATAAATAGTAGAGATCAATGTAATGGTTTCTAGACTTGTGAATATACAAAAGTGCAGATGTGACATTGAGAAAAGGAAACTTTGAAAGAGAAGGTATAATATAGTGATGAACAACATAGAGCTAATAGGATTATTCATGTTTATCTCATGAATTTTATGAATGTGAACATATAGGTCATTGGACCTAATAAGCCTAAGAAGAGGCAGATTGAGTGAGTAAGCCCTAGTGATTGATTTAGTGTGCTTAGTGGATGGATTGAAGACATAAGAAGGTTGAGGAGTGTGTGTATGACATATATTTCATGTTTTTTTGTTTTTCATAGAGTTATTACAGTTTTTATGATTGTGTATATGCTTAAAAGTGAAGAGTGATCTAACAAGTTGTTTTGGATACACTGCTTGTGTGTGAAAATTTATGAGAGTGTAAAGGGGAAAGAGTACAAGTAAGATAAGTCCATTAATAGGTGTAGAATACATCATACCAAAGGTGGAGATCAGATCAAGGTAGATGAATGGGTGTTTATTTTCCTAGGGGGTTGGTGCCTCCTTGTGGGTTGAATGTCTCACTAAACTAAGGGATGGGTGTTGTTTAATCAATAGGTGCTGGTCTAAATGTTGGATCTTGTTTTATAGGATTGTATTCCATCTTGAAGGGTTTAGTGGGTTTTATCTCCTAAGGGGGTTTCCCACCTATATTATGTGTTCATATGATGTATGCTCTTATGTATGCTTTGAATATATGTGTTTTCATGTTTATTTTGCTTGATCAAGTTAATGCATGTTGAACGTTTAAGAGTTGGGAATTGAATTAGATTATCTGGCATCACATATTCACCCCCCCCCCCCTCTTAGTGATTTTACTTCTAAAAATAGCTTTATTCCATTCCTCCCCTATCTCATATACTTTTCCAATGTGATGTCATCAAGATGAGGCAATAAAAGGATTTTTGATTTTTGATAAATATGGATATTCCAAAAGTTATGGAAAATCCCATTAGGGGTAGATTAGATTAATTAAAAAATTTCAATTAACAATTATAAGAAAAGTGATTTTGGTGGGGTTGAAAGTGTTAATATAAGGACATATTTATTGACATAAAGTGTCCATTTTGAAGTCTACAAATACTATGGTTTAGTCACAAAGAGATATATCAAGAAAGTATTACAAGATTTATATATATATATATATATATATATAGGTTGATAGTTAGCACAAATATTGAATTAAATATGGTTAGATTGAACATATGGAAGAGGCTTATCAATTTTCACTAACATATGAAGATACATTGTGAATAAGAAAATCTAATATATAAAGACATAGAGGCACATTATCAAGAATAAAATGTAATCAAATTATTAAATATTTCAACATATATATGTGGGATAAGAAAAAATGTTTTTTTTAATTGATTTCTTCTACCCCTACATAGATTAAATTAGGCACAACATATAACACACTCACACTCATAATATGTGCATATCATATAAGCTCAAATACTTATGGTGTCACTTGATAAATAACAATAGAAAACTAATAAACAAAAATATATAGAGAGATAAACATAAAAATAATAATCACAACTAATGAAAGAGTCATTTGAATCCTAAAGAACACTTATGGATAATAAGAAACACTTCATATTTTATTATAGAGCATTATTTTATCTAATGTCAATTTTTACATGTTTTCTGAATCCTCCATTTATAATAATTCCATTAAAAAAATTAAATGGTCATTTAAACTAGAATCATAACCAAGTTTTACAAAATTATCCCATGGTTGTATATATATATGCTTACGCTCAACTCAATCTTTAATTTTCCTTATATTTTTAAAACATGTAACCAACACCAGATAAATATCCAATAAGTGGATTCTTAATATGTGTCAAATGAGAGGTTTTACTTCATATTAATAGGTTTATACTAACCCATCATCCCATACTATCTATAGGTGATTGATATTTCAAATATTGACCCTATAGACTATCTATGCATATTCACATAATATGCTTCCATCCAAGCTCAATCCTGACCCATCTATTTTATTATTAAATTATACTTAACACCCATTATATCTATGTTTATTTAATCCATTCATTATTTATTTATATATTGAGAGTGTATCCTCAAAATTATTCTTTCTCTAAACTATACAATACACATTATATTTTATGCATCTTGTATGCATGAGCTAGGATATCCTACAACTATCATATCCCAATAGAATATGAATTAAATAATTTCAATCAAATAGAGCATTAAAAACTTTTAAAATAAATTAAAGACTTATAAATTTCAAATATATATCATATTTTAACCTACAACTTAATTTTCAAGATGAAAGGTTTCCAAAGCCGAAAGCTATGACATAAGGATGTAGCTATCACTGCACCAAAGGAAAATGTTTGTAAACTATGGTTATAAAGAAAATATTTTTAAATGGGGTACAAACTAAATCAAAGTATGGGATATAATGGTTTTAAATATGTAATGTGTAATGGTTAACTAAATGTGGGTATTTGCAAGCTAATGTGATTTATGTAAAGTATAAGAATTCTTATGTTTACATAAAATTATCTAGTATAAATAAATGCTAGACAAGGATACACATAAATTTACTCACAAAGAAACAATAAATACCTAATATACTAGGTAAATAAATTTAAAAAATTATGGATAGAAATACTTACCCCTGCATAGTCTATCAAAACTTTAATCTCCCTTTGGCTCAAGTGGAGATTTTCAAGATAATGCTTTATGTTGAATATCAAAAATGGTTGAATGAAGACCTAGGTATCCTTAGTTATGAATTTATAATGACTCTTCCTATTAAGCTTCAATGACACCACATTACAAGACTCCTCAAAATAAGTTTATAAGACATTATATCTCCCAATAATTATTTAAGGAAAAAACTAAAGTGAAATTAGAGTGAATGAGTGTGATATGACCAAAATATGAACCATATATATTTTAAAATACCTAGAACAAACCCTATGATCTAAGTTGATAATATCAACTTGGTTGATATAATGTTTACTCATAATACTATCATGATGGATGATAAAGTACAAGAAGGATAAAGTCACAAAATATATGGTATAATCCAAGCTAATACCATAGGATATAGAGAAAATAACAAAATATATATATATATATATATATATATATATATATATATATATATATATATATATATATATATATATATATATGAAGTAAAAATAGATTAGACCCTTATGAGTAGTATATTTTAATATGATTAATTATAGGGTTTTTGAAATGCATTTATAAATCCTCAATACTACTAAGGTAATGAAAATAAATGTATTAATAGCTAAGAGTATCAATCAAGTTGGGGAATATAGGATAAACCCTTTCCCTTTAGATTATTAAAAAAATAGTCCTAATGATAGGTGTAAAATAATAGGGATGATTGAGGATAGACATGTTGAATCTATCCTAATCATTATGGTTTTGATGTTGATGAAGGGGGATCATTTAGGATCCATTTCAAAGGAGATATCATGGTTATTTTTTAGGGCATATGACTAAGGTAGGGGATAAATATATTTCCTTTGCCAAGACTATAAATAAATTTTCTACAAAGGTTGTTTCTCCTGTAAGTTTTAACCCCTCTATCTCTTTTGAAGGGGATCAACTCAAGAAAATTATAAAAAGGATGGTGTAGGGCTACTCCACCCAACATTCACACACAACACAAAAACAAATATTCTCGAAAAAATTTGTGAAGAATCAAATCAAACATATTTTATTATAAAAATAAAATATAATTCTCTATCCACATGGGTTATTTTAGTATAAATAAAGTTAACCTACATGTTGGACCCTCAATCTTCACTACCAAGTCCAAGAACTCAATCTAAAAAATCTATGCCAAAAGATCCTCCTCAAGCTTCCAATCCCTCTCTCTCTAATCAAGGAATATTATTATATAATATATATAATTGTGGGACCATAAAAAATCAATTTTCCTTCATTTTTGGAAAGGTCACATAAATAGATAAAGGCAACTTATCATCTTCATCCACTTTCTATTTTTTCATTTAGATCCTGATTTTTCCCTCTATAATTGATTTTTCTAAACTCAAGGATAAGAATGAAACACAAATTAATAAGTTTCCCTAAAAACTCATCCTCATCTTATCTTATATAATGTCATGTCCCCTTTTTAGTGGACATTGATAGACTTGATGATTAGCCTATTATGCGACCTTCGTAGGCTGATAAGATGGATAGAGGGTTAGGATGGAGCTTGGCTTGGCTTCGATTAGCAGAATTTGTTTTAGTTGGCATTCATTTGGGATTTTTTGGGCACGTTTGTCTAAGATCCTATTATATAGGGAATGTTAGCATTCAACAAAGAATCCCTGTTATGGCATGATCATGTGTGGAATCACTCCCTGATTCACCAGCTTTGAACGGTTCAAGGATCCAACATGTATTGAGGGAGATATTAATATTTGATTGATTTAATCAAATATTAATTATTTAGCCTATTTTTAATTATGAAACCCTAATTCTAATTTAAGAAACCCTAATTAGGGCAAGTGCATCTTTTTGGAGGATATAAGGGTTTCTTATGGGCGAGGATAATTAATTAATGATTGATTATTGATATTGATTCTTGTTAAGAATTCTTCTGTGAAAACTAAACCAAGGGTTCCAGGATTCCATTTGCATTGAAGAACGTCCACTCTTCATTGTGTGTGATTCAGAGGTTGTGAGAGATCAACCGATCTATTGCCAAATTGAGAGATAATTTCATACAGAAGTTATCACAGGGGTTTACAAGTTTGAGAGATAACTTCATACAGAAGTTATCATAAGGGTTCACAGGTATTTCTTTATTTTGTTTTTTTAGGCAATAATTATCCAAATACAGATCTTTGTATTAGCCCATAGTTCTTCAGATCAGGATCAAGCATACAGGTTGTGATATATTGGCAGCCGTATGAAGTCCGTACAGATTTGTGCAAATCTGTACGCATCATTGAAAAGATCAGACACCGACATCGGCAGGTAGAGACCTACAGAGACTGACATCAGCCGACCTCTCATCGATGTCGGTAGGTTAACGACCCTAGTCAACTGATGATGGTAGTATAACCGACGTCAGTGACTGTGTTTTTGACACAGTAGGCTGAGACGTACCAGATCTAGATTTATTTCCCAGTTTGTAGAATACTCAAGCTATTAAGGCCATATTTTCAATATTCTTTATATACTTCACAGAGGACCTCTATTGTAAGAATATGAGAAAATAAATAAGAGATTATACTATGATTTATTTATCTATTTGAAGATATTTTGCACAAATATAGATAAGCAATTCAGAGCTTTTGTTTTGGTATCCGAAGGGATATTACAGTGGTATTAGAGCTTTTGTTTTGGTATCTGAAGGGATAGTACAGTGGTATCAGAGCTTTTGTTCAAGAAAAAGAGCCCCTAAGTAAGGGACAATACAGTGGTATCAAAGCTTTTGTTTTGGTATCCAAAGGGATAGTACAGTGGTATCGGAGCTTTTGTTTTGGTATTTGAAGGGATAGTACAGTGGTATCAGAGCCTGTACTATCCCTTTAGATACCAAAACAAAAGCTCTGATACCACTGTAATATCCCTTCAGATACCAAAACAAAAGATCTGAATTGCTTATCTGTATTTGTGCAAAATATCTTCAAATAGATAAATAAATCATAGTATAATCTCTTATTTATTTGCTCATATGCTTATAATAGAGGTCCTCTGTCAAGTATATAAAGAATATTGAAAATACGGCCTTAATAGCCTGAGTATTCCACAAACTAGGAAATAAATCTAGATCTGGTATGTCTCGGCCTACTGTGTCAAAAACACAGTCACCGATGTCAGTTATACTACCGTCGTTGGTCAACTGGGGTCGTTAACCTATTGACGTCGGTGAGAGGTCGGCCGATGTCGGTCTCTATAGGTCTCTGCCTGTCGATGTCAGTGTCTGATCTTTTTGCTGATGTGTATGGATTTGCATGGATATGTACAGACTTCATACGATGAGGGCAGCCCTACACCAGTTGTTAGACATGTTGATTTGACTCAAGAGGATATGAGGGCAGCCATGGGGAATGAGTTGTATATATCATCTTTACAAGAAGTTTCACTTGAGACTTCTACATTAGAGACCAGCATAGAGCATGCTAATGATATGGATAATAAGAGTATGGATTCTTTGCATGATCATATTGCTCCTTCATCTTCACATCAAGAACATCAAACTTGGACATATATGGAAAGGACCCAAAATTTATGTGATATGTGGTCACAAAAGGCCAAGGAGGCTAGATTAGTGGCTGCCAATGCAAGACAACATCTTCAAGCCATGAAAGGAAAGGTCAATCTCTCCCACAAGGAGAGAAAAAAAGGAGTCACAGTAGGGTCTTCTTGTGATGACTTACAGTGAGATCTACAGGAGTCATAGTTTTAGTCAGAGGAGGTGACCGTGGAGTTGGATCATTTGTGGTCTTCACCAGCCCTAGACCCAGTTCATTTGTATAGTGAGGTGGTTGGTGGTGAGTACATTCCTGCAGTTGTTGCTGAGGAACATATTGTTGGGGCTGACACACACATGTGTAGGATTTGGGAGTACCTGGTCTTGATGAGTTTGGGATACCAGTGGAGTCGAGTCTCCAGATTGATTCTTCTCACACAGATGATAGTGTGGTATAGTTGATTATGCCACCTTTACAGAGAGATCAGTTGTGGTGTGTGGGGGAGTATGTTGATGCTTCCTCATATAATTTTTACTGCACTGAACCATTCATGGAGTATTTGCTGGATAGTGCAGGTGTTCATTTGGACTCGCATAAAGTGATAGAAGGTGTTCTTATCCAAGGTACTAGTGCTATAAGCAGATTGGGTGGGGAGATTATAGTGATCCTTTCTACTATGCTACCTCACAGGGATTTTGAGGTTAGATTTGTTGAGAAAAGTGCATAGGGTCCTATCCAGCCTACAGCTACTTGGAGTCAGAGATTAGAGCTATCTGTTGATTCCCAGTTCAGTGATGATGAGCCAGTAGCGGAGTTTGGGGGTTCCTACTAGCATTATACGGTGGGGTATGCTCATTATTCTTATTTTGATTCAGAGATAGAATATTTGATTTCACACAGGTGTAGATCAGCTCCAGGTTCTTACCATCCATTATGGGATGGATTGGCACCATCTTCTGTAGATGGAATTGGTAGTAGCAAGTTACACAGACTGCGGTATTGACACATCCAGGGCAGTTGTGATTTTAGAGATTGGTTGAGTTGCATTCACCAGTTTGATTGTGGATTCCTCTTGGTTATATTTGAGAGGATATTATAGAAACTTGCATTGATTAACAGTAGTGTAGAACATAACTACATTTGGGATCCAAGGGGATCAAGTGGTTCATTTTTTTGAGATTGCTTGGGGACAAGCAATTTTTGGAGGGGCAAATTGTCATGTCCCCTTTTTAGTGGGCATTGATAGACTTGATGATTAGCCTATTATGCAACCTTCGTAGGCTGATAGGATGGATAGAGGGTCAGGATGGAGCTTAGCTTGGCTTTGATTAGCAAAATTTGTTTTAGTTGGCATTCATTTAAGCTTTTTTAGGCACGTTTATCTGAGCTCCTATTATATAGGGAATGTTAGCATTCAGTGAAACATCCCTATTATGGTATGATCATGTGCAAAATCACTCCCTGATTCACCAGCTTCGAATGGTTTGAGGATCTGACATGTATTGAGGGAGATATTAATATTTGATTCATTTAATCAAATATCAATTATTTAGCCTATTTTTAATTATGAAACCCTAATTCTAATTTAAGAAACCCTAATTAGGGCAAGTGCATATTTTTGGAGGATATAAGGGTTTCTTATGGGAGAGGATAATTAATTAATGATTGATTATTTATATTGATTCTTGTTAAGAATTCTTCTGTGAAGACTGAGCCAAGGGTTCTAGGATTCCATTTGCATTAAAGAACGTCCACTCTTCATTGTGTGTGATTCAGAGGTTGTGAGAGATCAGCCAATCTATTTCCATATTAAGAGATAATTTCATACAAAAGTTATCATAGGGGTTTACAAGTTTGAGAGATAACTTCATACAGAAGCTATCATAAGGGTTCACAGGTATTTCTTTATTTTGGTTTTTTAGGCAATAATTATCTAGATATAGATCTTTGTATTAGCCTATAGTTCTTTAGATCAGGTTCAAGCATATAGGTTGTGCTATATTGGCAGTCGTATGAATTCCATATAGATCTGTGCAAATCTATACGCATCAGTGAAAAGATCAGACCCTAACATCAGTAGGCAGAGACCTACAGAGACCGACATCGGTCAACCTCTCACCAACATCGGCAGGTTAATGACCCCAGTCGACTGATGACAGCAGTATAACCAACATCAACGACTGTGTTTTTGACACAGCAGGTCGAGACGTACCAGATCCAAATTTATTTCCCAATTTGCAAAATACTCAGGCTATTAAGGCCGTATTTTCAATATTCTTTATATAATTGATAGAGGACCTCTATTGTAAGCATATGAGCAAATAAATAAGAGATTATATTGTGATTTATTTATCTATTTGAAGATATTTTACACAAATATAGATAAGCAATTCAGAGCTTTTGTTTTGGTATCTGAAGGGATAGTACATATAACCATGCACCACTTTGGTAAGTTTCCTTCACCTAAAATCCATGCCACATTGATTACCTTCTAATTTTTAAATAACAACTTTCCTTAGAGTCCATATATTCTGAGAGGCATATCTTTTGAGCCGAGCATCTAATTGACAAATTTTTGGTTTCTTAATAAATATTTTGAGGTGATCTATGACATATTATGTGAAAATTTACATGTCCATATATTCATAAATACCATATTAATAAAAATATTAGGTTATTGTTTTAAGCATTTGAAATATTTTAATAGTTTTAAATCATTAGAAACTTCAACATGTGCTCCAACTAAAGTAAGAAACTTATAATAAAAAATTAAAATCAATAAAAAATATTAGTTATGGTGATGTAGGATTTCCCTTACACTTTGGATAACCCTACATCAGACACCTAGGGTAATTTGAGAGGTGACCTAGTCGCATCTCAAGTGTTTTGAGGAAAACCAAGATGGTCAACCTTTACCTTGGAAAACCATGATGATCTTCAAAAAGACTTACCTTCCACTTAGCCAAATATTCTTCATACTTCTTATTCCTTTTACTTCTACCCACATGGTTATCTAGGATTTCTTCTATCTCTTCCTACTCTAGAATAGTCATTAAAATTTTCCATAATTCCTTAATTGGTCCAACCTCACTATCTTCTTCATGATATTTTATCAAATCAACAATGTTAAACATAAGTGAAATTTCAACCCCATCTAGCAATTCCACCTCATATGCATTTACTGAATCATGTCTCTTTAGAATATTTCATGGTCCAAATCTCTTCATTTTTATCTTGTTATATGTTCCAATAGGAAATATTTTTCTTCTTAGGTGAACCATAACTTCATCTCCAACCTTGAATTCATTAAAATTATAATTTTAGTCTACTTTTGACTTATACTAAGTATTTATCTTATTAATATGACTTATTACCTATTTATGCAAGCTCTTTAGGTGTTCTATAAAGTCTTCAACATCAACACTATTGTTTTCACCTTTGTCCATCTTTCACAACTCAAAGGCATTCCTCAGACTACTCCCATATACAATTTGGAATGGGGATTTACTAGTACTCCTATTGATAGAGTTATTGTATGCAAATGCTTCCTAAGGTAGAATAAAATCCCATCCCTTGGGTCTATCTCCTACTAATCATCTTAACAAGTTGCCAAAAATACTATTCATCACCTATGTTTGTTTATCAATCTATGGATGGTGTGTAGAACTAAATTTCAAATTAGTCTTTAATTTCTTCCATAAGGTCTTCCAAAAATACCCAATAAATTTGGTATCTTAGTATTAAATTATACTATTTAGATATTAATTTTAATTGCAAAATTGGATAAATTGGCTCATCAATACTTGAGATAGAGGAGCAATTAAGAGGCATGGAGGGAATCATGGAAGGCATTGATGAGGCATAGAGGGCATGAATCTTGATATTTGTGATATATATGGCTTAGGGATTTCTTACCAAGAAATAAAGTCACCTAATGATATAGATATTCAATATTCATTTCCAAAAATAAGTATTTAACAAGTTTCCATGGAATTATTGATTAGTCTCTTGATTTAGATTAATTATCTCTAAGCATGATTAAGAACTTTGTGAACAAATTACTCAAATTGATTAGAATGTCTTGTTATTAGTCCAAAATTTGAATGGATTAGAATTGGAAGGTGATGTCAGATGCATTGGATCGATTATCCCATTTAGGATATTATAAAAAGCAAATAAAAAAGGCACGTGATTTGATATGAATGAATAATTCAAAGCACACGGGAAAAATTGGCATTTTGACTCAGAATGATCTGATCAAAGTTAGCTGGCCCATAAATTGTATTACCCCATTTAGGGATACCCTAGCCAAAATTGGCATTTGAATATGTCATTTTCACATCATTTAGCATGTTTTAGTGTTTTTAAGCAAATTGTGCATTTTAGGTGGAAATTGGTCAAAAGCTTGGTTGGAGGTTATTGGTGGCTAGATTTAGGTGTTTACATTTGGTAGATCATGTAGTCTTACCACCTCTCTAAAAAATAAATTTGAAATATGAATAACATCATGAGTCTTATAACATAGAATGAAATGTGCCATCTTTGAAAATTTATCCACCACCAAAAATATTGATTCATGTCTTCTATGTGTCCTTTGTAAATAAAGTACAAAGTACATGCTAATATCTTCCCATGGTCTCTCTGGTATAGGTAAAGGTTGATATAATCTAGTATTTTGACTTACTCCTTTGGTCATTTCGCATACTCTAACTCTTTGCACAAATTTATTCACTTCTTGTTGTAATTGTGGCTAGTAGTAATTCTCACTAACAAGAGCAATGGTCTTATCTAAACCAAAGTGTCCTACCAACTCTCCACTATGCTTCTCTTTAATCAGGTTCTCTCTCATATAGCTCCTTGGAATACACAACTAGTTTCCTCTAAACAACATACCATCTTGGATCATGAAATTCAACCATTTTGTCATATCTATGTAATAGGTTATAAACAATCTTTTCAAGCCTTTGCAAAGTATAGATATTTAGGATACAAAATTTTGAGTTCATCAAACCCAAAAACTTATATATTCATCTCTATCAACAAAATTTTCCTTCTACTTAAGGCATCTATAACTCTATTTAACCTGCCACTCATGTGTTGTAAAACAAAATTATAACTTTACAAAAACTCAACCATTTTAAGTGCCTTTGATTTTAACTTTCCTTGTTTATTAAGATATTGTAAATATTGATGATTAGTATATAAAACAATTTCCTTTGGTGAAAAATAATGTCTCAATTTCTTTAAAGCCTAAATTATAGCATAAAACTCTTGATCATAGATAGAATAATTTTCCTAGAATCATTAAGCTTATCACTAAAATAGGCAATGGGCTTACCTTCCTAACTCAATGCAATACCTATAGCACTCCCACTAGCATCATAGTCTACTTGAAATACCTTGTTGAAATTTAGAAGTGCTAAGATAGATTGCTCTATGACTTTCTTCTTCAACATATCAAAAATCTTGGTTGCACTTATAGTCCACTTAAACTCATTTCGATCCCCTCTCATTATTTCAGTTAGGGTTGCATAAATGCTAATAAAATTCTTGATAAAATTCCTATAAAAACTCCCCAAACTATGAAAATATCTTACGTCTATATCACTCCTTGGTATAGGCTATTCAATAATATCCCTTACTTTCTCTGGATCCATCTTAAAACCCTTAGTTGAGACAAAAAATCCTAAGTATACCAGTTATTTATTTACAAAACAACATTTCTTCATATTAATCAACAAATTCTCCTCCCTCATATTCTCAAAAAAAGTTATGATATGCATCAAATGCTCTTCCCATGTTTTGTTAAAAAACACAATGTCATCTAAATAAATAATAACAAACTTTCCCAAAAATTCTTTCAATACCTCATTCATGAGCCACATAAATGTGCTTGTTGAATTGGTTAGCCCAAATGTCATGACTAACCACTCATACAAACATTCCTTTGTTTTGAAGGCCATTTTACACTCATCTCCCTCTCGGATCTAGATTTGGTGATATTTTCTCTTCAACTCTATCTTTGTGAATTACTTAGATCCACTCAAGTAATCTGTTATGTCATCTATCCTTGGAAATGGGAACCAATACTTGATCAGGATCTTATTGATAGCTCTCAAGTCTATACACATCCTCCACTCTCCATCCTTCTTTGGTGCTAGTAATGTAGGCTTCATTATTTGGCAAACTAGATCTTGGTATCAAATCCATTTGGTGACTTATCTTCCTCATCGATTGTAAACCTTATGTTGCATTACTAGATGTAATATCTTGAAATTCCTTGAACATATCTGAGACTTCTAATGGTACATATCCACATTCTTCCTTATTGATATTAGAAACCAATGTAAAACACATATTCTCATGCCCCATGCCTTCCATAAATTTCTTTCCATCAACCAAATAAATTATATCACTACTACATACCTTCTCTTCTACCTCTTTTAAGGGTTTTAATTTGTGATGCACTCCATCTTTCATCAAGGAATAGGCATTTTCATGGCCATCATGGACATCACACCTATCATACTACCATAGCCTCCCAAGTAGCAAATTACATGCATCCATTGAGATCATGTCACATAGTACCTCATCATAGTATCCTCCAATATTAAACTTGATGAGACTCTAATAATTGAGAAAATTTTTATGGTCCTTATGAAACCATGTAGTCTAATATGGGTATGGATTTTTTTTCCTCTCTAGTTTCAACTTGTTGACCATTTCCTCTAAAATTATATTATCAATACTACCACTATCAATAATAATTTCACAACATTTACCTCCAAATTTGCATCTTGTTTGGAATAGACTCTTCATCTAGATTGGTTCTTAGTCTTCATTCAAGAAGGCTCTCCTTATGACAAGGGATTCCTCTCTTTCAGCATCTAAATTTTTTTTAGACTAAGCATATTCATCTACATGTGCAACTCATGCATTCCTTTTAGGTCTTCTATTTGCCCTTTCTTGATATTGGGGACACTTGTAAGCTTGATGTCCCTCTTCTCCTCATCAGAAACAAGTTCATATAAACCCTCCTCTTCTAGGTCCTCATCCAAATCTTCCTCTTCCTCTGTGATCATCATTATTTTGGTCTTGAGGGTGATATGCATTATATCCTCTTTGATTTTGGTTGGTGCTTTCTTCTTCTTCTTTCTTCTGATCTTCATTCCATCCTCCATAGGATCTTCCACCAATCCTTACACCACAACCTCTTCCTCTTTATTTGATCTCAAACCTATTTTCTATTTTATCCTTTAGCATGATGGAAAATTGGTATGAATCTTCTATTGTATTCATTCTAAATAGACTCAGCTCCTCCTAAATGTTTGGCCTCAATTTATTAATGTAATAGGCTACCTTTTCCTTGTTATCCTTTGAATGGCCTATTTTGATAATAATCTTGTTTAAATATTTCATATAATACTTAATATTAATATTTTATTATTTCAAACCTTTTAACTTTTTCAATATCTCCATCTCATAATCTCTAGGGATAAACTACCTCTTTAACTCTTCCACCATTCTATCCCATTTGGTGATCTTCTCTTTTCCTCTCTAATTTCTCTCTAACGAAACTTATTTCCACCAGACATTAGCATGGAATTTTATCTTGGTCTTTTCAAATTTTACCATTTTAGGGTCTTCCACATCTTTTTATTCAAATTACTCCTCCATTTCATTGATCTAATCAATCAATTTTTTGAGGTTCAGATTTCTAGAATATGTAGAAACTTCAATCTTTGGATTTTTCCAATATTATAAATGGACCTCAATAACTTAAATTTATTAGGAACTCCTCAAACATATTTTTATTATTTTAAACTCTCTTCTTCTTATATTTCATCTTTGCTCTCATCTCTTCTTCTTGGCTCAAATCCTCTCTATAGATCCTCTTGCAATGCATTGATTTGTCTTTGTAGGGTTCTAAAACCCTCTTCTCTCACAAAATTTCTCCAAAGAACACCATGGTTCATTTTTGGAGAAATTATAATATATAAAATAGACTCACAACCTTAGTTCATGGTGTAAAATACCTCATAGTCATTGATTTATCGACACTATTAGGAACTACTTATCTGATACCACCTGGTGCAAGGCTACTCCACCCAACATTCACACACAACACAAAAATAAATATTATCATATAAAATTATGAAGAATAAAATCAAAAATATTTTATTACAAAAATAAATAATAATGATTTATCCACGTGGGATATTTCACTACAAAGAAAGTTAACCTACATGATGGATCCTTAATCTGCACTGCCAAGTCCAAAAACTCAATCTCTAAAATCTCTGCAAAAGCTCCTCCTCAAGATTCCAATCCCTGTCTCTCTAATAAAGGAGTAGTACTATATGATATATCTAATTTTGGAGTAAAAAAATAAATATTCCTCATTTTTGGAAACATCACATGAGTAGAGAAAGGCAACTTATCATCTTCATCCACTTGCCTTTTTTTCATTTAGATCTTGATTTTTCCCTCTATAGTTGATTTTTACAAACTAAAGGATAATAATGAAACATAAATGAGTAAGTTTCCCTAAAAAATCATCCTCATATTATATTATATAACCACACCCCACTTTAGTAAGTTTATTTCACCTAAAATCTATGCCACCTCGATTACCTTCTAATTTAGAAATAACAACTTTCCTTAGAGTCCACAACTTTTGAGAGGCATATATTTTAAACCGGGCATCTAATTGACAAATAATTTATTGAGTCACAAATATTTTGAGGTGATATATGACATATTATGTGTATTTTTATATGTTCATATATGCATAAATACCAAATTACTAAAAATATTAAGTTACTATTTTTATCCTTTAAAATATTTTGATAGTTCTGAACTAATGAAAACATCAACATGTGCTCCAACTAAACTAAGAATAATATAATACAAAATTAAAATAAAATATATATTATTTATGGTGATACAAGATTTACCTTACACTTTGGATGCTCCTACATCAAAGGAAGTAGTTGTTGATCAATAAAGGAATGATTTCCTATTTTACTAACTCTTAACCTACTTTCTTGGATCTTCAAGATTAGATTTCTAAGAGATGGAAGCCTTTGATGGAATTTAATCTAGATATATTCCCTTATGTCATAGGTTTTTTTTTCTTATTCTAATATTTGTAAGGATAATAATATAATATTCTAAAATAGGTTTTGGGATTTGGATTAGTACATTCTTAAAATCATGTCTTGGTATCCTTATTTTGATCCACTTACATAATCCTTTAATATAAAGTCGACCTGGGTAATTTCATCTTATCTTAATTTATATTTTTCGTGTAATTTTTATTATAAATCTATAGGAAATTATTTGGGTAAATTTATTTGTATAGACCCTTCAATAGCACAAATGCAAAATTCTAATTTTTTTATATCTTAGTTTTTTTACATGTTTCAAAAAACATTCATGCATTTATTAACTAGAATATTTAGTATTGGCCTTAGAAAAAACCTATTTATTATGAGGTTCCTATCATTTCATTAATGAAAATTTTCTATAATGTGTCATCTATCCAATCCTTGTGGCATGTCTAAGCATAAGCACATGGTTTCTTGGTGGAAGGATACTACTCCTGAGATTGATTCAGATAGTAAAACACTTGATGATTAAGAAGAGGATATAAATTTAGATAGTGTAAGTGAAGTTATATATATGTTAATAATAGCTTCATATTTAAGCTAGGAAAATAATGATCCTTATGTGGAGTATTTAGCTAAGGAGTTTGGAGCCTTGCCAAAGGTTATATTTGTTTAATAAATTAAAAATGCTTCATGTGAGGGTTTGATGTCTAGGATACCACTTAATAACATTCATTTAGTTAATTTAGAATGTGAAGGTGTTTATAAACTAGTTAATTATATTGAATTCTTCATTCCTATCTTGTTAGTTTCAAGGAAAGGAGGATAATGGATGGTTGTGATCAGAAAAAAGAGGAAAAGGTAAGGAGTTTTAACCATTAAATATGACCCTAAATCATGAAAATAAAATATTATGGGAGGGTCATATTTTAGGTTTATTTATTTTTGGTTCCATATCAATTTGCATGTCTTTTATATAGTGAGTTTCATTTTCCATTAGAAGAGAAGCTTTGTTGAGCTATAATTTTTATATCCTTGTCTCCATTGTAAAAACGGGTGGGACCCTTTAAAAATCCAAACCTTTAATAATAATTTAAAAATAAGGGATTAATGGCTAGACACTTATAGGATTCCAAATTTATATTAGTGATGGTGTAATCAGGAAAGAATAAAAAATCTCACAAAACATCATGAGCCTTTCTCACCCCATTCTTGGTGCACCTTTAAGGAGTGCATTCAAGGAGATTGATGTTTTGAAAATACACTACAATATAAAGTTTAGTAAATGATAAAGTGAAAAATATTAGGTTTATAAATATTTCCTACCCAAATCTCATCACATTTCATAATAGTGTAATGTGGGATAGTGTTTTGGGAAAGAAACATAACAATAAGGAATCATGACTAAAAATAAATTATCAAAAGAACTAGTAATAATTAAATAACTAAAAGTTTCACATATACACCTTAACTAACCTTTTTCACTAAATGACTTCATGAAAATATCATAGTCTCAATTGTGGAGGATATAGGAAATAAATTTAATAAACTCTAGGGATTCAAGGCTAAAATTTGATAAGAATCAATGCACACAAATTTAATATGGTCAAACAATGGGATTTAAGTGAAAAAAATATTAGAACTAATTAAAGTACTAGAAAATTTACAATCTAAGATCAATAAGGCAAGGTTAGAACTAAAATATATAATAAATCAAATAAAAACTTAATAAAATAGGTAAGCTAAAATGTCAAGGTTACTTAAGATTGAAAAACTCCCCAAAAACAACCAAATAAATATAAT
Organism: Torreya grandis; assembly: GCA_037957365.1. Lineage (NCBI taxonomy): Eukaryota > Viridiplantae > Streptophyta > Pinopsida > Cupressales > Taxaceae > Torreya > Torreya grandis. The sequence goes on from JARHVA010001664.1 coordinate 1,026,105, forward strand.
TAATGATATAAAAAAAATAAAGGATACATAGATTTTTATTTATGATAAAGACATAGTTAATGTAAAAGGAGTAGAAAATAAATGCTTCCTCAAGGAGATAATGAAATTATTTTAGAGTGACACAATGAAGTGGGGTACATTTTAAATTAATGTAATATATAATGTTATTCAAAGGATATATTTATATTTTTCTTGTTGAATCTATTATTTTCATGAGAGTCAAAATCAGGAGGATATGTATGATGTTAAATGAATTGGGTTATATCTTTATACCATTCACTTTGTCTACATTTTATGCCCTCAATATGGGAAAATAAGATAGTAATTCTTGGGTGTTAAAATATGGATATTTCATCATATAGATAACAAAATATGAGTCATGTAATTCTTGATGATTATGAGAAATAAAAGTCAAGGAAGAGACAAAGTGGTTGATAGGATATTTACCTCTTATAATATCATTGATTATAAACTATGAAAACTCTTTTACAAGAGTGGTAAAAGCTAATGATATTTTATAATATTTTAATTGTTTCATCAATATGTTCTATTGATTTAGTGGAATATAAGTTTTGAATATCCTAATACATGTAAGTATGGGATCTCTAGATATATGGTTGATTTAATCCTAATGATGAGAGATTCATATCCATCTATGTTATTAGTGACTTTGAATTTCAATCAAAATATTATAGGATTTAAATTTATATAAGGATCAAGTAAAAATCATCAAGCCCTAGTTCCTTGAAGGCACTTGGCTCTATTGAAATGTATTGTCCAATTTTATTTAGGGAGGTTGATGCTAACTTCAGATAATTCTTATATAGTAACTTTGGTAGATAATTTAGGTTTAAAGACTAATATTTTTAGTTCTTCCATGTCATTTTCCTTAATATCAATTATGAAGGTAGTATTTAATAGAAATAAATTGGTAATTATATTAAATTAATATGACATATTCATCAGTAATAATGTATTGAAGGTGTCGTGTAGTTAAGATGGGAGTGAAAACATGTTTATTAGTAATTACTTTACCTTTAAATAATTTTTGGGTAATAATTATTAGGGAAAAATCCATTAATAGTACTATACATTAGTCAATTCAGTCTCTAATTAACAAATAATTAGAGAATAAGTGTTAAAGGGGATCAAAATAGATAATTACCTAAGTGGTTTGATAAATCATATAATTCCAAAGTTTATTAGTTGTAAAGTATATTACAAGATAATAATCAATATTCATGTAACAGGTCTCATAATATATCAAGGAGTTATTGAAATAGTAGATTGCATTATTTTCTTATGACTCATTTTATAATTTAAGAATTGCCCCAACATATATGGGGGTATATGATGCACACAAGATGAGAGGATGATCATTTCAATTTTGTTTCATAGTTAGAGGATGAATTAATTATTTCTTTAAGTTGTCAAAATATTGTTGACATGAATCAGTCCTTTCATGTGTGACACCTTTATATAGAAGATAATTTATCAAATATATTTGTTAATCCATCTTGGGGATGAATCTTCACATTTCCCAAAGCTTTGTAGCTAGGTGTGAATGCTAGGAATAGATTTAGGTATAGGAATGCTACTAATAACATTGATCTTAGTGAGATGCATATGATTCCCTTGTAATGAGACTCATAATCCTAATATCCTTCTATATTTAACACAAAAAATACACTTATGAGGATTAAGATTAACTTTGGACTTGATACGTGTCACAACATAAAAAATACAAATAAATAAAATATGAAATTTACATAGTTATGAAATGTTTTCCATTAAGTGTTTTCATATTTTATTCCAAAAAATGGAATGGATTTCGATATTGTATCACTCTACATTTTTATAGTTTATAATTTATACATAAATGCATGTAAGCACCACACATTTTAAGTGATTTGGTAGAATCATGGTTAGGTTACATAAGCATAATATTTATTGAGCATAAACATGATAATGTATTTTGATAAATTAAAATACTAAAAAGAGTATTTTCTCATAAGTCATAGCTTTTTTCATGAAAGACTTCATAATGAAACCTAAAAACATAGACTATCATTTACTATACATGCTATTAAGATGATAATAATGCCACATTAGTACATCAGTACATTATTTTAAACCTTAATATTTCCTTACTTATACAAATAAGGTTTCATAGTACCCTGTGCATTATCCATGGTTTATTCTAGATTATTTGATCTTATTAAATTTAGGTAATGTCGTCATGCATAAAAATACAACACTAATATTATAACATACTTAAATAATTAAATTATTCTTATTTAACAAATAATACTCTCATCTACTTAGGTAAGACATCCAAGAATCAAGTAATATGCTTCTTAAAGTTGATTATCAATAGTAGTTTATCTTTTAAAAATAAATGGAATTTAGCATCACATCCTAAACCATTAAAGTTCAATAATATTTAAAACTTATTGAATTCCAAACATTATTTAACTTAATTTTATAATTATAACTATAAAATTTATTACAAAATTACATATTTACTCAAGGTTGGGAAATAGATTCTAATATAAGATTTGACCTAAAGGATTAAAACAAAGTATGGCTCTAGTTTCTATGTACATCATACATACAAAAATTTAATTTCTCACATTACCATAATCATGATTTTAATCCCTCCACTTAACTCTTTATATATTGAATATATTAGGTTACCAACCCATTTTATGCCAAGACACATTTATATATTTATCGATCATCAGATTGAGAGTAAACAACACCACAAGAAGACCTCAAATAATTTGATATATTTTTATAAAACATCTTCCCATAAATCATCTTTATCAATATACCATTATGATGTTGTATATACCTTAAATATAAATAAATCATAAAATTTATACAAAATATAATTTATTTACACACTAATACATTCTCATTGTATTTTAAGATTTGTCATGAATTTAATAACTTTTGATCCCAAATCAGATCATATACATAAGTAATCCAAAATTAGGGTTATCACCCCAACTATTTTTCAACTTGATAATTTGGTTTCCATAGAACCACATGAGTATTCATGAGTCAAATTTATTATTAACAACTTCATAGTATTATTATAGAAGATGTAAAATTTCAATCTCCCTTAATAAATAAGGTGTTAGCTTTTAATAATATACTATAGACTTCAAGCAAAAAACTCAAATAATAGTTGTCTTAAGAATGCAAATAGATGCAAAATAATTGTAAGTATCAACATGATCATGAAAAATAAATTGTATAACATATTTAAGATCAAAATGACTTGTTAAGTTAATACCCCTCTTATATAAATAACTAAACCAAACAACGAACATCATTAAATACATACTCCAATATAATGATTAGTTTATTTTCTACCACATGATTATAATTATTCACTATTTTAATATGAAATATATATAACAAAAATTAAACACTTAAATAACTAATAATATCTTATTTTCAATTAGGAAACAATTAAATTTATTTTACCACTACTTATAACTTCAATTTAGAACTTATAACCATTTAAGCTCCATACATCATCTAAATTAGTATTATGAATCCATTAATGATATAAAATATAAATTTTACACATATACCAAACCTATGTTTAAAAACAAAATATTATTCATAAAATAACTCTTAGGACTAAGATTATCATACTCAGCTACACCCATAACATAGTCCCACATAAATTTCATTATAAATTTACATGACTAGTTTTCTACTAAAAATTAAATCATGACATACAAACATAACTAAATTACTCATACACTCCATTGATTCAAAACATATGAAATAGGACATAAATACCACATAATCTCCAAGATATAAATAGCTCATTTTCCTATCATAATTTTTTAAAACTAAACTTAACAAAAATTTATCCACAACATTGACTTTATACATTGAATTCTAACTTAAAACTGAATTTATGCTATTTTGTAAACATTATACTCATAATTAATCTTTTATATAAATTAAAAGAGTTTATATAAATAATAAATATACCCAAAACATTCTCACAAATTCATTTTTGATGAATTTAAAATTATATGAATCTGTTCATAAGCTTACATCTTACCACAAAAAGTAACATCAATAAAATTTAAAATGACAAAGGCATGAAGCCTTCATCACTAAGTTTTTACTTGATTTAATTTAACCCACTATTAAGAGACAATTGAGATTATTACTCCATAATTTACATGGTTACTTTTTATAAATTAAATAAAAGGAACATTCATCCAAATTTTTAACAATCAAAATTTTAATGCCTCAAAAAGGTCATTGGCACATTTTTACATAGTACAAACAATTAATTCTAATATTTCATAGGTAGATAAAAAGTTTCAACTCAAAAGAATGAATTAGAACCATAATGTGTAATAATTTATGAGAGAGTTAAAAAATATGTATAATGAGCCTAACCATTGGGGACCCTATCCACCCAAATCATTAGCCACAAGATTACAAGATATCTATAAATAAGAACATAGAGAAATAAAATTATAAGAGAGGACATAGAAATAATAGGATCCACCATTATTTTTTTTAGGGTTTATTTTATATAAAAGATAAAAATAAAAATAGCAACATCGATTCCCAAATAAAATATATGAAACCATGGTATTACCCCATATACAATGTGTTGATAAAAAATTAAGGTATTATTGAGTGATCATTTATTTATACACCATCGTTGCAAAAAGTAACATCAACCCAATGTATTAATCTTAAGGTTTCATAATAAGTATCTCATTAAACAAATTCCATCATAATATTATTTTACCCTAATTATTTAAATAAAGTATCCAACAACATAAAACCAATATTTCAATTTATTGAGGAGCCTAAGTAATAAAAAATGAGGTCATTGAAAACCCTTATTTTGTATGATCCTCATTCAACTCCCATTAAAATTATACACATTTCAAAAGAGAACAACTAAAAATATAGAGGACTACAGAGGGAAGATAGGAGAATTACTTACTCTTACAAATAAATGAGATTTAAAACCTACTATCTATTTCCCTTATTCTTTCTCTATTACCTCACATTGCTTTTTCTTGCTTCCTTCTACTTCTTGGTTTAATTTTATACATTTATTATTTCACAAAAATATTTATTTAAATATGAGATAAATACACCTTCAACGAGGTCCTTCCATAATATTGTCATCATGAATTACTAAAAATAAGGAATCATAATATGTTATTAATGAAACATGTATGTGAAGTAATTCTAATACCAAAAATTCCATCATCCAATTTCTCTATTATAATCACCAATCCCTAAACTCCCCATTTAATTTAAGACAAGTTCAATGGCTACAAAATTAATTTAATTGTAATGAAAGACAATCAAATGAGCATGATCATTGACCTAATTCATGGTTAATCATCATATTAAATAAAATGATTAATCTTGATCTTAATCAAGGTCTTAATCAAAATGATTTACAATTATTTTCCTGACTTGGACCTAAGTTTAAGGTTTGTTTGAAAACATTCCTCAATGTATTTCCAAAACACACCATTTTAAAACATTGACCAAGTCTTAGTCAAGGATTTAATAATCACATAGATCACTTCATATGCCATTCACGCAAACCCAAGATTATGTCAAACATTTCAAATAAAATTACAGTTGGGGTTCTTTTTATCCCAAAAAATCAAGTATTGTGGAATTTTGTCCTTGTGAGCTTTATTTCATAGAAATATCAAAGGTATTAAACAAAAATAATAATAAATAGAAAGTACAATTGAATTTATGTCAATGATGATTGCTTAAGATTAAAAATTATTAAAGTACATAAAGTACAATTATTAATAGTATATACAATATAATTAAGAAAATAGGTGGAACTTTAAATCTAAATTTGTTGCTTTACCCATTTATACATGTATAATGTTATTGTGTGCAAGTTTGAAGAATTATTCAACCCTTAGGTATAGCTCATCCTTTGACTATACCTGAAACCATGAAAAAAACATTATTAATACATATATCTAAGAGATAATAATTCAATGTAACACACACACACACACACACACACACACACACACACACACACACACACACACACACACACACACACACACACATTAGTAAAATAAATTAAAATGTAGAATAAATCTTATTTTTATGTTGTAATAGAGTATTGGAATTGTTTTACTAAATTTTTAACAAGGCAATATATTACATCCACTCCCCATAAAAGAGCCACCATCCTAGAGCCTATACAAAAAGGTGAGGATAGTTTTTCCTAGAATTTTTTTCATCTTCATATGTGACACTATTCTCACATAGTTTTACCCATTAGACTAACACTTTTTGAATATCCCTATTACATATTTTTAGATTATTTTTCATCTAGAATATAGATGGGATCCAACTGAATCGTATTCTCTTCTTCCACATAGAGACTAGTCTAATATAGAACATGAGAATGACTAGGAAATTTTTTATTAAAAAAGCAACAAGACACGCATATTAAATTTTAGAGAGATAAGGAGTGATATATAAATGATAAGAAACATGGTTAATATTTTCCATAATGTTGAAAGAACCCAAAAGAATGTGGAGCTATTTTTGATGCCTTGAAAAAAATTATAAATATTTTCAAATTAGCATATATTTTTTTAAAAATTTGATAAACTTTCAACATTTTACGAATAGGAGTAATTTTATTATTATGCTCATGTAAAATTTCAAGACCATATAATACTTTAATTTATATCTTATCCTAGACAAGTGGGATGTAGATTTTTCAACTAGCTTAGAAAGGTGTGATATTTCTTATTGAATGATAATTATTATCTTAGGAAAACTCCACTAAGTGGAAATAATATTTCCACTTATATTTATTATCCATAACATAAATTTTGAGCATGTCCTCAATAAATTGATTTATTTTTTTTGTTTGCCCATTTATTTTTGGATTATAAGCTAAACTGAAATTTATATTTGTACCAAACATAGTAGTTAAGGTATCTCAACACCTTGAAGTAAATAATTTGCCTTGGTTTGAATTAATTACCTCAAGTACCTTATGAAGGTGAAAAACTTCCTTTAAAAACTTATTAGAGAGCTTAATCACATCATTTAAAATATTTATTGTAATGAAGTGAACAACTTTAGTAGATTTATCAATAATAACCAAGATTTAGGTAGTATTGATATGAAATCCATTGAAATTATATCCCATTTATTTTTTTCAGATTGAATGTGGATATAACAACCCACTATGATTATAATGTTTATCTCTAGCACACTAATATTCTAATATTTTTTATAAAAACATATATATGCTTTTTCAATCCTCAAAAACATAAAACATCTATAACTCATGTGTCATCTTTGTGACATATGGATGAGTAAAATAAGATAATAAATGCACTTATTCCAAAAATTAAAGTCTTATATTTCTTGAATTTTAAACATAAATTTCATTTTTATATTTCAAAATTCCATATGAGTCAACATGTTAATCATAAAAAAATTACTCACTATGCCCTTATTAAATTATATGCATATTTTTCCATGCAAAAATATTTTACCTATTGTTTTAGAACAATAGTCCTAAAATTTGACTATAAAATAAAAAGTGTAGTAAGGTAAGTTCTTCTGATAAGTACATCAACAAACCTATTTATTACCTTTGACATAATTGATGTCAATATTAAAAATGATAATAAATTCAAGTAATTTTCACTGCCTTGCATTCAATTATTTCTGAGTAAACAAATTCACAAGGCTATGATGATCAGATTTTATTTTAAATTTCTTGACAAGAAATATATGTTTCCATTGATTCAAGGCATGTACCAGAATAACTAGCTCAAGATCATGTGTTTGATAATTTTACTCATGTGCCTTGATTTTACATGGCTCATAGGTAAAAAAAACTCCATCTTAGGTCAAAACAACCTGAATTCAAACAAAACAAGTATATACCTAGATCTCAAAAATTTCTATTGGAATCTAGAAGAACAAGAATAAGAATTAAAGTTAATATATCCTTAAAGTTTTGAAATTATTCCTCACATTGAGGAATCCAACCAATTTTCTTACCCTTTTTATATATTGAAGTAATGGGGTTAAAAACTCTAGATAATTTTTCAACAATTATCCTATAGTCACCAATTAGCCTAATAAAACATATTACTTCATGTACAATTTTAGGATCATGCCAATCCTTAATAGCCTTAAGTTTTTAGGAGCAATGGACAGCCCTTATTTTAATATTATGTGCCCCTAATAATGGATATTATCTTGGTAAAATGATCGCTTAGATAAATTACCATACAAATAACGTTTTCTTAGACTTTTCAATATTAATCATAGATGATGTTGATTTTGGGCTTTGTTCCTAAAATAATATAGGATTTATTATCTAAATAAAAATATAAAATTATCCAAAAAATACTTTAACATGTTATTCATTAATTCTATAAAGGTAACAATTACATTACTTCAGTCAAAGGGCATAATGTTATATTCGTAATGACCATACCTTATGTAAAATTCTACCTTGTGCACATTTTTATCTTTGATGAAAATATAATAATACTTCAATCGAAGATCTATTTTATAAAACATTATAAGAATTTTTAATTTGATCAAAGATATCATCAATCCTTGAAATAGGATACTTAATATTTATAGTGACTTTATTCAACGTCTTATAATTAATACAAATCCTTAAGGTACAATCCTTATTTTTTATGATAAAAGATGAACTCCCTAGAGTGACACACTAGGAAGAAACATTTCCTTGTTTAAAATGTCTTGTAATAGACCTTTTAGTTAGTGTATATCTTCCACATTCATCAAATAAGGAGACTTGGTTGTAGTTGCAGATCCTACTAGAATATCCAAGAAAATATCAAATCCCCTTTTAGGATGATAACTCAAAAAATATTTATGGAATATGTCCTTAAATTATCTCAAGGTTATATAGTCTTTTAGGTTATATTATTATTCTTTAGAAAACCATTTCATTTGAACAGTGTAAATTTTTAAGCCTTTCTAATTTTTTTCTTTTTATCTATATAGATGAAATAATTTTTCAAGCTACTGACATCAAAACACCCTAGATTACTACCTAGTTTCTAAAGTTATTAAGACATTTTACTTTCTTGTTGAAACAACTAGGATGAGATTTATATTATTGCATCTAATCCATACCAAAAATTACATTATATGATCTTTAGGTTATAAAACCATTTTAGCCTTATTTTGAATCTCTCGAAAGCAAGTTATTCTTTCTCCAAGAACATGTTATTCTTTATCTAAACATTACAAAATATAAATTATTTTCCCTATGCCAAATTATACCTCCCATCCTACTTTAACTTGTAAGGTTTAATTTTAAATTTACAAGCAATATATAAGGTGAGATGAAACTATTTGTAACACTGAAATCAATAAACATTTGTTTATGAAGACCATAAATTATACTTCTAGTCTCAATCTAAGTGACTACAAATCCACATTTTGATTTTCAACATCAACATAAACTCAATGATTAACCATATTTTTATTCCACAATAATGAAAAGACTTATAGTAGTGGTTATCAAAAACTTCCTAACATTGAACCATTATTTGTGGATTCAAGAAGATAATATTTAATCTAGTGACTTGTCCATGGGAGTTTTATTAAGGCTACTTATTATTTTCATCATTGTTCCTTGAAATATTATGAGTTTTAGGACTTTTGTTCTATTTTATAGAATTATCATATTTACCAAAGGACTTGCTTTGATTAGTTATTGTGGAATATTTACCAATAGATGAGTTAAAATTATTAAGCTTAAATTTTAGGCTATTATTCCTAATTTTGTATCCTTCCTTCTAGTGATACTTCTCCTTTTTATTATTATCAAATAGAATATTCAGTAGATATAATCAAGTTATAATGATTCATCATGTTTTTTTAGATTAAGGTAAAAGTAGGTGTTGAAGGGACCCCAAAACCCTATAATAGAAATAGAAAGATAAAGCAATAACATACATCAAGAAGAGCATTCTTAAATCCCACTGAAGATCAGCATCAAAATCAGGTTTTACAGGAACCTGAAACCACAAACCTAAACCGTAAAAAGAGCCCAGGTTTTACAAAGACCTGGAAACTCAAAATAAGTTTTAAAACTAAGAACCAAGTTTCAGCACCAGTTATAGAATCCAACAAAAGGGACCAAAACAAAAACAATATCAACAAAGAAGACCCTAGTCTTCTAATTCCAAGATCATCTTCACAGCCTCCTTTCCAATCGTAGTAGTATCCTGTATGGATATTGTAGCTGAAGTAGCAGCACCTTTTAGGGATTTCCTCCTCAAACTCTATCTAGTCCTCTTACTTGGACCCTCTAAGGATTTTATTTCTTCATTTGCTCATTTTCCAAGGCTAGCTGTAGCAACACATATGCTAGAAGTTACCTGCTTCATCTTTGTTCTACTTTCCTTGATGATCCTTCTAAGATTATTCTCATAATCTTTAAGTTTAATTGGAATATCTCTCATTTACATCTCCAAATTATTGATTTTGGTCCGATCCACTTCCTGGTTGTGTTGCATTATTTCCACTTTCTTCTTCAGCCCCATTATTTCCTTATACATCCATGAATCAACTTGGAGAATAACATCAGCTTTGAATTTGGCCAAATTCATGAAGGATAGCTTAGTGTCCCTCTGCCATCACATAATGATTCATAATGTTAACATCATGAATTAAAATCTCTTGCAATTCTATATTTAACTTGGTTGCCTTCATCATGTACATAATTCACATAATTCAAAAGGCTAAGAAACTTATTCTCGTGTTCAACCATAATTATAGTGCCTTGATTTACAAACTAATTTTTTTTAATTATATGCTCTTTATAGGTATAATTTATCTATTTTGAAATTTATTCTTAATAAATTCCATGTAAAGTTCATAAGACCATACCCCTTCAAAGTATAAAATTGTTCCACTGTAAATCTAAATTAACCACTAATTGGCAGGAAATAATGTAATACTCAACTTTGGAAATCATATTATGTAGGGTAAATTAATTTTTCAAATTGACCATCCATGCCTCAATAACATATCTAGTCTCTCCTCTAGTATAAGTGGGAGGTGTAATTTTCTTGAGTTCCTTAATTATAGGGTCAATGACCACTTGAGATTACTATTTTTAACCATACCCTTCCATGTGTCCCTCCTCTTGCATGTTTTCACCATGGCATTCAATATGATCCAACCCTTGACCATATGTGTCAAATTTATATTGATTTTCATGAATCATAGCCAATATACCATTCAATATATCATAATTTCAAATTAGGTAGTTGAAATTATCCTAATTTTCATTAATGTCAACAATGGCATTATTTTTGAACACTAGAGGTGGTTTTTTCCTCATTGAGTTATTTTTGACTATTCATCCACCTCTACCTCCCTTTTCACTATCTTGAGATACATAAGATAATATTTATACAAAAAATATTTTACCCAAAGATCCCTAAGGTTGGAACTTGGGATCTAATACCAAACTGTTACAACCTCAAAAATGTGAACATCAAAAATTAAAAATATGGATATTATGAACTATTTTGTAGCAAGTAATTCTCAATTTTAATTTTGAAAATGTAATGGGTTTCCAAATATAATCACTCTACCTATTTAAATTTCATAGTTTGGACAATAATGTGTGTAAAGCCCACACATTCTAAATGAGTTGGTAGCATAATTGTTAGTTTACATAATATTAGCATTTGTTGAGCTTAAAACTATAATATGTTGAAATAAATTAAAATATTAAAAGATAAAGGTACCTCATAAATTATTGCTTAAAATACTTCACAATAAATCCAAAAAATACATATGGTCATTTCCTCTATATATTATGTAGACGTTAATTATCTCATAGCATCACATCATTTTAAACTTAATATTGCCTTAATTATACCAATAATGTTTCATATTACCCTATGCACTTTATGAATTATTTAATCCCCATAAATTTATAGAATATACTTGTGTATAAAAAGATAATACTACCATTATAACATACTTAAGCAATTTAGTGCCTACTATTTACCAAATGAGACTCTATTCTTAAAAACATCCAAAAATAAAGTAATATGCTTCTAGAAGTGGATTATCAATAACAATTTAGTTTTTATAAACAACTTGAATGTAGCATAGCATTATAAACCATCAAATTTTAATAATATTTAAAACTAATTAAATGCTAAACATTAATGAACATAAACATATGACTATAAAAACATTATTTATTATGGAAATACATAATCACATAAGTTTGGAAAATGGATTCAATTATAAGATTTGACCTTAAGGATTAAATTAAAGTATTGCTCTAATTTTACTATGGAACATTAAAACTTAAATTTAATTTTTGATATTAGTATAATCATAATGATAAACCCTCCACTCAATTATTTCTATATTATATAAACTAAGGTACCAACCCATTTTATGCCAACATGAGTTTATCAATTTAGTGATCATTAGACTAAGAAAAAAATACCACAAGTAATTCTCAAGAATTCAATATATTTATATAAAACATTTTCACATTAAATGTCTTTCTTAATATACCATTATGATATTGTATATACATTTATTATACATATTACTATCATCATAAAAGATACACAATACATTTTATTAACACATTAGTACATTTTATTTCTATTTAAGTAATGATTGTTATAATTTTTTATTTTTGGATCCCAAATAATATCACATACAAATGTAAGGCAAAATTAAGGTTATCACCTCAACTATTTCCTAATTGACTAATTTAATTTCAATAGAGCCACAAGATTAATTATGAATAAAAATTATTCATAAAAAAATTCATGATATTATTAAAATAGATGAAAACTATTAAGTTTACTCAATACACATAGAAATATCTTTAAATAAAGTTGTAATCACCTAATAGTGGTAATTGGATGCTAAGAGTGTCCCTTAAGTTACCCTATTACTAAATTATCTCTAGATCCATCCTAGGAGCATTAGACACACTTTTATAGTCATTGAACAAACCATACTCACCAATAGTTAGCCAAAACATAATCCTAGAACTATCATCTCAAATCCACTAACCCTTTTTTATCATGATGTTCATTCAAACCCTTACACGAATGAAATATAGGGTTTTTGGATAAAAATAGAGCTATAGGAAAAATTATTGATCTAAATGACCTAAAATTTAGACAAGTACTAGAATAGGACTTGATCTACAAAACCCAAAATTGTTCAAAAAAAGGACACTAGAGACACTTTGAGGACACTACCAAAATATGGCATTAGTGTCCTTAACTAGGCACTACTTTCCTTAGCCCTAGCTCTTCCCAAAAAATAATTTTTTAAATGTGTCCCACAAATAAATTAAACCTAATCTCATTTTATTATCTGTACAAGCAACAAAATCTTATAAATATAATTCTAAGTCACCTTTATTCACTATATAGAAAATAAATGCAAAATCTATTCAAATCAAAGATAAAGTTGAGCAAAATCATGGTATTTGATCTATATTTTTCCCTAATTATGCATACTACCATATACATCAACCCTAAGCCTAATTTTCAATTATTAATCACATTAAATGCATCCAAGTCCACTCTCATTCTAGCATTCACTTGCACTTACATCAAGCACTAGGTAGGAGAACTACATGTTAGGTTGTGGAGCTAAAAGCTTCAACTGTTGCAGACATGGAGGAGGTTTGCTGAGTTCTAGGGAGACCGGCATCGGTAGAGTATAGTTCAAAAGGCAATTGGCATCGGTAGGGAGTCAACCGACATCGGTCAGCACCAGGCAAATAGGGATCAACGTTAGTCACCTGTGGTGGTTCAGAACTGTTCATTGCACGAACAGTTAGTTAGTTGAATCGAGTGTTTGCATGTAAAGGGCTAATTATAGTCTCAAGCTGCATGTCTAATTATTGTAATTAGAGGTCTATTTTTGTATGCATGGGATCCTATTTAAAGACCCATGAGGCATGTATTGTAATTAAGAAGGAAAGTAGAAGCATTGAAGCAAGAAAGCAAGGTCAAGGAGATCAGCTGAAGCATTCAAGGAGGGGATAACAACTCAGGTTGTTGAGTTGGTTGTGGTTGAGCAAGGGAGAGAGAGAAGAAGTCCTTAAGGTGTGGCAAGCCTTTGAGGTGGAAGAAGAAGTGGCATCTTCTTTATTGTATTTTCTTCTAAGAGTATTTAATACAAGATTGTGTATTGTCTCTCAAATTCTTTATTGTTTCAAGTTTCTAGTTACTTAATCATTCTGGTATATGCCATGTTTAATTTCTTATAAGAAAAGTAATCAATTGTGCTTCCTTAGAGGGGTTCCTAATAGTTGGTATCAGAGCTAAGGTTGCAGGGAGTAGGTTATTGTTTGATTACAGGTCATTCTCAGGGGTTTTTGATTGAGTGGGAGTACAGCAATGGAAAAAAAAAGTAAGCTATGAATGGAGAAGTTTAATGGCAAGAATTATCAACATTAGAGGATGTAGATAGAGGATTATCTGTATCAAGCACTAGGTAAGAGAACTACATGTTAGGTTGTGGAGCTAAAAGCTTCAACTGTTGCAGACATGGAGGAGGTTGTTGAGTTCCAGGGAGACCGATGTCGGTAGAGTATAGTGCAGAAGGCAACCGGCATCGGCAGGGAGTCAGCCGATGTCAGTCAACACCAGGCGAACAGGGACCGATGTTAGTTGCCTGTGGTGGTTCAGAATTGTTCATTGCATGAATAGTTAGTTAGTTGAACCGAGTGTTTGCATGTTAAGGGCTAATTATATTCTCGAGCTGCATGTCTAATTATTGTAATGAGAGGTCTATTTTTGTATGCATGGGATCCTATTTAAAGACCCATGAGGCATGTATTGTAATTAAGAAGGCAAGTAAAAGCATTGAAGTAAGAAAGCAAGGTCAAGGAGATCTGCAAGGTGTAAGGTCAAGGAGATCAGCTGAAGCATTCAAGGAGGGGATAACAACTCAAGTTGTTGAGTTGGTTGTGGTTGAGCAAGGGAGAGAGAGAAGTCCTTGAGGTGTGGCAAGCCTTTGAGGTGGAAGAAGAAGTGGCATCTTCTTTATTGTATTTTCTTCTAAGAGTATTTAATACAAGATTGTGTATTGTCTCTCAAATTCTTTATTGTTTCAAGTTTCTAGTTACTTAATCATTCTGGTATAATTCCATGTTTAATTTCTTATAAAAAAAGTAATCAATTGTGCTTCCTTGGAGGGGTTCCTAACAGTTGGTATCAGAGCTAAGATTGCAGGGAGCAGGTTATTGCTTGATTACAGGTCATTCTCAGGGGTTTCTGATTGAGTGGGAGTATAGCAATGGTAGAAAAAGGTAAGCTATGAATGGAGAAGTTTAACGGAAAGAATTATCAACATTGGAGGATGTAGATAGAGGATTATCTGTATCAAAAAGATTTGTACTTACCGTTGGGTGGGGTTGCATGCAAGCCCACAGATATGAAGGATGAATAATGGAATGTTCTTGATCGAAAGGCTCTGGGATCCATAAGGTTGAGCCTTGCATCATCTGTGATTTCCAACTTATCACAGTGTAAGACAATGGAAGAGTTGATAAAGTCTTTGGCAAATTTATATGAAAAGCCCTCAGCGTCAAATAAGGTATTTCTTATGAAGCAGTTATTTACTTTGCAAATTCAGGAAGGTGGATCGGTATATACTCATCTTAGTGATTTCCATGGTTTGGTAAACTAGTTAGCTTCAGTCAATATTGTTTTTGATGATTAAGTAAAGGCTCTATTAATTTTATGCTCTTTACCTAAAAGCTGGGATAGTTTGGTTATGGTAGTAAGTAATTCTACATCTGCTTCTAAAATCTTAAAAGTTGATGATGTTGTGAGTGTAATCTTGAATGAAGAAATACGCAGGAAAAGCACAGGTGAATCATCAAGGAATGCTCTAAGTGCAAAAAGTAGGGGAAGGTAAAGAGAGAAGGTCAAGTAAGGGAAATCAAGGTCGAAGATGGGAAGGAGATCCGAATCCAGAGGTATCACCTGCTAGTTTTGTGGAAAGAAAGGACACACAAAGAAAGAGTGTTGGTTGAGGGATAAAGAAAATCAACATGAAGGTAATGAAGAAGCAAAATATGCAAATATTGTGGTACAGGGTGCTCTCATACTTTTTTTGGATAGTCAGGTAGGATCATGGGTTTTAGATTCTGGTTTTTCTTTTCATGTAACCCCAAATAGAGATTTGTTCCATGAGTATGTCTAGGGAGACTTTGGAGAGCTTTATTTAGGGGATGGTACGCCTTTTCAAATGGTTGGCAAAGGGAAAGTGTAGCTAGAATTGTAGACAGGAAACACAAGGGTGTTGAAGGAGGTTATGCATGTCCTAGTCTTGAAGTAGAGTTTGGATTCTATAGGAAGGTTAGGTGATGAGGGATGCATAGTAACCCTCACAGCAGATTCTTGGAAGGTTACCAAGGGTGAACTTGTTTTAGCAAGAGGTAAGAAAGTAGGTACTCTTTATCTATCTACTTGTATTACTAATTCTACTTCTGGTTTATCTACTTCAGCTGTAGATTCAAAGATGTGGCTTAATAGGCTTGGTCACATAAATAAGAAGGGAATGGATGTTCTTGAATCAAAACGTATGAGTTTAAATTTAGAAGGCATAGATAGAGTTCATTGCAGGAAAAGGAAATTTGATGCTTTTGACAAGAATAGGGAAGCCTTGGTGTTTATGGAGGAGATGATGGATAGAGATCAGTCACAGGGGCTGAATAATTCTAAGTAGGGTAGTATGGACAAGGTTATGATCCAAGATAAGCTCATGGATAAAGAAGTCATCACTTACCGACGTCAGTCCCATGGCACCGATGTCAGCCAGGTAGGTACCAGCATCGGTCATGTGCAGACTAGTAGGGTCGGTAGAGTCAGGCAGGAAAAGATTGACATCAGTCATACAAGAACTGACATCGGCAGAGGGGACACCAGCATCGGCCAAGGAAACAACGTTGGTAGTTAGGGTCAGTGCAGGGAATTGACATTGGTCTCGTGCAGACTGGGAGATGGCCAAGATCGATCACTAAAACGGATGTTGGGTAGATAGCAAGCTGTCAAAGAGTCTCAAATGCCCATATGGAGGTCAAAAAGGGTATGTGAACCCCATATTCATTGTTCACCTTATTTATTTTATTTGTTGCTTACTGATGGTCAAGAACCAAGAAGATATAAAGAGGCAATGCAGGTAGAATCCAGAAACAGTGGGAGCTTGGCATGGATGAGGAGTGTGAGTCCTTGGAGAAGAACCAAATAGGTGTTTGTTGGTGGAGTTGTCAGCTAGAAGAAAGCATTGGATGAGGGATGTATTCCAAAGTTAGAGAAGAGAGTGGATGGACACGTGAGACAGAAAGCTAGGGTATATGGTCTTGAGTAGGTTGCAGGACAGTGGAGGTTTGACCATTGTATTTTTTCTTTACCAGGTTGGATAATATTAGCTACATTATCATATTACTATATTGTGTTGCTTGTTGTAGGGTTACATATACAGGGAGTTTTTGAGCTAAGGGTAAAGTTAGTTCAGAGGTGTGTCATGAAGAATTTGGGAGCAGCAAAATTCTTTTGGCATAAGAGACATGGAAGATCACAGGTTGATTTTGTCTCCAATGGGAGTTGTCAGAAAGTTTAGATGTGGTAGGGGACTTGGATGATAGGTATAGCATCACAGGATGTGTGGTGGTTGGTCTTCAAGAGTGATCTTGAAGAGGGATACAAAGCCAAGGGAATAAATTAGATGATGTACAGGTATAGGTACAGTTGCAGCTATTTATCTCCAAGTGGGAGATTGTTAGGTTGTGGAGCTAAAAGCTTCAACTGTTGTAGATATGGAGGAGGTTGTTGAGTTCCAGGGAGACCGGCGTTGATAGAGTATAGTGCAGAAGGAAACCGGCATCGGCAGGGAGTTGGCCGACGTTGGTCAGCACTAGGCGGACAGGGACCAATGTCGGTCGCCTGTGGCGGTTCAGAATTGTTCGTTGCATGAACAGTTAGTTAGTTGAACCAAGTGTTTGCATGTTAAGGGCTAATTATAGTCTCGAGCTGTGTGTCTAATTATTGTAATTAGAGGTCTATTTTTGTATGCATGGGATCCTATTTAAAGACCCATGAGGCATGTATTGTAATTAAGAAGGCAAGTAAAAGCATTGAAGCAAGAAAGCAAGGTCAAGGAGATCTGCAAGGTGTAAGGTCAAGGAGATCAGCTGAAGCATTCAAGGAAGGGATAACAACTCAGGTTGTTGAGTTGGTTGTGGTTGAGCAAGGAAGAGAGAGAAGAAGTCCTTGAGGTGTGGCAAGCCTTTGAGGTGGAAGAAGAAGTGGCATCTTCTTTATTGTATTTTCTTCTAAGAGTATTTAATACAAGATTGTGTATTGTCTCTCAAATTCTTTGTTGTTTCAAGTTTCTAGTTAATCATTTTGGTATAATTTTGTGTTTAATTGCTTATAAGAAAAGTAATCAATTGTGCTTCCTTGGAGGGGTTCCTAACACTACATTGAGATTGATCCCTCTTCAGAATATTGGTATGTAGGCAACTCTCTACATAGCATGGTGTTGAGGATGTTTAGTCCATCCTAATAATGAACACATAATTATTGATCATACCATACTTATAAGGAGTATTAGGCTTGCACACTAAATTAGGTTTTCTAGGCACACAATAGAGCTCCAATTTTGATTCATATAAGAACATGACCTACAAAATAGGTGTAGGTACTCCCAAAAAATGGGAATAATCCTAAAAAGGGGACACTACCACCACATAAAGGACACTAAACAAGTATAGAAATATTATCTATATTGATCATTATTATCTAGTGAGCAGATGCACACCATAATCCTCTTGACAACACTTAGAACTATCGATATCTCAACTTTTAGAATCCAGATCATCGACAATAGTCAATTTTTAGATAAGTCTTTATTTAAGCCAATTTATTGCTATTTTTATAAATTCAAAGAAATTAAATTACTATAAAAAATTAGTTATTAATTATTTCATATTTATTTAACTTATTTAGAAATCTAAGCCCTTTAATATAAACATAAGATTTTCATTGTAAAAGCCTAAAAGGTTAAATCAAAATTACTACAGACTTTAATCAAGAAAGTTAGACAATAGTTGTCATAAAAATGTAAATGGATTAAAAACAATTATAAGGATAAATGTGATCATGAAATTAATTTTTTAATATATATTCAATATTAATAGAAAATGTTAAGGAAATTACCTTCTTATATAAACAAATCAAACCAAGCAATCAACATCATTACAAGCTTACTCCAAAGTAATACTTACTCTATATTCTATTACATGTTTATAATTATTTCATATTTTAAGATGCAATATATATAAAATAAAAACACATACTTAAAAACCCATTGATCTTTTATTTTCATTAAATAGTTAAATTATCTTGACATTACTCAAAACTTCAATTTAGAACTTATTAATACTCAAGATCTATACCATCATCCAAACTAGTATTATGAATCCATTAAAAATACAAAGCAAAAAATTGACATATATATTAAACATGGTTTTAAAAAAATAAGAGAGTATCCATAAATAAGATTCAGGACTAAGGTTATCATACTTAGTTATATAATTCTTTGACTCACATTTTAGTTGTAAATACAATTTATTATAAATTTACATGATTAGTTTTATGATAACAATTAAATAAGTATTTACAAACATGTTTAATTTACTCATGCACTCCATAGATCCAAAACATATAAAATATGAGATAAACATAATGGATTAAAAGGGATATTAAACTCCCATTTTTCTATCATATATTTTATTAATTAAACTTAAAACGAATTTATCCACAACATTGACTGTATACGTTGAATTCCAAATTATAACCAAACATCTTTTCTTTATTGAATATTATACTCATAAATAATATATTATATAATTTCAAAAGGTTTAACTAATTCATAAAAATACTCAAAATATTCTCATTAGTTAATTTTAGAGGAATTTACACTTATACACAATAGATCATAATATTACAACTTATCACAAAAAGTAACTTCAATAATATTTATAATGACCAATGCATCGAACCACCATCAATGGGTTTTTACTCAATTTCATTTAAAACATGGTTAAGAGAGAATTGAGTTTATTACTCCAAAATTTACATGTTTACTTTTTATAAATGAAATAAATGGAACATTTCATAAATATAATTAGAGTTTCATGCCTCTAAAAGGTAAATATAATCTCTTTCTATAGTAAAAATATTTGATTTTTATGTTTTACGTGTAAATAAATTCCTTAGAATTCAAATAACAAATGAGGAATCCAATGGGATATCATCAATGAGAGAGGTAAAAGCTGAGTAATATAAGCCCAACCATTAGTGTCCCTTATCACCTTAGCCATAAACCACAAGATTAAAAGAGTTACATAGATTAAAAAAAATAGAGAAATAAAATAATAAGAGAGGACACAAAAAGAGATAGGTTCCACATTTGTTTTTGTTGCAGGGTTTCTTTTATAGTCAAAACAAAAATAAAAATAATGCAAATTCTCAAATCAAATATATGAAACCAGGGTATTACCTTATATTAATTATTCATATAAAATCCATCAAGGTATTATTGAGTTACCATTTACTTCTTTTCCATAATTTAGAAAATTAACATAAACACAACACCTTATTATTAGGGTTTCATAATAAGTAGATAATTAAACAAATTCCCTTAGAATATTAATTTACCTAAAAATTTTAAAGAAGGTTTACAACAATATACAATTAATATTTAAATTTAATAAGATTCATAAGCAAGAAAAATGGAGCTCATGTTAAACCAAGGTTTTGCATGACCCTCATTCTGTTGAAAATAAAATTTTCAAGATTTAAAATGATAAAATTTGAAAAAAATGAGTACATAGAGAAGAGATGAACACTACTTAATTTTTAAAAACAATGAGATTTAAATCCTAGTACTATTTTCCCTTATTCTTTATCGATTTCCTCACATTATTTTCTTTTTCTTTCTTATTTTCTTAATTCTCTTTTGTGTGTGTATTCTTTCACACAAAAATATTCTTGAAAATATATAAATATGCCATTAACAAGGTGATTCAATAATATTAGAATGATGGATGTCAGGAAATAGGAGATCATAATAATTTCTTGATGAAACTTGCACAAAATATAGTTTTGTTACCCTAAATTCCCTCATCCACTTTCTCCATGATTCTCACCAAGACTTAAAATTCTATGTCCTCTAAGGAAATGACCTAAAAAAATTTAAATAAATAATAAATAATCAAATAAACATGAACCTTGACCTAATCCAAGTCTAATCCTCCTGGTAAAAAAAAGATAAATCTGTGACTTTAATCAAGGTCTTAATAAAAATAATTAATAATTATTTTCATAATGTAGACCCATGTCTAATGTCTATTGAATTAATTTACAAAATAATCCTTTTTTTTAATATTGAACAAGATTTAACTAAGGATATAACAAGAATAATGACCATTGGGTATGCCATTCACACACACTAAAGCTTATGCCAATCATTTCCAAGATCAATACAACTTGGACCCTATTTATGCTTAAACAAATCAAGGATCATGGACCTTTTTCCTTATAACCTTTATGTTGTAACAAGAAATATATAAGGTATTCAACAATTAAAATAATAAATGACATTCACAACTAGGTTTATGCAAATGATGAATGCTTAAAATTTAAAATTAATAAATTACACAGAGCACATGTATTCACAGTGTAGATAATATGATTAAATACTTGGTGTAACCTTAAATATCTTAGTAACATCTTACCCTCTTATACTTGTATAACTTTGTTTGTACTAGTTTGTAGAATTATTCCACCCCTTGGTCTAGTTCATCCTTTAATTATACCTACAACCATGAAATTGACATCAATAGTACATGTATTAAAGATTATAAAAAAAAAAGTAAAATATATACATAATTATCATATAGATATCTACAAATAAACTAATCTAAAAATTAAATCATATCATTATTTATCATAAAGTATTGCAAGTGTTTTATTATGTTTTTAAAATGGTGAGATATGACATACACTCACCTAAATTAGGTGTCATAGTGAGACCTAAAAAAAAGGTGAGGATAGTGTTGCCTAGAAATATTTTCATCTTCCCATGTGGAACTATTATCACTTAGTAGTCTCATTGAAGTAAAAAAATGTAAATATCCCTTTTATGAAGTTTGACACTATGTTAATTCAAAATTCATATTGGGTTCAATTAAATCATATCCTCTTCCATCACCTAGAGATTAGCCCAATCTAGAAAATGAGAAGGATCATGAACATATTTTATTAACAAAAAATCATGGAACACATCATCAATTTTCTATAGAATTGGAAGGAAAGTAAATGATAGGGAACAAGGATTATCTTTTTTATAATGTCAAAAAGACTAACAAAGCATGAAAATAATTTTAATGCCTTAAAAAGCTTTACAAAACTTTTTAAATGTACAATACATATAAATTTTTTATCCAAGATATCAAATTCCCTTGGAGATATTTTCAAGTTAACATAAATTTTGTGCTTATCTAATTCAA
The DNA here is from genome assembly GCA_037957365.1 of Torreya grandis. Taxonomy (NCBI): domain Eukaryota; kingdom Viridiplantae; phylum Streptophyta; class Pinopsida; order Cupressales; family Taxaceae; genus Torreya; species Torreya grandis. The sequence continues at coordinate 1,048,768 of JARHVA010001664.1, forward strand.
CTTTAAACCTATGCCAAATAAGAGTCATCGGTCTTTTTTACTTTGAAAAAAACACCATGTAATACTCTATTTTTTAACCCATCCTAAGTTTAGAATATTTTTCAAGTACACTAAATTTAGAAACATGATATTGAGGTAATGATCAATGAAGATTAAATTATTATTTTTTAATTTGAATATTAATAAAAGGTTTCCAAAATTCTAATGTCTAAAGGTCAATACTAATCAAGAATGATTTTCAAAATATTTTTATATGTTTACTCAATTCACACCATTGGTAAATTTTACCATGTAATGGGTAAGTAAAATAGATCTCGGAAAGATAAATATTGCATTGATAGATACGAGAACACATTATGCCATTTTTTTATTTTTATTTTTAAGCCTAGATTCCAAAATAGTAGGAAAGAATTGAAGAATTTTTCATAGTGATTTGAAGGCTGAATTTATATTAATGTGAAGTTATCTATGTTTTATTACATTATACATTGAAAATTGTGGTACAAAAATAGCAAGGTGAATGTCTAGGATTTAAAAAGGGTGATAATAAATATATAAACCTCAATTCAATGTTTCTTCCTTCTATGCAAAGTTATGCCTTCATTTGAAGAGCAATGTGGATGGAAACACATTGATATAAACTTACAATACTAGTAGCGTATAACATCAAAATAAAATTTGAAAGTGTATTGAACACCTGTGAACTATTTTTAAAAAATGTCTCAATACAAGTGTGAACAAAATTACATTCACCATGAAGTTTTCAAACTCCTCAAACTAATGAAGTCTCAAAGGACATATAATGATAACAATTGATTTGTCTTACCTAATAGGCATGTATTAAGTGGATCATGTTGTATCCAAATAAATAACATTTAAATTTCTTGAAGGTATAATCATGATATGATAAAATGGGTTTTATAGAGATGTTGAAGTAGAATTTAAGCAAATGCAAATTGATAGGTGTAAACTCAAATTCATTAATGTTTTATAGTATCACCTAAGATTATGGAAAAAATAAAAATTTGTAATAATATAAAAACATCCATAAAAACATAGTAAAAGTGGTTTTTTTAATATTTAAAATAGTGACTAACTATCCTCATTGACACATATGGAGAGAAGGTGCCTAAGTTTTTTGAAAAAATGAATCACCTTTGTGACATCATAAAAACCAAAGGTTACAAGTAATGAAAAATCATGATTGTTACAATAATTCCCTTATGGAATGCATAAAATTATTTTGACCTCACCTCGAGAAGCATTTCATTTTTATTAATGTACTAACCATGTAGGATCATCTTAGCTAGATTGACATTGTGACTACTCAATATAGTTTATTAATTTGTTTTGAGACACTATGATATTAATTATGATGCATTATTCAGTATACGTATATGCCTAATTAAATTATGCCATATTATTTTATTCTGTTCATATATTTTATTACTATGGATGTATATTTTTGAAGTAAGTATTGTTGATATTTTATTTGGTGGTTGTAGGAATAGGTCAATTGAGATTGGATCATTGGTGGAATTTGGCCACTAGGAAAATAAAGGAATTTTTATGAGAATTTTCATTGGTACTAACAAGTAAAACAACAAGGTGACAGTTATAACCATGGTTCATATTAAGTTTTTGATTTTGGTCATTTCATCTTTATTATCTTCTTAGCTTTATATGAGTGATCGCTTGTGTCGATATTTTATGTTTTGTTCAGATTTAATTAGTTTTGGATCATTAATTTTCATTATTCATGTCATATGCTTGAGTGTCAATTTTCATGTCCAAAATTGTGTTTTTGAAGTTCTTTAGTGTTGTTGGTTTTAAACTTTTATTCTTCCCTTTTATATTTTATTGTGTAGTCTTGGGCATAGGTCATGATGTTTTAACATTGAAGGAGTCCCTCTTTGGGTGGTTAAACCATGACATAGACCCCATAATTTTTATAATAAACATTATTACATCTTGTTTTATAATAATTTAGTTCATTGAATCCCTTAGATTATAATGAGTTTGTTTCACTATTGAAAAGGGGATTCTTGTATCATTTTGTCTCAGGACTTGGTCATTAGATCTCCTAAGAGTGGCATGGATTTATCATTCCATTGAATAAACTTAGTTTTGTCATGATGGAAGTTGGACTTGAATTGATAATTATCATGTCATTGATAATGTATTAGATTTATGACTTGCTTGTTTTATTTTTGACTTGGCATCATTAATATTTTTTTACTTGGTGACTCAGTGGTTTTGGGGGAAAGGTTTAAGTATAGTCTAAAAGCTTGGAAAAAGACACTACTGAGAGTTTTTGAAATTTTCACTATTAGGACTGACACCCCCTCTACACCTTGTACTCCTTGGAAAACTTACACATAAAAGCCCTACCAACAGTATGTCATAGGAGCTAGGGGTTTGTTAGAAGGAATTTTTTATTGATTTAAATAACCATAACATTTTTCCTAGGATAACGTATTATTTTGGGGAGAGCCTATATGTGGGTTGTAGACAAAATCCTTGTGTCCTCTTAGGTGTTTAGGTAGATGTTAATGGCTATGGATAAAATAATCCCAACAAATAACTCAACCCTCTACTAAGCTTGAAAATTATGTAAGTGAAGTCTTAAAATTATAAAATGTACATGGATAATACTTCTAATTATTTTGTTTTTGAAGTTGAGTCAAAATAAATAAATCCATATGCATATATGAGTGAATCAATTCAGATTTATCTTAACCTATTATGGTGTTTTGATTATAATGATGCTAATTATCTGCTAGGTTCAAGTCACCTATATGGGATTATGAGCATCTTGATTTTTGGAAAATTATTATATGAAAATAGCCATAGGGTTTTAGGGTATGACCTATATGGGTTATTCACAAAACACTGTTAAGAAGGGTATTGCAGAATACCCATGATTTGTGTATCCATTCTAAAATTTTGATGGAACTATGAATCACCGTAGATTTTATAAAAACATGGTTGTAGAATAATTTTGGACCAAAAATTAAATCAAATGCATTGGGATAAATGAATTCATGAAAATTTAATTAAACCATCTGGGAATTAAATACATATTATGAGGGTTTCATGTTTTACTAAAAATTTAGTTAGGTTTTATTGACATATTATTCCCTATAGATGTTTGTATCCCTATTTGGCATGGAAACAATTTATTCATTATATCTCCTATTTTTGATTCAACTAATGGGGGTTATCCCCATGTTGATAAGGGTTTTAAAGTTGAGAGAGTTGTTGATTGTATATGAAACTATTTACACTTGTTTAAATCAGTACCAAACTAATAACCTCTTTCAATTTAATGAAGTATTACTTCTACTTAAAGGTTGAATCAATATGTTTTTTAATTTTGGCCTACAGGGTCAGTTATGTGTGTGTATATGCCTCCTTTATTATGGGGAATGTTTTTTATAATGCCCTTAGACCTTATGATAATGGTGTAAATCTGTCATTCATATTATCTTTTTAAAACTAGGTTGAATGTGTATAATTTGGGGGTTTGTTAATGGTTGGGCTTAACCTCTCTTCCCTTTGGATTGCTTCTCATAATTTATTTTGAACTTGGAATATAATGTGAAAACCATCAACATCTTATGAAGCTCTAATTTCTTGTGAATGAATTGTTTTAAGTGTTGTCATTTGTTGTAACTATCCACATTAGTAAGTGGTAAAATATACCTCTTGGCTTGATTGCATTCATGATGAA
>JARHVA010001664.1:1057500-1117500 GCA_037957365.1 Torreya grandis
GTAACCTATAGAGCTTCAGTGGATGTGATAACTAGTGTTAATTATTTGATAAAGATTACTGAAAATTCTTGCTGAGGGAGCTCAATATCTTGTTATTATTAAAAGAGATCAAATGCTTAATTTTTTTAGATCTAGTATGACACTTCAAGGTTAATGGTTTTATTGGAGTAAAACAATCTTCATGGTATAAGTTTATTGTGGTCATCAAGGTTTCCCCTTACCTCCTTTTCTTAATATAACAAATTTATTATGGTTTAGCAAAAATTCTATACAGTTGCATTATTGGATAGTTGTGCCAAATCATTGTAAATAATGGCTTGGCTTAGGAGTCACCATAAGTGACTGGTGGAAGCATTACAATAATTTTAATTCTATGACAAATATTTTGTAAGCATTGTCTCATCCAAGGAAATGGAATTATAAGCAAAAAATGAGAAGGTTTTGTTATCTAAGATGTTTTTTACTTGGCTAATTGTAACCCTTATGTATCATGGAAGTGGATAAGCATTATGAGGTACATGAAGCATATGCATTTTATCTGAATTGGGGCTTAATATTATTTATACATTTGGCCTATTTTAAGTTAAATTTGAGAAGTATGTAGTTTCATAACACTAAAAGGGTTGAAGTTAATAAGTGTGTGAAATGTTTGTTTTGATCGTAGATATGTTTTGCATCTATGATGTTTATTTTAATCATGGGTGTGGTTGATTCCATGAGGATTTTTTTATAACCATGGATATGATTCACATCCATAGGGATGTTTAATTTGATCATATCTGAGTTATGCATCCATGGGGATGCTTATTTGGCTACATTTTGACACCCATAAGGATGTCTATTGTGATATTGGATATGCCTTACATTAATGAGGATGTTTATTATGTATTTGAATTTTAACTTATTGATTATGATAAATTATAATTCCCATGATAGTGATATCACATTCACCTTGAGCCTTAGCTAAGTTCACCCCTTCCAAAGTGATGTTATGCCAAACAAGCATCACCATTAGACCTTTGACTTATTGGATTAAGTCAATCAATAAAATAAAAAAGATAAGATTATTTTTAGAATCATGAAACAATTCCTTGGTAGCCATCGATAGCTTGCATAAGAAAGCCATTAAATGAGGCTAAGGTTTGATATCTTTATAGGTATAAGGGTGTGACTCAATCCTAGAGGGGTTGGTAGGGTGAGTGTGACTGACTTTCTTGGGCAAGTTAAAATGTTTTCAAGATCTCTTATTGTTATCAAGTAGCATGAGCCATCTATCCATGACATGAAAACATTATTTATAAAATTATAAAAACTCATGGAGATAGATAGGCCTTGTTAGAACACAACATTCCTTGAGTTAAGGTGATCTTAATCTAAGATCCTTAAGACTGATCATGTGGTATTATTTGATGGGTATCTAGTGTAATTTAGATGACATCTAGATATTAGATGGATCGATGGGAATCATAGACCCTTGTGCATCACCAATATTTATGTTTAACTATTGTAATGTGAGAAATACCTTGGCATAACTACCTATGTTTGAATGTGTGCCTATCTTATGCATCTCCTTCATACATAAACATTATATAAACCATTCAGAGGCATGCAAGTGATTAGCCACGTGAAACATGTGAATATTTTATGTTATCAATCTAGCTATTTGGGTGTTCAAGTATATATGTTATGTTATGTATGTGGTATTATGTTGTTAAACCATGAAATTATGAACTCTAAAACTTGAGTACTATACCTCCTATTCTAGAATCAAATCCTCTAATTAAGATACCAAGGTATAATGTTATAATTTATTTTATAATCCCACATCATTGTTTTAGTTATGAGTATCGATGCAAGTATGAGGTTGAGGATAGATAAATTATATGTCTATGATGGTTTAGACTAGGTATAGGCTAGAGAGCGGAATCTCTTGTAGGTTAAAAACCCACTCCTCCCCTTTTTATAAGGTAGCCACATGATTCATTTAGATTGTGCACCATGAAAACCACATATTGGTCGTGAGATCTTCATGAATAATGGTTTACTTAAGGATAAGTGTTAATTTAGATGCCTATTATAGGATTTTATAAAAATAACTCATGAAATTTTATTATATAGCCTTGTGAAGCACCAACTAGTCCTATAAATTGGACATTTATGCAAAATCAGCAAGGTGGTACTTGATGAAATACATGTATGTATTGTCCTATAAGAGAAAACATGTTATGGATAAGGTATTACTTTTTTAATACATGATAGATATATTTTGGGATGAATATATTTATGAATTTTTTTAAAGCACGAATAGAATGTATTCTAGCTTTATACTTAGGAGAACCATTATAAGTCTTGATCAAGTGGATTTAGAATATTGGGTACCTTTAAATGTTACCATGAGGTAAGTGTAGTAAGATGGTGGATTTGGATCCCTATAACCATCATGCGAGCTCAAAAATTCATGGAGAATATGTTTTAATCCTTTGGGTTTCATTTAAATTCTTGAGATGGCTTCTTCGATTGTTTGATGTGGTTGGTCCAGGATGTTGAGCTAACCCATGAATGGTAATCATTTAATTATAAGTAACTATACATTATGATTTACTATCTTGTGCCAACATTTGATGATGAATGTTGATTAAGTTATGAATAACATGTTTTGGTAAAGACACTACTTTAGATTCTAAAATATTTTGGAACCCTATTGGATTGTACAGTTACAACTACTATCATGAAAGGTTATAAATTTTTGTGATAATATTTTCAACATAATAAGAGGAATAACTAGCTAGAAATCAGTTCACTATTAAAAAATTTGACCTTGAGTACATAATCAAAATGGAAAATATAAGTTAATAACTATAAAAAAATGTGCCTAGAAGGAAACTAAAGCTCTTTGTTGGCATTTATTAAGGTGATAAATTTTTTTCCCATGGTCAATAAAGTTTGCTTTTTCTAGAAAGACTTAAAATTCATGCCTACATAGGTGGATGAATTTTAATAGTCTCAGTAGAACTATTATAAAATTATTTTTTTAATGTTGGTTATTGCTAAAATAAGAACAGAATTGGGTTGATAGATCTACTATCAAAGCTATAAATAATGGTTTGGTTGTTAATGAATGGCCCTATGAGCCATGAACACTAAAATTATGCCCTGAGATGGGATATGTGTGTGGACATCTAATACTATAATGACATGAGAGCCAATAAAACAATTCTTATGGTTTGATTAAGGAAGATATGGTTTTATTTATAATCATGTTGGGAATGCCAAGTAATTGAAGCCAAATGTCCTTGCTTAGATGGTGTGTTTCATCCTCTCATTTTACTGATAAGTATGTTGATGGTATTTTGATTAAGCTATGTAAGTACACAATGGACATATAAATACTTGGTAGATTTTAATAAATTACGAAGGGTATCCACCCTTGTTAAAAACTCAACCACTAATAGTTGAGTATTGGAACTTTTTGTAAAGAGTATGATTGAGTCTCCATGGATGTCCTAGTCCATGGTTGTCAATTTTAGTCATTGGGATAGATCCTCTCTAAATGGTGGAGGATATTATGACCCCATCTCGAGAAGTATTTTGTTGTTATTGGCATGTTAACCTTGTAGGATAATCTTAGCTATATTGGAAAAATGACTCCTCAGTATAGTTGATTACTTTATTTTGAGACACCATGATATTGATTATGATGCATTATTTAATAGATGTATATGCCTAATTTAGTTATTCCATATTATTTTATTCTATTCATATCAAATTTTATTAATATGGATGTATATTTATGGATAAAGTACTACTAACGTTCTATTTAGTGGTTGGATAAATTGGTTGAGTGAGTTAGGATCATTGGTGGACTTCAGCATCTAGGAAAATAAATAAAATTTTATGAGCAATCAAGTTGGTATCGATAGGTAAAATAACAAGGTGATAGTTACATCCATGGTTTGTATTGAGTCTTTTGATTTTGGTGATTCATATTTAATATCTTCTTACCTTTGTAAGAGTGATCGCTTATGTTGATATTTTATGTTTTTTTAAGATTTAATGAGTTTGGGATCATTAATTAACCTTATACATGTTATATGCTTTAGTGTCAATTTTCATGTTTGGGATTATGTTTTTAAACCTCTTTAGCATTATTGGTTTTAAAATTCTATTTCTCCCCATTATATTTTATGGTGTAGTCTTGGGCATAAGCCATGATGTTTTAACATTGAAGGAATCCATCTTTGGGTGGTTAGACCATGACTTAAACCCACATAATTTTTATAATAAATATTATTACATATTTTTTTAGAATAATTTAATTCATTGACTCCATTAGATTATAATGAGTTTGTTTTGCTATTGAAAAGGGGATTTTTGTATCATTTTGTCTTAGGACTTGGTCATTATCTTTCCTAAGCATGGTATTAATTTATCATTCCATTGAAAAAACTTAGTTTTGGCATGATGGAAGTTGGACTTAAATTGATAATTATTATGGAATTGATAATGTCTTAGATTCATAACTTAGCTTGTTTAATTTTTGACTTGCTAGTTTTGGGGGAAAGGTTTGGGTAGAGTCCAAAATCTTAGAGAAAGACTTTAATGAGAGTTGGTGAAATTTTCAATATTGGGATTGACACCATGAACTCTCCCTTTACACATTCTAATCTTTAGAAAAATCACATCATGGAATCCCTGCTAGCATTATGGCATAGGAGTTGCGGGTTTGTCAAAAGGAATTTTACATTTATTTAAATAGCTAGGGACTTATACCTAAGATAACAAAGGATTTGGGGGGAGATCCTAAATTATCAAGGTCAACTTCAATCCCTATTTATGATATAATGAAACCTAGCAATTTCCCTGAAGTGATCCCAAATACACACTTCTTAGGATTCAGGTGGACTTAATATTAATGAATCCTCTCAAAGATTCATTATATAATGTCAATATGTCTAGAACATGTTCTTTATTTTGATAGTATGTCATCAACATAGTCCTTAATAATATTGTGCATCATGTCATGTAAGATGATAGTGATGGCAGGCTGATATGTGGCTCTATCATTCTTCAAGCCAAATGGCATGACTTGGTAATAAAACAGTCCCCATGGATTGGTGAACATGATCTTGTGTTGATATTATTGGGCTATTTTGATCTGATTGTATCCATAAAATCTATCCATAAGGGATAACATCTCCTACCCATCAATATAATTGATAATCATGTCAACATTGGGTAAAGGAATGTTGTCTTTAGGGCACACTTTGGTGATATCTCTAAAATTGGTATAAATATGTATATAATGTGGCTTCTTAATGACTAAAAATGTGTTTGATATTTATTCAGAATAGTGCAGTGGTCTAATGAAGCCCACTCCTAATAATTTCTCCAATTCATCTTTTACAAAAAGAGTAATACATGGATGCATCTTTCTCAAATTTTGTTTAATTGGTTTGGCATTTGGATTAATAACAAGTTGATGCACTACCAAGTGAGGGTCTAAACCTAAGATTCCTAAATATGCCCATTCAAAAATATCAATGAAATCCATCAAAATGAATATAATGTGTTCACATTCTACTTCAATAAGGGAAGTTCCAAGATAAATAATTTTAGGATCATCATATGTTCCTAGGTTCACTCAACTGTGTTTTATAAAAGAAGTGTAGATCCATATTCAATAATAGTAGGCATTGTGTTATCATGATCATATTCTTTTACTATAATTTCTTAGTATTCCTCACAAATCTCTAGATAATGTGATGAATCTGAATACACCATCTCAGGTAATGGCCAAGTAACAAAAATCTCTAGAAACTCAAGAGAGAGATGCTCAAACATTTATTGTTATTTTAAAGAGATAATTGTACTAGATATAGATTTAGGACTTTATGGACCTTGAGCATCTTTTGGGGATGAGAAAACTTTCCCATCCAAGATTGCTTGAAATAAGTTTTCACTCAAGGGTTTATCTTTATCTTTACTTTTTTCCTAATTAAAGAGTGCCTCAAAGAGGTTTTTGCCCAAATATATTGATGTTTTATCTTTGTTATGACCAAGAAAGTTTTCCTATTCTCTAAAATAGATAAAAGGATCCAATGAAAAATTAAATCCTTATTTGAGATTACCAATGGGTAATCCATCTCTAAGGCCCATATACTCTACAATTGATTTTTCATTCTAAAACTCATCAAGGCATATGACCAATTTTTTTTGGTCCCAATAAATGAGTTGGGGATGGTAAAGGCATAGGGAACAATGAGGTGTTAAGGTCATAATGGCATTTTGACCAAATAAATTTGAGTCAATAATCTCATTAAAAAGGTTATAATGGGATGCTACATCATTACCAAGAGTCTCATTATTATTCAATTTAGAAGAATAACTATCAAAAGTAATGAGGTCACCCCTAGGTGGTATAAATCCAAGACCATGATTAAAATTAGGTACTCTAGCTGATAAAGGTTCCTAGATTCCTTACACTAGTGAGCCAAGGCCTTTTCTTATATAATCATAATTATCCATGATTTGATTAGGTATAGGATATTTTAGATTCTAAAAACAATCAATAATGGGATCAGAATATAACCAATCTGCTTCAGTGAAAGACTCTTGATCCTTTTCTGGTGAAGGAGAAGGTAAAAATACTATAGGTGGTTTCCATTATTTTTTCTTCTATTTCCAGATCAAGTTGGTTTATTAGGACTTTTAGAAGGTTTGGGTTTACCAAATGTGTTAGGATACTTAAACAACTTAGTAATATGGAAGGCATCCTTAAGACTGTACATAGAAATGCCCATGTCTTCCATAACAACCTATTTTTCAAGGGTTACAGGAAATGAATAAGCCAAAGTGGAATCAAGGTCACTTGGGTTGATATAATTGGATGTAGGTGAATATGAAACTATTTCCTTGTTATTATTTACAATTAATTTCAAACATAGACAATAGTTATAATTGTATAACTCTACCTCTAGATGTTTATAATACTGATAAGGTTGTTGATTGGAAGCAATAATAACCTTAATCCCATCATGGGGAATCTTAAGGCACTGATGCAAGGTGGATGGAATGGACTGTACTTCATGGATCCAAGGATGATTAAGAAGTATGTTGTAAGGAAACTCAATATCCACAATATGAACCAATGTGTGGTGGGAAATAGACCCAACAATGATTGATAGATAAATGGTACTAAAAGACTCTCTCTTTACATTGTCATAAGCCTTTATGGTGATCATATATGGCTGAATATCCTTCATAGTGTAGCCCAATCTACGTATCAATTATAGGGACACTATGTTCATCCCCGAACCATTATTTATAAGAACCTGCTTGATCTTATGGTTTTCAATGAACACTTCAATATACAATGGGTTATTATGGTTCAGACCAAGAGCGGACATGTCTTTTTGATTAAACATTACTTATCAAAATGATGAAAAATGTCCCACAAGGTTTTTGAACTATTAAGATTAATATCATTGGGAATAGTGGATTGTTATAAAAGGCTATTCAAAATAGTTCTATGGACTTTAGACATATGCAAGAGATCCAAAATGAAAATCTACATAGGGGTTTTAATCAGTTAGTCTAATAGAATATAAGGATTTTCAACATTAGGATGAGATGATTTGGTCTTGGATGACATAATTTTTAGCTTTGGATATGAAGGCATAATGTTCACATTGGGTTCAATGGAAAAATAAGGCAAAGGGCCTTGAAGGGTAACTTGTGAGAATCTAGTTTTGACTGCACAACCTAGAGGTGGAAAGGAGCCATTATAATTAGAAGACAAAGGCAAAGGGAATTTGAGGGTGACTCATAGGTGTCTAGTTATATTTGAGAAATTTCTAGTTGACAAAGAGCCATTATAATTACAACAAGGATGTTGTTCAAAAATATTAACCCATGTAAATGGAGTCACAATAGAATTATGTGAACTCGATGTGGTGTTACTAGAGGGAGATGGTTCATAGGATATGATAATAATAGTGAAAATGTGGGTTCTATAAATGCATCCCATGATGTTGTTATAGTCATAAGGCATGTTGTTGTAACCCAGGTTGTTATCATGGGTATTATGATCTTGATTATGATCACAGTGATTACAATTTTGACCTTGATGTTAGTTTTGATTCTACTACTAATTTTGTCCTTGGTTTTAATTTTTCCTTGGTGGTTGTTGATTATGTCAAGGAAATGGATCTTGGTAGATGACCATATCTTTATTAATGTCCTATGGAGCTAGTTTAATCTAAAATTCACCATTATCAACCAAATCTTCAATAAGGTGTCTCAGTTGGATACAATGGTAATCATCATGACCAAAAACATGATGGAAGTTGTACCACTTATTTTAATTATAATAATATGTATTTGGTTGATCTTGAGGAAATGGCCTTGGTACCAACCATATAATTAGGTTAGCTACTACAAAATTTTGTAACACTATCTCAACAAGATGTCCCAATTTACTAAACACTCTAAATTGATTATTGAATGTCCTTCATGGGGATTGTCTTTGAATTGGTTGGTGGATTAGGGGGATCCAATTTTACATTTGGATCTGGTAGAGCCTACACCATTTTTATGTGTCTTGATTCAGTTACTCCATTCCTTACCATATTCTTAATCTTTTTAAAACACTTAAGTTTCTCTTGCACAATAATTTGAGTCACTAATTGTGTCTGATTTGAAGTTTAACCCTACATGAAAATCTTGACAAGGCCCTTGGAAATAAGAGCCTTCAAAATCTACACCATTTTTTCAATGATTTGGTCAAATGAATTAGCACAAGCAAGTTATAGATTATGCACCACCTTAGGGTGTAAGTTCTAAGAAAATATGTATGCCAAATATTTATCTAGAAAATTATGTTGAAAGAAAACAACTAATGCTCTCCACCACTATAGATATGCTATGAATAATTCTCCATCATGGTATTTGGCTTTGCACAAGTAAACAATGATCAATTCATGTTCAATAGTGTATGTGAAGTGGTTGACAAACTTTTCAGATAGGTTATTCCAATTTGTAACCAATCCCTTAGGTAACTTAAGTATCCAATCTAGATCTTGTCTCACTAAACTTCATGTAAATAAATGAAGCAAATAAATTATACTATAAGTAACCTCTTGGAATAACACAAAGAATGTCTGAATGTGTTTTAGAGGGTCACCCTTTCATTTGTATTTTTCAAATTTGGGCACCTCAAAATGAGATAGAAAGTGGATTTGGATAATGATTAAATCAAATGGATATGGACATATCTCATCAAATTTTTACTTATTGATTATGTTGCCTATCTCCAATCATAACACAATCTCCTTCAAAGAGTTCAAATCTTGCATGTTTGGTGAAGTCATGGGTAGAACATAATTCTATTGCGGTGGTATGTGCCCCTATTATTTCATGGATTTTTTAGGGATATACACCCTATAATCTATGAATTGGTTTTGGTTCACTCTTTCAGTTGATTAAGTAAGCCACTAATTCTTAGGAATCTATTACCTTGAATTATACATTTTCTATTGATTTTTGGGAGTCAATGGTCTACTTACCAAAGTACATGTTGGTTGAGATGAACTAGCTAGATTGTTTTCTATGATTTCTTCCATGCACACTAAATGTTTTGGTCTATATTTTTGTGAAGGAATAAGAGGTTCTTGATGATTGAAAAATTCAAGATTCATGTCTAGGAAATCATGTTGTGGAACCTATTGGGATCTAGGTTGTTCAACTGAGACATCTTGATCCATCATTATTATGTTCTCAACTAGAGTTTGTATTGGTTCAACCACATTCCATTATTCCTTGGAAACATCATTATGGATTTAAGCATCATTAAGATGGTGACAAGATTGTTGACTTATCTTTTTAATCTTGGTGACAAGATCTTGATGATTAGGTTCTGAATCTATAAGTATTTCCTTTCCTTTGATATAATAAGGTATGTTTATTTTAGCAATGTTTTTTAAGGAATGTTATTGCTATTTGTCTCCTTGTCTAACCAAGGTATGTAATTATTCCATAGGAAATTCCAAGAGTAGTCTAGCACTAGATTTGATCAACCTTAGGAGTGATTCATCCTTGTCTTCTTGGGGCTGATATTCTAAAAAGTCTTCCTTAGATCCTATAGTTGCAAGAATGTCTTCAAATACCATAGAATTATATTAAACACAATAAAAGTGATCTTCCTCATAGCTAGGCCTGTAAGTGACCCCACTACAAGTGTACTTTTAAGTCATGTCTAAAAGGTTTATTCTCTAAATGTTGAAAGATTTGGAAAATGTTTTACAAATTTTTAAACAAGGTATATGTTTTGATATTCTCCAAACAAATAATAAGGTAACCAAGAGATTATAATAAAAATGAGGTGGCACAGTACTACATAATTAGAATAATATGTTCAGGAAATTACTCAACCTTTAGTAGGGTTGAAATCATATAAATCAGAAGAGGATATGATAACTCAAAAACCTAAGTGTAAACTAATACACCTAAACATAGGTTGAGAGATATGTCAATACCATAAAATATAGTTCAACGTTAATGAGTTTCTATTAGGAATTTAGAAGAAAACCCTTTAGATTAGAAGGTGACAATGTGAACTAAGAAATTCAATATGTGAAAACATGCAATAATTACTATGTATAAAACTAGAACCAAATGGGTAGCATAATGTCATCACATGGTACTAGGAGGTAGAATAAAATGTATTATATAACTTAGAGTGTAAGAAACATGCAATATATCCTATGTTTTCCAATGATCAAATGATGATGATTCTATAAATAGCCTTCAACCCAAACATGAAATTGAACCCAAGTTAACTCAAGTCAAGTGAAAATGGTAAAACCAATTCACATGTTAACCTATAACTTATAAAGGTGCAATTCCAAGTTTGAATTATCAATGAATGACTTCAAGATATTTGGAAAGTGGTTTAGACTCAAATGGGAATCATAAATGTGTTGATTAGATAATAAACACAAATGTTTAAGATGAGGATTTCAATAAGGCAAAGATGATTTGGATTTGACTAGTGTAATGCCTCCTTATTGAACAAATGGTGGAAAAATGTTTTTGGTTATGATGTTTGTTTACAATAAAATTTTAGACTCAAATCAAGACCAAGTAAGCAAAGACTAAACGACCAAATATAACTAATCAAATCATCCTAAGCCCTAAACTAATAAATTTGTATTATATTATTGAAATCCATATATATACATGCTCTTGGAAGTATTTTAATTATTAATCCAAAAATAAAAGCACATGATTTGGTAAGGAATTTTACACCCCCTTCTCCAAATATATTATATGGTGATATGGATCTTTGAGTTACTCACCCTATGTCACTAATACTTTGCAACAAGTGGGGTTATCTAAAAATTATAATTTATGACTATCTATAAGGTCCCAAGTTGGCTAAAATTAGAGATGCAAACACGTCAATTGAATCCATGTCAATATAATTTCTATGAAAAGGTATTATCCTTTTCACAACCACTAAATCTATCAATTACTTAAGGTAGTATGATGTCTTGATCAATCATACATTCTGATATGGATTACCACTAATGAAGTTTGCTTAACCACTCAAGAAAATGTTCTGGTGGGTTACCCTTAATTTGTATACCCCCCTATGGAGAGAGGTTGAATTCAATTATAGGAGATGAAGCCTCGAGTCAAATATTACATAAATAAATCATGAAGAGGCTATGAACTCCCCTTTATAAGACAATTTGCATAAAATAAAATGATCTAAGTGAAAAAGATTTAGAGGTTGTTTTTAGATCACCCAAACCATACAAGTTTTGGGGAGAGCCTAGATAACTTTATTTTCATGCCTTAGATAAATCCACAATCATAATGAAAAGTCACTTTTGGTCACCCAAGTTCCCTATAGGGGATAAGGGGAGAGCATACATGTACTTGTCATTTTTTTCAAATAATCTAACAAGTAATAAATTATTTGCACAAAACAACACTTCAAGAAATTTGAAATTTAGATAAGTGTAATTTTGAAGAACTAAATTGAAATGTTTAGTGAAGTTATTATCCCCTTGGCCTTAGTTTTAAAAAACTTTGAAAAACATCCATAAAACAATTAAATAAACCATATAATTTCCTTTTAAACACCAAAGGGAATGTTCAAGACTTAATTATTCTCAAATTGATCACTTTTCCATGTGGATCCTACAATAAAAGCTATAGAGTTTCCTTTAGATTTTAAGAACAATTTATAATGAAATAAACAAGTTTGAAATTCTTTCCTTCAAGTTCTTTGTTTTTTACACATAAAGATCGATGTCAGTCAATAGTGATCGATACCAGTTGTAACAAGACCGATACTGGTCATAAAATTAATCGATGTCTAAAAATGACAAATAACGGTCACTTGTGAACCCTTAGGAAAAAAAAAATATTTTTAATAAAAATTTTATTTTCTTAGGTTAGGATAAACTATTCAAAATAAACTTCTAGATCAAGAAATAAATGTTTAGAACAGAGACATATAAACTCAAATTGATAACTACAGCTTTGAGAAAAGCTCTAAAATGTAAATTATTAGCTATTTTTTCCCTACAACCTAATTGATGTCATTTATACTTGACTAATTTCGGTTACAAAAAATTGACATTGGTTATTGTGTGACCTATGTATCAACAAAAAATGTCAAAAATATGGGAAAATGAAGCTAAAAATTGATGTTAAAGGATTTTTAATGAATTTTAAGGAAATGTAAGATTACCAAAATGTCTTCCTTACTTGAGAAGGATATATGGTCCCACCATGCATTCCAAGATGTAGATGTGGGTTACAAAGATGGCTAGATCAAGTATTAGTAAAAAAATAAAGAAAATGTATAAAAACATAAAAATTTCAGCCAACCTATTAAATGGGGTTTATAAATTGCAAATTATAATTAAGATAAAATGAAATAAATCACATATATATTAAATTACCAAGATCATCCCACCATCCAAATGTGGCTCAAAACATGTTTTCCCCCTTGATTTGGTGCTTAAGTCTTCAACAATGATAAATACAAAGATCTTCCATCATCTCACGAACACCAACTATAAACTAGGATCATGATATGAAATTAATGTTTTGCCTACCAATGAAGCTATCCTATTATAAATAAAACATTATCAAACTACACTCAAATATATTATAGAGATAATCCTACATTATATGTTTACACAAAATAAGCTTAATCAAAGTTTTCTTGGTACTCCTATTTATATTTTCCAAATTGATCAATATCAACCATGGCCATCCATCTTGAGATGAATATGTCTGGCCATGAATTAATCCAATTATGTAAATAACATCCATAAATATCCTCATCAATATTTGGGAGGAAGGGGCATTAAAGAGGCATGCGAAGCCATAATCCTAATATTTGTTGCATTTATGGCTTATGGATGTCACCCCATTGATCATGTCATGTGATGATGTAGTTAATAGGAATAAATTTATAATAAATAAATATTCAATAACATCCATGGAATTATTAAACTCATAATTTAGTTTAATTTTTCTAAGATTAATCAATTTTAGTGAAATTCTTTGGAAATTGGTGTAGAATTAATAAAACTAGTCAGAATGTCAAATTATTGTGTTGTAATTTGATTGGAGAAGAATTAAAAGGTGATGTTAGATATATATTTAACATCATCCCATTTGGGAGTTTTTCAACATACAATAACACATGCACATGTTGTGTGCTTCTAATTTAGAAGAAAAGAGTGATCCATATCACCAAAATGCATTTTTGTCATTTTTAATCAAAATGATTTGATCAAAGTTAATAATCACATTAAATGCATTACCCCATTTAGGTATAAATCACCATAAATTGGCATTTATATATGACAAGCTTGAACTATTTAGCACGTTTAAGTTATTTTTTCCCAATTTGTACATTTTAATGCATTCTAAGTAAGATTGACAATTTCAACAAAATGGTGCTAGGAATTATATGTCTACACCCTACCCATTCATAAAATTTATTACATATTTAGACATCTATACTCTATGAACCATCATTAAGATGTTGGACATCTCAAACCCTGTACAAACCCTAGAAATGACTTGATGGTGGAGTTTGACCTTAAAACCCATCTAGATGAGATAATTTGACCATGAATTAACCTTTAAGGTCTCTTAAGGTAATTTTTTCATCACAGTGACCCACTAGTTGGCATGTGTAGGGGTCAAACTATATGAAATGGGCCTAAAAGTGATAGTTTGAGCTCAAAATCAAGGATATTAGGAGTATTTATGTGTATAATGAGTTTGATAAGGGATAATGATTCCTAAAAGATCTTCAAAAGCCCTCTAGAAGCCTCCATGTTGACCTCCATAATTGGTTCATCAAGTAAAAATGTATAGGTGTTATAATTCATGAATTTGTACATCTAAAATGGGTTAGATGATACAATCAAGTCTATTCTACTACTTATTGAGGTATTTAAGGTGATATTCAGGTCATATATGATGCAAATATACCTTGAAACCTTAGTATTCAACCCAAGATTCATGATTTAGGTATATAGACATACCAATCCATGACTCCCACCATGATTGTGCCATCAAAAGGTGAAGTAGAGATAAATTTTGGAGTGTGAATTTTTCCAAACCAAGTGTTGAGGGATATAACAATATTTAGATCCCTTTTTACTAATTGGGAATCCAAGAAAATCCCTATAGTTATCCATTTTACCTGTAGATATCTTGAGCCTATTCAAAAGCATGATTCTTCACACAAAGATCATATTAAAGTGCCCCTCATAGATTGAGTGTTATGTAAAAGGATTCCAACACTTCAGGGAAGTTAATAAGGTTTATTGGCCTAATTTTGGTGTAATTTGTTTAGATATCCAAGCTCGGATCTCTATGAACCTCCCTAAGACCCCCTAACATGCCTAAACCTCCCTTAAACCCTAATAGTGAATCAAATAGGAATTTTTAAGGAAATATGCATTAAAATTATTATTAATTTCTTATCCAACACTTGGATCATGTTTTCATCTCAAAGGAGTTCATGCTCATGGCTCTTGATTGTATAAAAACTATAAAAACGCTTCTTTAAAAGGCAATTTTGTAGGGTTTTAAGCATAAAATATGTTTTAGACCCTAACCTAAAGTTATAAATTATGGAAAGGATAATATTAGAGCTTATTATACTCATTAAATTCCAATATGATACATGAAATTGACTAAAAATGTCTCTGTTACCTCTATCTAAACTATGAGTATATGAAGCAATCCAAATGGCCTAGTCATGCAAGGCTAATATGTATTTTTAGTTAAATAACACTTGAAATATCCCAATGAAAATAAATAAGGGGTTATAAAAATGTTATATAAGTATTATCATATGAATTGAGATCCTATTTAAACTATTTTATCACTCAATCAATGGATATGAGCATAAGGTTGAAGGACAAGCAAATAAGCCTACTTATCTTGCAAAGTAGAAGAGTCTAATAGGTAAAATGTGGCATGGTAGAATTTATTAACCATATTTAAAAAAAATTAAATATCATCTAGTATATATTATCTCAAAATAGAGGCCATTATTATAGGTTAGGGGAATTTTCATGGACCATTCAACATGCACATTATAGGATAGGCTGCCCAACGCCTTAAGAAGGCCCATCCATACTCCATTTTCATTATGTAACTAACATATGAGGGAGTATTTAGATAATTTAATCATGTTTAAGGAATGAATAAATTCAAATTAGGGATTTATAGCCTTCACATCTTCTCAAAAATCCAAAATGGACTCATTTAAGGCATGTTAATGCTTGAAGAAGAAAATAGGCTTGTTGTAAATGTCATACGCCACATTAGCGTAATTTATAGCCTCTCACATGCCTATAATTTTCCATCTTATCCTTAAAAATTTAAATTTAAATAGGCATTTATCTCTTTCTTTGGTATCCCTCGGTTGGGTATAGCAAAGCTCTACCAAAATTGCCTCGTAACTCTTTTGAACAAATAAAAGACATTCAAAGATTTCTTATTGAATGTTAGTGTGATCTATGGAAGTTTTATTTTCAGAATGTATGCATTATTTTTTCATCTATAAGCCCTTTCATACACCTAGCTTTAGGTTACTATTCTACTGTAGGTTGCTTTTATCAATTAGGAGTATTTCTTGAAGTGTCACAAGTCACTAGTATCTTGTGAAGATATAGGCTTAGTCATTCAAGTTGTAGATTCATATTAAACCTCCATATAAATTATTTATTATTAAAAATGATAAAGGAGTATGATGAGTCATTATTTCTATTAGGTTCATTAGTAGGTTTCAAAGGATATGACTAAGAGTGGATCTTTGATCAATTGGTGTATCACCACTTAGAGTAGGTTCTTTCATTGGTTTTCATATATCTTTCCCTTTTCATTATGATTAGTTTAGGTCTTAGAGAGAGAATTGAATTGAAAAATTAGGGAGATATCCCCATAAAATTTAGAGTTTTGACCTAAATATTAGGTAACCCATAGTCTATAGGTCATTTCAATGTTGGACTAGGTTAGAGGTAGACATGAATAATATTTTCCTCTTTAAGGGTGAAACCTAGATCAACAATAGTTATGGAACACCTAGTGGGACCATCTATAAAGGGGATTGGATACCTACTTTGTCAATATCAATAATGTGGAATACATTTGAAAGGATAATGATAATCAAAAATAGATTGGAAAGTAGTTTCATGCACCAAGTTTCTACTAGGTCAACTTTAAAAGGTAAGCAATTGAGTTTATTAAATTATCTTTGGATATATCAAGGATAAAGTGAGTCCCTAGAGTTAATCCAAATCCTACACCCCCCAATTCTCCCAAGTCACCTAACTCTACCAATTTTGTCCATACATAGCCCAATACAACTCCACCAATACTAATAGCAAGGCCTATATTACAAGCATTTATACCCTTCAATGGTGGAATCCCTCTTAACCTCAACCAATTAGATGATATACTAGCTACTTCTCTAAATATTTTTCCATATTTCACAAGGGAAAACTCCACCACTCTTATAAAACATATAGCTGATATAAAAAACCTATGCTTAATGCATAACATCACCTAGGAAAATGTAGCCATGAGGCTCTTAGTAAATTTATTGAGAGGAAAAGCCCTTTAGTGGTACATAGGTCTCATTCTTGACTCTATAAAAACTTGGTACGAATTTGGTAAGTGCCTTTGTAAACACTTTGAAGATGAAAGTGACCATGTGTCACTAGTTGAGTAAATCACCTCAATTAAGAGGGCACCCAATAATATTTGGCTAATTTTAACTATGGATTTCAAAAGACTTAGGATAGAATCCCTGTCATCATCAAGCCTAAACCTAATTATGCCTTTATATATTACCTTAGGGTCCTAAATTTTGATTTTTTTAATGATGCCTGTTTCTACGCTATATCACTTTCTACATTCAAAGAAGGAAATGAGAAACTAAAAGAAATGGTCAAGGCTAGAAGATACCTGGATATAGTCGTGTGCACCAAAATCAGACGTTGGAAGGTACTCCTCTTTGGCTGTGGAGGAATGACACCTGTAAAGAAAAAGAGACTGAAACATGAAAAATGTTAGACAAGGAGATGGTGGGTTGTCAAGCAAGAGATTGATCCCTGAAGTACGAAGACTTCCTTAAGGGATATCAACCCACTAATTAAAAAAATAGAATATTTGACTGAATTAGAAATAATGAAAGACAGAATGAAAGAAATAAAAGATGAAAAGCAAAATGCGTACCTGATATGCAGCAAACTATTCTGCACAG
Source organism: Torreya grandis (assembly GCA_037957365.1). NCBI lineage: Eukaryota > Viridiplantae > Streptophyta > Pinopsida > Cupressales > Taxaceae > Torreya > Torreya grandis. Next base: position 1,075,316 of record JARHVA010001664.1, read on the forward strand.
TCACCGGTGTCAGTCTCTGTGCCGGCGTTGGTCAGAGAAAGGCACTGACATCGGTTAAAGTGCCAGCGTCGATCGGGGTAATGACCAGCGTCGGTCGGGGCAATAGTTTTGGACAGGGTCTGGTCAGGTCTTGGACACAATTTTTGGATTGCAGAAGGGTCTAAAGTTTTTGTCTGAGGGTCCGAGAAGCCGGTTTAGGAGTCAGAGGGATTTGTTTGAGGGTTTGTATAGGGATCTGGGCAGAGTTATAGACTGTATTTTCCAGATAGGGTGGATATAGGTGATACAGGTGGAAGTAAGGTCAGGGTTATGGTCTACCTCTAAATCTGGATAATGATATCAAATAAAAAACAATAACCAGAGAGTAAAACAAAAACACAGAGCAAAGCTTACCTGTTATATGCTGAAGATAAAAGTCAGAGACATGATTGATGTTGTCACTATGTTGAAGAAGTTTGATGTAGCAGACCGATGCAAAGTCCCTATACCGGAGAGAGAGAACACGAGAGATGATTGTAGATGACTGAACACAAGAAAATTGGTTGATCGTTCACTACAAAAGTTGGCTGATCGTTTGGTGTGGTGTTTGATCTAAGAATGTGTTTTGATGCAAAAGGTTCGATAACCAGTTGCCAAACTAATTGGCAACTGAATAATGAATAACAGATTGAGAAATGAATTAACAGACGCAGTTTAAGGTTAATCAATGCCAGCAAAACTACTGACGTCGGCTGAGGGGTGATCGATGTCGGTGACATCGGTCGAGTAGTGACCAGCGTTGGCAAATGCAGAATGGGGACAGAGGCTAATTTTAGCCTTTTGCTCATTCTTACATGTTGCCAGGGTCAAGGCTTGTGGAAAAATGGTCGATAGGGGTTAAGGAGAGGGCGACAAGGATTAGACATAATTCTGGTGTCTACATTTGCCCCTTTTTATCTTGTTGGTTGTTCTGGACGAACTGCAAGACAAAAATAGGAGGTGGTTGCCCCAGGTGTGGGATAAGGTTGATTCCATCTTGTTGGCTATTCGAATGAACTGCAAGACAAAAAAAAGAGGATTGGGTTGCCCTGATTATGGATGAGGTATTCCCCCTCAAAGCAGGAGTCGAGGGAAGGGAATCGGGAATCGAGTGCTAATTTGACAAAGAGTGGATGAAAAAGGTGGTGAGGGTGAACGTTACAAAAGTTGTGATTGTGCGTATACCACTTCACGAGATGGTCAAGTCAAATTATCATAGGTCAAGGGTCGAGGAGTGCCAAAATTGAAGTAATCGGGCCCCAACATTTAGTCGTCTACTGATTGGGTTATTCAATCTAAGCTGAAGCTCCAAATGGTCATCGTGTTCCAGGTATCCCAGGCTCAGGAAGTGCTCCCAAAAGCACAAAAATGTCACAAGTAGTGTGGATCAATTGGCTTGCGATCCTATACTTGTGAGGGTCAAAAAATAGTCTGTGCATAATTTGGCTAACCAGTCATGAGGTAGCATACAGGCAAAAACAACCAAGGCAACATTATCTTGGAAGTGGTTGAAGTCAGAGGAGATAGGCATGATCTCCAATGGTCATAGGTCGAGGTGGAGGAATGGACAAAAGGATGTGGCTGAGCTAACCTCAGAAGACCCCATGTCAACTGAGTGCTACCTACATAGCCCCTGTGTGAAGGGCCTCAGGCCAATGTAGTTCTCCCTAGAAGGGAGGAAGGGTCAAAGGGATGGAATTGGTCTTGGTTGAGGGCAAGGTCATGGTCAAAAGGAGAAAAGAAGGTTTGTCCATCAGAGAGACAAACAAATGAGGGTAGTTGAGCTAACCCCAAATAATGTCATATCATCTGAGTGCTGCCTACATAGCCCCAGTCAGAGGGCCTCAGACCAATGTAGTTTGGAACTAGTTGAGAAGATTGGTCGATGATTGGTTTTGGTCATGTGTCAAAATGATGAGGAGAAAAAGATGTTACAGCCTTTTCCAAATGGTGTATGCTGCAACATTGGTTGAGGGGTCTTTCATCCCTAGCAATTTTCCATATTCGTGATGGATGTATGTTAAAGATGAATTGAGGTCTATTTATGGTTCAGCAAGTATTAGTTTATGCTTAACATAAATTGCGTTTGGTCGATAGTTTCCATGTGTATTGGTGTCCATAGAAACTAGTGTGAATAGGCTATGGGAGTGGCCTGAAAATAGAGTTGAGTTGAGTTGATTAGGTTTGACAAGTGATGAAGGTGAATGTGACCAAAGTGTAAAAGAAGTGAAAGGCATATTGCTCTTTCATTGACAAGGACCAAAATGACAGCATAGATAGGGGTTATTAGAACCAAGAGCTCCATTCATGCATGATGTCGTTGACCAGATGGTTGTGTTAGAGTGGTAATCGAATCAATTTGACATTAAAGTGAGCTCAAAGTCCTTTGAGCAGGTGATAGGAGGAGGAAACAGGGTAACCCATTTTAAGAGCAAAGATAACTTTGCCCCTTTTTATAGGAGACCCTGAGACAACTATAAGTCAAGTCCATGACTCGATTTTTTTTTTTTAGGTGCAGACTGATCAATGTGGGAAGTCTGCATAGAGATGTCATTGCTTGGTGGTCAGTTGTGAAGCTGATCGATGCGGGAAGCTTTGAAGATAGTGTTGTTTATTGCCAGAGTAGTCATAGCCATCCTTCGAGGGAGTGGTCTAAAATTTTGCTTAATATAAGGGCTTTTGAATAGCTATCCTTCGAGGGAGCAGTCTATTAGTTACAGCAATGATAGTACAGTTGTCCTTTAAGGGAGCAGTTTGACTTTTTAATTTTTGATTTTGTGACCTTGGATATTTTGACATCTTGATTTGTTTTGACAAAAATGTGAGTCATGGACAAGATTATAGAAGGTCAAGGGCTCCCTTTTATTAGGACAAAGCATCCATACTATATAAAAGGGTTAGAGGAATTGTTAAGAGGAATAGGGATGAAAGGAATTAGGACTAAGAGGATGGGGATTGCTCAAGGGACGAGCTCAAGGTAAATTTCAAGTGGACGAGTACTCGACTAACAATAGAATGGTCACAGATGAAAGGCATAAAAAGGCTCAGGTTATGATAAGTCCCTGGTCCATGCTTGTGTGTGTATGATAAGGTCCGAGCCAATTAGGATCAAATTTGCCCCATTTTCCTCTTTCCAGATTGATCAGGTGTTGATTGATGAGTGGATGTGAAGTTGGTTGATATGGTCGAAGATTGGTCGAGACTGGTTGAATGTTTTGATAAAAAGGTTGGTTGAATGTTTGGGTTGAATGTTTGGTTGATTGATATTTGATTGTTGATTGGTCGAGACTGGTCAAATGTTTGATCGAAGGTAGGGTTGATGGACACTTGGTCAAGGTTTAGGATTAAAGGAGTGATTGATATTTGATTGAGACTGGGTTGAAAAATTGGTTGAGGTTTGGATGAAGGTTGAATTCCCCCAGCGGCTAGGGAGAATGTTTGACGGATTGGTTAAGGTTGGTTGAGGTTTAGTGGTCAGATGGACTATGTTGATGTCAAATAAGGGGGTTAAAGGTGGCAAAGGGACCATAGTCTGGCATGGAGATCCTGATTTAGGTGATGAGGTTGGAGAAGCATGGGTCAGTGTTGATGATTTGTCAGAGGGGTGGTCAAGAGGATCCTTGATGAGAAGGGAATCCTTTTTCTAGTGTTGATGAGTGACAGCCTTGAGGGCACAACAATGCTCAGTGTTATGTCCTGAAGTGTGATGATAGTGGCAAAATTTAGAGTTGTCGAACCAAGATGGCCTCGATCCGAGAGTTGATGAGTGGGGTGGCATTGAAGGTTTACTGATGATGTGGTTGAGAAGAAGGGTGTCATTCCCCAGACATTGGCGAATGGAAAACTTGAGGGCACAACAATGCTCGGTGTCGTGCCCAGGCATGATATGATATGCACAAATGTGAGTGTCATCAAACTAGGGGGGTTTTGGTTTGAGAGATTGATATGGTTTAAGAGGCAAGAGATAGATGCGAGAGGACTGCAACAATTGCCGTAACAACAAGGCATAAGAACCTGTTAATGGGTCTAGAAGTTTTGTTGCAGTGAGGGTTGATGACTTTGGTTTAAGAGGCATAAGAGGCATAGGTTGATGGTTTGGAGGAGATATAAGTCTGACGGGTTGATAGAGTAATGGAGGCAACTTGTTAGGTTGTGGAGCTAAAAGCTTCACTGATGCAAACATGGAGGAGGTTGCAGATGAGTTGCGGAGTGTCACAGACACTGGCGTTGGTCTGGCCAACCGACGTCGACAAGATTAGACAAGAAGGCAACTGGCGTCGGTCAGTAGTTGGCTGAAGTCAGCGACCCCCAGGTGGACAGGGACCGACGTCGGTCACCTGTGTGGTTTGACTGCGAGTATATTATGGGTAGTTAGCTAACGAACCAAGTTTTTGCATGATGAGAGATATTTTTAGACTAAGAGCTATGGATCTAATTATTGTAATTAGATGTCTAATTATTGTTTGGATGAGATCTATATAATAGACTCATGGTTGTATTGGAAACTTGTGCTAGAGAGTAAGAGAGCAATATTATAAACTCCTTCTGTGTGTGATGTAGAGCTATGGTGTGTTCCTCCTAATGCCACAGTACCAGGTGTGGGTGCTAGATTGGAGAATCAGTAGGGTTATTCATGTATGTATGATCTTGGTCATTAGGTGAGCATGGCCTTTTATAGGAGATTTTCATGGTAAGTAAGATCGTTGATCTGCAGGTGTATGTGTGTGCAAGGTCAAGGTTCACAAGTGTGCAGAACCAGGTTGATTTGTAGGTGTGTAAGATCAGATAGGATAGCAACACAACAAGGAGCAGAATTAGGTAGGATCTACTTGGAGTACAGGTGTGTACTCGGATAGAGCAGAGAGGAAGGCAAGGGAGTTCCTTCCATAAGTATGGTCTGTTGAGGTGCAGGTTATTGCAGGTTCATGGGAGATCTACTTGAAGTACTTTGAGTACGTGTGGAGTGCGTGGAGCACTGGAGGTGAACACCAACTCAGTGTTTGAGTTGGGTGTTGGGACCTAAGAGAGAGCTTTGAGGAGAGAAGTACTGTTCACTTGAGGTGTGGGAAGCCTCTGAAGAGGTGGTGAAGAAGTGGCATCTTCTTTATTGTATTCTTTTCTGTATAAGTATTAATACAAGGTGTGTATTATCTATCATATCATGTGTTATTCTGAATTCTAGTTACTTGTGATTCTAGTTAATTTTTGCATATTAAGTTGCTTGGTTTGGTAATCAATTGTGTGCTTTCAGTGTTTCATATCCCTGACACGTGGTATCAGAGCTAAGGTTACAGGGAGCAGGTTTTGTGTTTGGTTACAGGTCACTCTTAGGGGTTTCTAATCGAGTGGGAGTAGAGCAATGGCAGATCAAAGTAAGCTAAGAATGGAGGAGTTGAAAAGCACAGATGGTCACCAACGGTCATATGGAAAGAAAGAGCAAGTAAAAGAATATTGTTGGTTGGTAGCAGATCAGCATGAAGGAACTGAAGAGGCAGATGTTGTAGGGGTTGTTGCACAGGATGCTTATGGAGGTTTCTTGCATAAAGTTGAATCTTGGATAAAAGATTTGGTTGCCTCTTTTCGTGCAGCCCCAGGTAGAGGAGCTGGTGAGCCTTGCCAAAGAATTGGCAAAGCGGAAGTGAAGCTGAAATTCCAGGCGGCCAACACACAGGTGTTGATGAAGGTCATGCAGGTCCTAGGTTTGGAGATATGGCTAATTTCTTCAGAAAGATTGGGTGATGAGAGATGCACAAGAACTCTCACATTGGATGCACTTGAATTAGCTGGTGGTAAGAAAACAAGTACTCTTTATCTACTTGTTTATATTACTGATTCTTCTTCTATTGTGGAGACGTGGCTTTGTAGGCTTGGTCACATGAGCAAGAAGGAGATGCATGTTCTTAAGCAGAAGACAGATATATTTGACAGGCTTAAGAACTAGAAAACCTTAGTTTTTATGGAGGAGATGGCAGATAGAAACCAGTGGATGGTGTTGGATACTTCTGAGCAGAGCAGTTTGGACATGGGGATTGATTCAAAGGAGCTCGCAGGTAAAAAGTCATCACTCATAGGAAACATAGGTATCGGCATCAGTAGGAAAACCAACGTCAGCAGTAGGTAAGACCGACATCAGTAGCAGGAGGACACCGACATTGGCAGGGTCGGTAGTCAGGGATAGATGCATGGGAACTGACGTCGGTTGGATGCAGACTATGGGGTGGCCGAGGTCGGTCACTGTAACAGATTTTGGGTGGACAGCACACTATCAAGGAGTCTCAAACACCCATACAGAGGACTGAAGACATAAGTAAGCCTCAAATTCGTTGTTCCTCTTCTTTATACTCGTTGTTGATTGTAGAGTAGGAAGGATCTAGGAAACAGGTGGGAGCATGGTAGGGATATGATGCAGAACAAAACAGGAGTTTTGGTAGGGTTTCCAGCTGGTACGAAAGCACAGAGATGATTGGATTCCTTAGTTGAAGAATAGAGTGAATGGACACATGAGACGGAAGACCAGGTATATGGTCTTGAGGAGCTGTAGGATAGTGGTATAGGTTTTGATAGGTGGAGGATGAAGCATGGCTTCAATCAATGTCAGGGTAACTACTGTGGTTTGTCTTACTAGGTGGATGATGATTGCAACATCATTTTGTTGCTGTATGTGGATGGTATGTTTTGCTAGCAAGATTATACATATAGGGTTTTGCTGAGCTAAGGGTAAGGTTAGTTCAGTGGCATGTCATGAGGAGTTTGGAGCAGTGAAATTCTTTGACATGGGAGACATGGAGATCATAGGTTGATTTTGTCTCCAGTGGGAGCTAATGTGAATCAGGTGTTGGTGAGGTTCAGGATGTAGAGCCAGAACACACTAAGGGATGGATAGGTATAGTGTCTGAAATCACATGAGGTCTGGTATAGACCTGAGTATTCCCATGCAGTGGGAGCTGTCAGAGAGTTAGGAGCCAATTCGGGGAAGTGGGTTCTCAAGTATTTGAGAGGGACTAGCAGTAGGGATTCATGCTATGCAGGGTCAAGACTTCACTACATGGGTTTTTAGGTTCAGATGTGGCAGGGTACTCGGATGATAGGAGGTACACCATGGGATGTGTGGTGGGTTGTCTTCAGGATTGAGCTTGAAGAGGGATACAAACTAGGAAATAGATTAGACAGAGTACAGGTACAGGTATAGTTCAACTGTTTATCTCCAAGTGGGAGATTGTTAGGTTATGGAGCTAAAAGCTTCACTGATGCAGACGTGGAGGAGGTTTCAGATGAGTTTCAGAGTGTCACAGACACTAGCGTTGGTCTGGCCAACTGATGTTGGCAGGATTAGACAAGAAGGCAACCGACGTCGGTCAGTAGTCGGCCGACGTCGGCGACCCCCAGGTAGACAGGGACCGATGTTGGTCATCTGTGTGGTTCGACTGTGAGTATATTACAAGCAATTAGCTAACAAACCAAGTGTTTGCATGATGAGATCTATTTTTAGACTGAGAGCTGCGGATCTAATTATTGTAATTAGATGTCTAATTATTGTTTGGGTGAGATCTATATAATAAACTCATGGTTGTATTGGAAACTTGTGCTAGAGAGTAAGAGAGAAATATTATAAGCTCCTTCTATGTGTGGGGTAGAGCTATGGTGTGTTCCTCCTAGTGCCACAGTACCAGGTGTGGGTGCTGGATTGGAGAATCAGTAGGGTTCTTCATGTATGTATGATCTTGGTCATCAGGTGAGCATGGCCTTTTATAGGAGATCTGCATGGTAAGTAAGATCATTGATCTATAGGTGTATGTGTGTGCAAGGTCAAGGTTCACAGGTGTGTAGAACTAGGTTGATTTACAGGTGTGCAAGATCAGATAGGACAACAACACAACAGGGAGCAGAATCAGGCAGGATCTACTTGGAGTACAAGTGTGTACTCGAAGAGAGCAGAGAGGAAGGCAAGGGAGTTCCTTCCATAAGTATGGTCTGTTGAGGTGCAGGTTATTATAGGTTCATGGGAGATCTACTTGAAGTACTTTGAGTACTTGTGGAGTGCGTGGAGCACTTGTGGTGTGCGTGGAGCACTGGAGGTGAACACCAACTCAGTGTTTGAGTTGGGTTTTGGGACCTAAGAGAGAGCTTTGAGGAGAGAAGTATTGTTCACTTGAGGTATGGGAAGCCTCTGAAGAGGTGGTGAAGAAGAAGTGGCATCTTCTTTATTGTATTATTTTCTGTATAAGTATTAATACAAGTTGTGTATTGTCTCTCATATCATGTGTTATTCTGAATTCTAGTTACTTGTGATTCTGGTTAATTTCTGCATATTAAGTTGCTTGGTTTGGTAATCAATTGTGTGCTTCCAGTGTTTCATATCCCTGACACGACTTGCCTCTATGAAGTATGGGAGTAGGAAGAACTCCTATTAAAGTGGACAGATGTGGGCCTAAAATTGAAGGTAATGACGAAGGTGGGGGAGGTGGCCTCATATGTGGTTTAGTAGCCTTCTTTGGTTTGGGTTGAGGGCCACCTTTGTGCGAGGTGAGGTTAGATGTGGGGCAAACACCAAGAGGTTTAATCTCTTTGGGCATGATGGACGCCTACGTGGGTTTGGACTTAGATGTGGATGGTTCTTCTCTCGATGGAGAAGGGATTGAAGATGTGGGCTCTTTAAGTGGAAAGAGCGCCGGAGTAGTCATGGCTTCTACGTGTGGTTGAGGAGTCGAAAAGGTATGATCATCTATGGATGATAAGAAGGATGAAGGCCAGGCAGCTGGTGTTGATGTGGTCAAAGCATCCTCCAATATGGGAGAGGTCGATGGAGGACTAATAGGAGAAGAATATTCTTCTACCTGTGGAAGATGAATGGGAGAAGATGGCTCTTCTATTTGTGAAAGCCAAACAGGAGAAGATGGCTCTTCTACCTGTGATGGAGGTTGGTCAGGGACAAGAGGTGAAATCATGTTGACTATGTGTATATGATGGTCATGAGAGTCATTGGTCATGGTCTGAATGTTGGTGTGGCTAGGAGGACGGTTAGGGAAGGGTTGTATGTACCGTTGTTGGAATTGTTTTGTGATGCTTTGAGATGTTGAAGGTTGAGGTTGATTAGTTGTTGTCAAAGATGGTGATCTGACGACCACAGTGTTGGCCACTCCTTTGGATTCAGAATTGGTAGAAGAAGGTCTAGAATAAGAATGGTCATTGGTTCTTGCGTTAGTATTACACAATTTGACCTTATCTTCTTCAATGGCATGAAGTTCAAGCTTTTGGGCCATGGTGAAAGCCTCATCGAAAGTGCAAAATGTCTGAATCTGTAAGGTGGAGGATATGTGGCTGACACATGCTCAAGAAAAGAGCTCAATGAGCTCAGGTTGAGGCAAGGAGAAGGAGAGCTGGTTAATCAAGCCTCTCCAATGGGTGACAAAATCTACTATTGATTCATCGTCAAATTGCCTAATGGAGTAGAGGTCTGTGATCGAGACTTGTTTAGTGATATTGATTGAGAAATGGTCAAGGAATAATTGGGCGAGTTGAATGAATGAAAAGATAGAATGTCTGGCAAGAGAGCTATACCAGTCAAGGGTAGGGCAAAAAAGATACATAGGAAACGTGCGTAGAAGTAACGCATCGTCGTGGGCGATAAGGTAACAAGCATGTCTAAATGCCCGTAAGTGCTATTGTGGGTCTTCCTTGCTTTGAAAATGAGAAAACTTAGGAAGTTCCACTGGTTGGGGTATGGCCTAATAGGGACAGAAAGATGAATGGGCTCGTTGCAAATTTGCTCATACGAGAGAGCATTGTGTGAGCCGGAGATAGAGGTCTCGAGACTAGACATTTTATCCATCAACATTTTGATGAGATCTATTGATCGATTGGCAGATGAGGTGCCCCCTTGGTTGTAAGGTGCTTGAAAGAGGCTAGAGGAGGCATACGATGTAGTCGATTGTACCAGTAAGGGTGCAAGGTATGGATGACTAGTCACAGGGACAGAAGTGGAGGCCAAAGGTGGTTATGTGACGGCATTGACAAAGGGCGAGGTTGGCAATCCTGCATATATGGGCGCAAGAGTGTGTGGGGTTGAGACAATCAATTTCTGGTATGATGTAGAACTTGGTTGAATTGAAGGTGGTTGAGGGGGTAATGGAACCCCGATGGAGGTCGGTCTAAAAATAGACGGGGAGGACAAACTTTGCGTATAGGCCATGGTCGAGTTAACAGTTGAGGCAAAAGGTTGGGTAGCAGATAGTGTCGATGTCACCATTGCTTCACCCGAAAGGTCTCGCATTGGGTTCCTCACGAGATAGTTTTGGAGGGCTATGACATTGAGGTCCAAGAGTCTTGCAAAATCTTGGTCCCCTTTTGGGACAATAGGCGACTGGGTTGGGGATGGTTGAGTAGGAGTTCTTTCAGTCTCCGAGTGAAACTCCATTATAGGACTGGTTATGGATGGGGTAGATGGAAGCGGGTGATGCCTCGCGTGATCGACTAGAGCCTTGGCTTGACTACGAGTCAGAACCATTCAAGGCAAGAAAGAATGTCCTCATAAGCTCAAACAAGCAGATAAGAATAGAAAAGATGAAGAACACAAGCAGATCCTAAAAAATAACCCTAGGAGTAAATTATTAGGATTATAGTGGCTTATGCCTTAGAATATGTGTAGAGGAAGATTGGCTTTTGAGTCGGGTCCTAGAAGAAGTAGTCTATGGATGGTTTTGGGTTAGTTATGGTGCTCAAAAGTCTGTGTTAGGTTCCATACAAGGCCTGGTGCTAAGGAGCAAGCTCCCCTCACTTCACGAGTCCAGTGATAAACTGGGCCTGCTTAGCCAAAATATACTTCCCCTAGAGATTAGACTCTGCCAGAGAACAGAGTGGGCTTTCCCCTTGGTGATGAAATCCAAGTAAGATCGCTAGGACAGGTAAGGTATCCGCTGGGGGATGAAATCCCAGTTGGGTCTTGTCTCAGGTAAGTTAAGATATTTGTTTTGTGCAAGTGGTTTGGTTGTGTAACATCAAGTGGACTAGATTAATTCAATATGCAATTATTAATTACTAGGTGTGGTCTAAGAAATGCAAGCAAACAAAAATGAATGCAAAGTGTTTTAAGCCCAAGTCAAAATGTGAAGTTGGAATGAAAACAAGTTGAGAAAGGGTTGAAGAATATGATTTTTGACTAGTCTAGAAGTGCAAGAAAATAAAGAAAAGTTATTTTTATTCATGCTTATGATATCGTTTAGAAAAGAAGAAAGAGGTGAAGAGGGAGAAATCTAATGCACCCTATATGAAAAAAGAAGGAAAGGAACCCAAGGAAGGCCCTAAGGGTCCCACCGGGCGTGCCAGAATGTTTCTACGCTATATCGCTTTCTACATTCAAAGAAGGAAATGAGAAACTAAAAGAAATGGTCAAGGCTAGAAGATACCTGGATATAGTCGTGTGCACCAAAATTAGACGTTGGAAGGTACTCCTCTTTGGCTGTGGAGGAATGACACCTGCAAAGAAAAAGAGACTGAAACATGAAAAATGTTAGACAGGGAGATGGTGGGTTGTCAAGCAAGAGCTTGATCCCTAAAGTATGAAGACTTCCTTAAGGGATATCAACCCACTGATTAAAAAAAATAGAATATTTGACTGAAGTAAAAATAAGGAAAGATAGAATTAAAGAAATAAAAGATGAAAAGAAAAATGCGTACCTGATATGCAGTAAACTATTTTGCACAGTCGCTGGTGTCGGTCTCTGTGCCGGCGTCGGTCAGAGAAAGGCACCAACATCGGTTAAAGTGTCGGCGTCGGTCGGGGTAATGACCGGCGTCAGTCGGGGCAATAGTTTTGGACAGAGTCTGGTCGGGTCTTGGATAGAGTTTTTGGATTGCAGAAGGGTCTAAAGTTTTTGTCTGAGGGTTCGAGAAGCCGGTTTAAGAGTCAGAGGGATTTGTTTGAGGGTTTGTACAGGGATCTAGGCAGAGTTACAGACTATATTTTCTAGACAGGGTGGATAGAGGTGATACAGGTGGAAGTAAGGTCAGGGTTATGGTCTAACTCTAAATCTAGATAATGATATCAAATAAAAAACAATAACCAGAGAGTAAAACAAAAACACAGAGCAAAGCTTACCTATTATACGTTGAAGATAAAAGTCAGAGACATGATTGATGTTGTTGCTGTGTTGAAGAAGTTTGATGTATCAAACCGATGCAAAGTCCCTGTACCAGAGAGAGAGAACACAAGAGATGATTGCATATGACTAGACGTAAGAAAATTGGTTGATCGTTCACTGCAAAAGTTGGTTGATCATTCGGTGTGGTGTTTGATCCAAGAATGTGTTTTGATGCAGAAGGTCTGATAATCGGTTGCCAAACTGATTGGCAACCAAATAACAAATAACAGATTGAGAAATGAATTAATGGACGCAGTTTAAGGTTAACTGGCACCGGTAGAACTGCCGATGTCAGCCAAGGGGTGACCGACGTCGGTGACGTCGGCTGAGTAGTGACTGGCGTCGGTAGATGCAGAATGGGGATAGAGGCTAATTTTAGCCTTCTGCTCATTCTTACATGCTGCCAGGGTCAAGGCTTGTGGGAAAATGGTCGACAGGGGTTAAGGAGAGGGCGACAAGGATTAGACACAATTCTGGTGTCTACAATGCCATCCATGGGTGGGACAACATTACCACATGCATATTAAATATCCATTTGGGCATAAATTTTCTTGATATAATAAGGAAAGTTGACTCCTAGACCCCTCATGCCTCTATTTCCTAAAATTGAACCTAATGCCCCCACCATTACTCCCTTACCTAATCCAAATAATCAAAGACAACTTGATGATGACTAAGTAGATAGGTTTAGAAAGATTAAAAGTTTTTTAAAATCACAAAATAATAAGTTGGTAGCCTTAGAGAGGCAACAATAGACCTCCTAAAGACCACATCAAGCCCCATATCAAGTTCCATACCCATCTTATCCTTATAATAGACCCACTTATCCACCCAACCAAAAATCCTAAGGTTATATCACATAGATGAAAACATACAATAGATATAACCCCAATACTACAAGTAGCTCAAGGGTATTTTACCAACATAAAATAATCTTGCACAAGAGGGTCAATGGTTTGCTCCATGGGGGTAGTCGAATGAGATAGTGATTTCTACAAGTGGGGAAATTTATCATAATTCTTGTTTGTAAAATACTCCTCCATTTCAAACTCATGACACTATGCCTCCTCGATCACAAGGTCCCCAAATGCCTCATGGTGACTATTGTATCATGAATTTTCACCCTTGGAGAGGGCTCTTCAAGATCTCTAATTAAGCTATACTATGGGAACAACCCTATTCTATGGGTCACCTATGGTGGCATTGGACCTTTGGATAAGTTTGGATTATTCTTGATGGATCACATATACTAATGCTTGCACTAGGAAAAGGGTTAGATAATGGGTAAAGGGATCCTCAGAAAGATAACAAGGTGATGCACAAAACTTAAACAATAACTCATATAAGCATGAAGTAAATAATGAGGAAGCATAATAAAATGATATCTCACACAATATCATAAACCTTATCTAATTACATAAGTGTTTCATAAAATAGGTTTCAATGAATGAAGGAAAAGAGGATTTATAAGACTCACTAAGAGTTTGCATCAATGAGAGAAAGAACACTAACTTAGACCTGAAACTAACTTGAAGATACCTTAGAAATGAGTAACAAAGAAGGATAATGGGCATGGAAGATTATCCTTCATAATTCCATCATACACAAGCTTTGATACACACAATTTAGAAGGGAGAGATAGGTAAAGAAAGTCTTTATTTCTTTAAGAGGTCTTTTATACAATTTTTGATAGGGTCTAACCCTATCAAATGAGAGTTTCAACTCTTCAAAAATTAAGAGAAAATTTCTTGTCAAAAGTTTGAGAGGGAGATAAAATGTGGAAGGAAACAATAGATATATTATAAATGGGAGAAGAGAGGGGGAACATGTCATCCAAGATCATTAATTGAGCTTCCACCACCTTTTGATGAAATTAGGATTAATACATCATAGATAAAATAACCTTTATTTATCCCAATAGCCTCCAAAATGGGTTTATTAATATACTATAATAAAAGATTCTATTTAAGATGATGAGTCATTCTCTTTCTAATAAATAAAAACCTTAAATTTATCTTAAAAAATCTAATAAATGCTTCAAATGTTTTATCTAACTACCAGATCTCCATCTTTGGACTCTACACCATCTTCCACTTGAATTGTTTATGAGGAAAAAATATTCATATCTTGAATCTAATAGAGTCATGATATGTTTTATTTTAGTGTTATTAATTACATTTTTTTCATTGCTATATATATTTCAAAGGATGAGACCCCTTCCGATAATCACAAATATCTACCCTTACCTTGAAATCTAAAACCTAGGTCTACTAAAGATGAAAACCAATCCAAATTATCAATTTTCCTATAGTATTAATGTTGATGAATAACTTATAGACTACATAGCATAATTATTGAAATATATTAGTTATAAATAGATCTATTATACCTACAAAACTTTTGGAATCCAAGTACTTATTATACGTGATGTTGAAAACTCAAGAAAACTAAGTCTACATGCTCTACATCCTCCAATAAAGGTCTCGACTGAGATTCAATGACACCTTTTGAAATATCTACCCTAGTTCAACCTAATTTAAATTAAACCTTTATTTGAATTCCATGGCTTTATAATTTTAAAAATTGCCATTGATCTTGATCTGGGCTTTCTTAAATTATGCCATATGTCAACTCTTCATTCATTCTCATGATCTTGTTGTTAGCTCTTTAACTCCCTGACCTCATTTGAACCATATATCTTCCTTTATATGAATAAACAAAATCCATATATATTATACCAATATAACATGGTCAAGACACTTGTCACCCATGCATTTACTCTTAGGATTCACTGACCTTTTAACCCATTGCTTTCCATTAGATCTACTTTGTATGAGTGAATATAATTCATTGATCTACCTGGACCTAATGATTTGAGATTTATATGCATGTCATTATATATATATTATGATCCTAATATTATGCCACTTTTAACTTGTGTATTCACCCTAGAGATCATTTGACCTTTTGACTTGATACTCAATATTGATCTTCGATGCATAATCAAATATGCTTTATTAGATCTTCAAGACCCATTAACCCTGTCAGATCAGTGTTCACCATTAGATTTGAATTGAGATCCCATGATCCTAACACTTTTCATATCTAATTTTAACCTTGGAACATTTGACTTTAAATGGATATTTCATGAAGTTTAAACTTGACATCCACACACACATTTCACTCTGCAAGTCTAACATTGAAAATCTATATATTGAGATAGAAAAGACATCAAGATATGAAATTTGTAGATCATGATTTAGGCATGAATAAATTCATGTCCATGTCATATTTTGGCCCTAATAATCTTTCTAAGAATACTTATTAAATGCATAATCAATATGACCCATTCATTTCTATGTGACGTGTCATGATGGTCTGGGCTCTCTAGACTTGGACAATAAACTATCATGTCTTTAGAAGGCTTAAAAAAAACTTTGAAGAATTTATGTGACATAGTTCATGACCCTAAATGTTTAAAATTCAATTAGAACATATTGGTACTTTTCACCTTGCAAACTTAGACCTATTTCAAGACTTGCTTCTCAAAGATCAACAAATGCAATTTTAATTTTTCTTAAAGTGTTTCAAAAGATTTATAAGAAATATGAGATCTTTTTCTTCATTGTTTGGTCACACACTCAATTAGTAACTCTATTCATCTTGTCACTCCATCCTAGGACTTCTATAAATTGATCTATCTAGGTAAATTTATGTATGTAGGCCAAAATTGGCCAAAATTTTTGGTGACATCCTAGGACTATATGCCTTATATGCAAATACTAGTATCCTTTAACTGATCTATTGGTTGCATTAATTCATATTATTTCCTCTCAACTTATGTGAAATTGACTCAAGGTTGACCCTTTTTGAAACTTCATCTTGAAGAAAAAAGGAACAAAAGATAAAAATAAACAACTATGCCCAAAACATTTATTAAAAGGGGAACACTCAACTGAAAGGAAATGTACATATGGCACTAAGAGGAAAGCATAGAAAACTACTCTAATATGTTAAAATATCATAAAATAACTACAAAATATTATAATAACAAGGATTTAAATGAATTCCATTGACTTAGATGGGTGATACCTCTCCATCCATTTAGGCAAGCTAGAAAACATTATGTTGTTTGTATCCATGGATCAAATAAGGGCCACTCTACAAGCTATTAAAATTGGTATGGTTATTTATCTTGGCCTTATTTTAGTCCCATTTGAGGAATAAGTCCCCTTCCTTGAATTCCCTTGCAATGGCTCTCTTTTCAAATCATTTTTGACATGATCTTGGTGTGACTCTAATGTCTTCATTACAAGTTCCCCAATTTCTTCAAGCTCCATGAGCTCTATTATCCTCACATTCATAGGCTCACTCTCCATCAACTCAAGCTGATGGGATAACTCTAAGACATGAAATTCAAGAGAAATGGGAAATTTGGATTCCTTTCCATATATAAGGACATATGGAGAATTGTTAATGGTAGCTTTGGGAATCATTATATCAGCCCATAAGGCTGTCTTTGGCTTTGTATGCCACACTCTTTGAATTTCTTCCATGGTTCTCTTGATAAACCTTATCAATTTCTTATTTGTAGACTTTACTATTTTATTGCCTTGGGGATAGTAGTTTGAGGATATACTAAGGTATTTGCCTAGTTTAAGTGCCCATTCACTTGTCTTGATACCAACAAATGCTAAGGCATTATCTAAAATTATAATAGCTATGACACGAAACTTGGTTATTATTTTTTCATAAAAGTACAATACTATTGTTTCATTGGATTTTTTCAAGGAAATTTCTTCCACCCACCTGGTGAAGTCGTTATTTACAGTGATCACCCATTTATGTCTTACACTTGAAGGTGGATTTATCAATCCTATGAAGTCTAACCCCCATTACATGAAAGGTTTCTCCACTTGAATTGGGTTGAGTAGAAGAGATGCTAATATTTGTTTTCTTAAAAATAGACTAAAATTTTGACATATTATAACCCACGAATAGGCATATTTTAAAAGGTTAGGCTAGTAATAACCAACTCTCATTACCTTTACTATTATTTTTCTTAGAGCAAAATGACCCCCTACAAGCCCATCATGGAACTGCTCCAAAAGATTTTCCACTTGATTTTCATCAATGCACCTAAAAATTACCACATTAAGGTCATTTATAAATAATACCCCATTAATCAACATATAAGGTATCAACTAAAGTTTGAAATACCTTGTTTTTTCTCTATCTCAACCTTGAGGTCATTTTCTTGTCATTAAGAAATGTGTCATATCTTGAAGCCAGTTATTATTATTTGGAGGTAAATGTATTTTTTAGTTGTTTTATCTCACCAAAACAAATTATTTATCTTCTTTAAGGTCATAAAATATATGCTCGCATAAGCCTTTTCCTCTTATTATCTTGGTGACTTTGATTTCCACATCATACTCCATGACTTTGGTAATCTAGCCAGCTCTTTTCTCATTCAAATACTTGTTAAGAAAGTCCTTCACTCCAAGATGAGACACCATAATATGAGCCTTACTATTAGAGAGAATTGGTCTAAAATTTTTGAGGCTCCTTAAAGTTACAATAATCTACTTTTATATAAAATTATACCTCACCTCATATCTCTCTAGCCCTTGACTAAAAAAGGAAATTGGTTACTCAAGTCCTTCACCATTCTTGTGAATTATAATAGCTGATATGTTGTCAACATTGAAAAAGTTGTACAATATGAAATCCTTTGAGAAATAAAGATTCATGAGTGAGGGTACATGGGTAATGGTTTTCTTGATGGCCTTAAATGTTGTTTTACCTTAATTTGACCAAGAAAACACTTGGCTCTTATTTAGCATGTTAGTGATGGGTTTGAGTAGGCTTGAAAAACCAAGTATAAATCTTCTCACAAGTTTATTTTCCTAAGGAAAATTTGGATTCCTTTCTTGTGCTTGGGTAGAGATAGTTCTAAGATAGTATTTATTCTATTAGAGTCAATGAATAGTCCTTCATTTGAAACAATATGACCCAAAAGTTTGCCTTCATAAATGGAAAACACACATTTCTTGGGATTTAATGAGATCCCATACTCTCTACATCTTTTTACGATCAACCTTAGATGGTTCATGTGCTCACTAGACTTTTTAGAGAAAACTATGATGTCATCCAAGTAGAGTAGTACAATCTGTTAAGCATAAGATATACTAAGAGGGGGTGAATCAGTATATCATATATATTTTAAATATTTTACTTAATCAAATTCCTTTTCTTTAACCACTTAATTATACATTTAAGATATGTAATAAAACTAAAACAATAATATGCACCACACAAGAGAGAGAGAGACACCAAATTTTTATGTGGAAACCCAATGTGTGAAAAACCATAAAGAACTATCTCAAGTATGTAAATGAGAACCAACTCAAGTTTACAAATTTTTCAAGAACCAACTTGTATGAGTGCCAACCAATTTTATAAACACCAACACAAAAATGATTTTTGGTCACCCACCCATAGGAGCACCAACCCCTCTTATGTAGAAAACACAACTATCTCTCAATGTTGCTTTCTCAACAAATGATAGAAAACTACTATATCTCTTTATTTTTTCTTCTCTTTTCTCTTATCTCCTCTTTCTCTTCTTATCTAGATAAAATAATTTTAAACCATGCACTTCCATATTACAAATGGCTTCCCAAGCCTCCTTTTATAGCTTTCTAAATGACCTCTTGCATTCACCCTTTGATAATTTTCAATTCACATGGAAAATGGCACCAAACTTGCATGACCCTTTAAATTATTTCATTTGAAAAGTCACATGGTGACCCTTCATGGGGAAAAGTGTCATTTCCCTCTTTTGTCTTTATCTGGTGACTCTTTGAATTTCTTAATGTG
Organism: Torreya grandis; assembly: GCA_037957365.1. Classification (NCBI taxonomy): domain Eukaryota; kingdom Viridiplantae; phylum Streptophyta; class Pinopsida; order Cupressales; family Taxaceae; genus Torreya; species Torreya grandis. The sequence goes on from JARHVA010001664.1 coordinate 1,094,353, forward strand.
ACCTTCATGGGAAAATGCACCCTTTCCCTCGTTTGTCTTTACTTGGTGAATCTTTGACTTCCTCATGGCCCTCTTTTGTCTTTATGTAACCAAGAATATATCCATTAATATTTAAATAATATTAACACACTTTAGCCAAGATATGAATATTAAAAACACCTTTAGACAATAAAATGCTATTAGGCCTTTGTCGCCAATATTACTATACCTTTGACATCAATGATAATATTTCCAACAATATCCTCCTTTGTCATTGATGGTAACCTCAAACTAATACTACCACATTTTAAAACATGTATTACACATGCCAACCTAAAATTGAGACCTACACATACTACCAACTGAAAACATATAGTAACTCCTCTTTACAATATCATCTTATTTTTTGAAGCTATTATTATACTTTTTCCCCTTTGAAATCAATGGAAAAGGGTTTATTTTAGAGATAACATTTAGCTCTCCCTTAACTGATGTTGATCCTCAATGGCAGGAAGTAAAATAAATTACTCCCAACTTCTCTTGCAAATACATGAATGTGTCCTCTAGTAGTGCCTTTGTGAAGATATCTGATAATATATATAAATTTTTTCCTATCCTTTGATCATATAAAATAAACACATATAAATATTTTATTCTAATCTCATATCCTTTTACATAAAACTTTAATGTGTATCCCTATTCACACATTTGACTTACACTCAATAGATTATGCTTAAGACCTTCTACATACAATACATTCTTAGTCTTGGTTCTACCATTATCCAAACTCAATGTACCTTTTCTATCTATCCTAGTAGTGGTATTGCCTTTGAATTTCACTTTGACACCATTTATCTTCTTTAGAGTTATGAACTTGTTCTTATCTCTTGTCAAGTGTCTCCAATATATGCTATCGATGAACCATGGTTGTTCTTCATTTATTGCATGTAAAGTTGTCTAGACTAACATAGACTCTTCAAGTTTTTTCTTTTTCCATGAATCTATCTAAACATCTTCTTGATGAATGGAGTCTTGAATCCTTAGTCCTACTTGACTAACTCAAACATGCTTCTAAAATGTCAAGCTATGTGTTTGAAATTATTTCACTTGTAACCTACTATGGATTCTTTGTTAAATCTTGATAAAGGAGGCAAAGAGTTGCGACTTTTGCTTGACTCTGCATGAGTTCCCTTCTCCTTGATTATGAAATTATTAGATATTTTCATATAGTCTATTTTATTATGACCATAACCATTACAATGAAAAAATATCCATGAACATAATAATTACTAATCTTGTTTTGGTTTATGTATCTTTGTTCTCTCCAACCTTCTTTATTTGAGTTGGCCTCTACATTATTAACTTCTTCCTTTTTCATTTTATCTTTTTTAAGGGATTTAACATACCTCTTTTATTTTTATGTGTTAACCTTGTCTTGAGGTTCTATGAAAGTAGTGGCCTCCCCTTTCTCTTTTTCAAATATAATACCTATTTTATCTAACATTAATCTTTAGCTTTCTAATATCTTATTCAACATGTTAGTGTTATTCTCAAATTTTAAATCATAGGTTTCTTTATTTTTTTCTTGATATCTTCTTTTAAAGAGGAAATTTTAACAACATACCTTTCACATTCTTTACTTATCTTTTGAAATTTTTGTGTTAGATCTTCTATAATATTTTTGGCTTCTTTAATGTGTGATTATAGATCTTCAATTATTTCCTTTGACTCTTTTTTCATTTTTCTTGATCTGGAGCTTCAATATTCGATTCTTCTTCTCAAGATATTTTAATTCTTTTAAGTTAAAAATGAGTTCTCCTTCCAAATTCACCTCAACTTCATCCTCACTTTCACCATGTTCTTATTTTTTATCATCTATACTTTTACTTGTGGAGGCATCTTTATGTGTGGTCATGAATAGAATATTTTATTCACCTAAGTCACTAACTCCACTATCTTTGACTAAGCTAATATTTTTAGAATATAAACTCTTCTTCTTGAATCTCTTCTTTTATTTTCCTTTGAATTTTTTCTTGTATGTAAGATTTCCTTCTTCATTGTCACCATTATTCTTATCTAGGAACTTATCTACACAATATCAAATCTTACCACATTTACAAAATTTAAATGAAAACTTTCCTTGATATTTACCTATACCCTTTTTATGATTACAAATGAATAGGGCTTCATTGTCATCTTCTTCATTGCTAGAGCTATCACTTGATTCTTAAATCTTAGCCTTGTCTTTATTAGATGTTTTGAAATCACCTTCCCTCTTGGATTTCTCTTGTTTGGTATGCATCTCATATGATGTAAGAATACCATGTAGTTCATCCATATTTAACTTGGATAGATCCTTCATTTCCTCAATTGTAGATACCTTTGCATCATATCTCAATGGTAGAGATAGTAAAACCTTTTGTACCACCATTGAATCTTTTAATTTTTATCTAAGGCCTTGAATTTTATTTAATATTTGATCAACCTACAAAAGATAACTTTCTATATTTTCTTCCTCTTCCATTTGTATACTCTCAAACTATTACCTAAAAGTCTGGAGCTTAGCTCCCTGAACTTTTCCATCACCTTTGTAAATATTCTCAAGTTTTACGTAAGTCTCATGAGTAGATTTGAATTTCACAACTTTAAAATTTTTTGATTGAAATAAACCACATAAAATAGCATTTAAATATTTAGAATTATTTTCACTTGCCTTCTTATCCATGAGATTAGTTATAGGTATCTATGGTTCTTCAAATGAATTTATACTACTTGCCAAATGTTGAATCTGAGGGCCATCAAGTAAGTCATCATCCTTATGCTCCGAAAGGAATAATTTGTCCCATAAAAAAAAATTAATTATTTATAGATTATCATTCATGTTCTTTTACCATCGTGCTTTCCCTGATCTACCTTCAAGCTATTAAACTCTTTTTGAAGGAACCTACTCTGATAGCATTTGTTAAGCACATGATATACTAAGAGGGTGGGGTGAATCAGTATATCATATATCTTTTAAATATTTTAATTAATCAAATTAATTTTATTTAAACACTTAATCATACATTCAATATATTCAATAAAATTGAAACAATAACATGTACTACACAAGAGAGAGAGAGAGAGAGAGAGAGAGAGACACCATATTTTTACATAGAAACCCAATGTCAAAAAAACCATGGAGGACTATCTCAAGTATGTAAATGAGCACCAACTCAAGTTAAAAATGTTTTAAATCAAAAAAATATAGGAGAACCAACCCCTTTGTTAATAACCAACACAATAATGTTTTTTGAGCACCCACCCATAAGAGCACCAACCCCTCTTTGTGTAGAAAATACAACTATCTCTCAATGTTGTTTTCTTAAAAAATAATAGAACACTACTATATATATTTATTTTTATTTTATTTTATCTTATATCCTATTTATCTTCTTAGCTAGATAAAACAATTACAAACATGCGCTTCCATATTAAAAATGGCTTCCCAAGTCTCCTTTTATAGATTTCCAAATGGCCTTCGGCATTCACCCTTTGAGACCTTTCAATTCACATGGAAAATGGTGCCAAACTTGTATGACCCTTTGAATTATTTCATTTGAAAAGCCACATGGTGACCCTTCATGGGTAAAATCATCCTTTCCCTTTTTTTTCTTTATCTAGTGACTCTTCAAATTCATCAAGGTGACCCTTCATGGGAAAAAGTGCCATTTTCCTCTTTTCTCTTTACTTGGTGACTCCTTGACTTCCTCATGGGACCTATTTTATCTTTATGCATCAAATAATATATCTGTTAATATTTAAATAATATTAACACACATTATCCAAGATATGAACATTAAAAACACTTTTAGATAATAAAATGCTATGGGGCCTTTGTCACCAATACTGCTAGACTTTTAACATCAATGAAAATATTTTCAACATAATATGATTCAATAACCCTTATAAATCCATGTCCATATCTCTTTTTAAAATGACCCTAGAATTTGATAATCCAAGAGGCATATTTTGATAAACATATGTGCCCCACTTTGTGGTGAAGGTAGTCTTATACTAATCTTCATCTCTTACTAATGCCTGTTTGTATCTTGAATACCCATCCAAAAGAGATAAGTGTTCTAAACTAGAAAATATCTAAAGAAGTTACTCCATAGATAGAAAAGGATAGTGATATTTGAAATAAACCCTATTTATATCCCTGAAGTCAACACATAATCTGATTTCCCCACTCTTCTTGTTTATAAGTATGAAATTGGCTACCCATGAGGAGTGCTTAATGGGAAAGATGATCTTGGATTCAATTAATTTGGTAAATTATTTCCTAATAATCTCTTAAATTTTGTGGTCTATATTCCTTTTATTCTACCTAATAGGCTGAGGATTAGACTCTAGTTCTACATTGTGTTGGGCTAGTTTGGGATCAAATCCTCTCAGGTCACTATATTCCCAATCAAAGATGTCTGCATATTCTTTGCAAAGTTTTATGAAAGCATGCCTCTCATATTTAGTGCTTACATTCCCAAGTTTGAAGATATTATCCTTGAAGATAAGGACTCTTTCATAGTTTTCTTCATTGGTTGACATCACTACCTTGTCTTTTCTCATATGATCTCCTTCATGAAAGAGACCTTAAAGGGTGGCCAACACTTTAGGAAGCTTGTTTTATTTCAAATAAATAATTTGATCTTCATACTGATGTAGAAACTTTTCCTAGTTTATGGAGGAGAACTCTGCTTCTTATTAAAATAAACAAGTAATTTTATTATCAATTTTAAAGACATACTAATGACTTTCATTGTCTAACATTGATGGTCTCACCACCACTTTGATATGTGGCTACACCTTGCTCTTTTAAACTCATTTGGGATATCAAATTGAGCTCCCATAGCTGTCAACCTATTATCATGTCCATTTTGGTTCCTTGGCACTACTTAGATGTTAAAATCCTCAAAATACTCAATTATGTCCCACACTCTATGTTTTTCAGACTTCTTTAAAGGGGTTTTGGTGATGTTCTAGCCTCTAACCTAATGCACTATCAACTCCATATCCCCATAAACTTGTAATTATTTGATCCCTCTCTTATTAGCCCATTGGATACCATGGATAAGACCCTCATACTATAATTCATTATAAGAGCAATCAAATTATAACCTATAAGAAGATAAATACTTGTCGTCGGAGTGGGATACTAGGATTGCACCTACACCCACTCCATGTTTGTTCCTTGAACCATCAAAAAATAATTTATATAAGCCACTAAGATCTTCTTGAGGTTTAATGAGGGATGGTAGGGATTAACTCTCTTCATGTAAGTAGTATACACCCATGTCCCTCACTTCAACTCCTTCTAAGAGATCAACCAAATGATTGTCATTCCATAGTTCATCCAAGAATATGTATGGTATCTCCTCAAGGTAAGTGTTTAATTCTTGACCAACTATGAATTTATCCTCATCAAGAATGGTACAATTAATTTTTACATTCTTTATCCCATAAATATCTATTTAGAATTATACAATGGGATCAGCCTTAATTGAACTTTGGTCCCATATCTTGTTTTGAATGCCATGTATGACTAATCTGCTATAAGATAACCTCCAATATTTTTTGTGAATTCTATGGATAAAGATAATGAAAAATAAGGAGGCACATCAAGGATCAATACATAATGATACATTGATACATTAAGACAAGCATGTGGGATCAAGTTGAGGTCTATGATGATACTAGATGGCTTGGTAGAAGAACTATCAAGTAGTAGAAAACATCTAGATTGGGGCTCATACTTTAAGCCAAGATAGTTTGTTATATACTCTGGGATTAATAAGGTTTTATCCCCACTATCTAAAAAATAATTATGTACCAAGGAGTTACCAATGATCACTAAAATATATAATGGAGGAGGCTTGACCATCTTACATAATTACCCTTCACTAAGTCCTTTGGTTGTATTGGTGAGAACCACACTCTCCTTGACTGGTGGTTTCTTGAAAACATTAACTATTGACAACCCTTATTAGAGAATGTCTAATTGAATAGGCATGGAGAGAATATCCCACATTGGCACACTCACATTGGCCCTTTTCATTTCTTCAACAATGTTGATGTGTGAACCACTAACCTTTGGTTGTGCTTTGGGAACCACAACTATAATTTGAATTTGTGAGTTATGGGGAACAAAGGCATTCCACTAATTATGATTCCTTGAAGCTATTAGAACCTTTGGAATATCATTAGGTCCATTTGGATTTGATATTGAAGGATTAATTATAGGAGGCTCCTTGATTGATTCCTAGTTACCATCCATGTTGCTTCTTTTGAACCTTGTATTTGATGCTATTAGGATGTATGCCTGGATAGAACTAGACTATTGATTGAGTGAATAACACTCTTATTTCTCATAATTCACCATTGTAACACCCAAATAGTTTGGTCCTTGATAAAGGCTTATACCTTGTTGAGGATCTTATGGTTATTTCATCATGGGTACCTCTGTGTTATGAGCCATAAGATCTTGATTATACCCATAATTGGTAGCCTATTTCCATTAATCATTGAAATCTTTTTTGAAATAAGTGTTTTGGATAATGTATTACCTAAAATACTAATTATAATGTATCATACCATCAGCTTCTTGAGCAACATTATTCCTGTATAGGGACCAAAGTGTTGGAAGTGCTTGTAACATCTGGATTATAGTTTTTTTTCCTAACATAGTTAGGCTACCCTTGTACTTTATTTTGACCTTTGCCTTAGACTTGGAAGTTTCCTTTATAGGGTGGCCTATTTAATTTATAATATTTTTGTTGAGGTTGATATGAGGCTTGGTAAGGCCTATTGAAATATTGTTGCCTCTTAACATTCACTAGTTCATTTCCCAAGGATTGGAACATGCTCTTAAGCTCTTGAAAGTTCTTTTGCTCTAGGGGGTCAATAAATTGACTAATGAAAGTATTTTCTTGATTAGGTCAAGGTATGATAGAAATTATAGGCATAATAAGAATGATAGTAAGGGGAATAATGGAAATGGGAGGTGGTATGATCTTAGGAAACAAAGGCATTAGTGGTTTAGGTGTAAGCTTGCTAGCCTACACTAGACAATTTTTTTCTCTGATTGCTACCTCATATGCATTTGGAAATATGTTCCTCCCATGGACTATATCATTAATGTAATTTCATTTTTTAAGAGCTCAAATAGTAAAGAGATGCAAAGTTAGGGGTGGGGCTAATAGATACTGGGATTCTATCCAAATTCTTTTAGAACCTTGTGTTGAAGTCTTGCATAACTTCATGAGGGGATCTTTGAATTGTGGTTAACTATTCTGAAAGTGACAAATGGTCACTTTTGTCTTGAAATATCTTACACAATGTATCCTCTAATTGATCCCATGATGTAATAGATTTAACATCAAGGATTTTATACCAATTTAAGGCTTTACCTTTGAAAGAGATGGCTAATAACCTAATTGCTACATTATCCTCATTGATATCATGAATATTGTAAACATTGTATATATTTATGAGGTGTTCGTAAGGGGTTATATCTTGTTCTACAACAAAATAAGGGACACTTTTGAGAGATTCTATTGGAATTGGATCATGTTGAGGGATGTCTAGAGGACTTTGACCATTAAAGACCACAAAGGGGAAAACTCTAGGGGCTACCATGGAAATGAAAGTGTTTAAAAAAGATATTATTACAAGGGTAGGCCTTATAATTGAATTAGGAATAAATTTTCCTTAATATGGGTGAGTATTAATAAATCTTAATATTTTTTATTGAGTTTAAAGGCAATTAAACAAATTCAAAGGGAAGTTGACCTTGTATTCACCTTTGACATGATATGTAGTCATTGTTATGATATCTTAAAGTTGAATATTATTTTGGAGTTGTGATATGTGGTTGTTTGGGAGATATAACTACTTCAAATTGATCAAACCAACAATAAACTTTATCAATTTCCTTTGAATTGTGTGTCCCATCGAGTATGATAGAAACTATTGTAGCACAAATTTTCACCCTTGGAGAGGGTTCTTCAAGATCTCTCCAATTGAGATACACTATGGGAACAACCTTAGGTTGTGGGTCACCTATGGTGGGGTTTGACCTCTAGAGAAGGCCAGCTTCCTCTTGATGGATCACCTATAATAATTTTTTCACTCAAAAAATGGTTAGAGAAGGGGTAAAGGGATCCCAAGAAAGATAACAAGGTTATGCACCAAATTAAAATGAGAACTCACATAAGCATGAAGTAAACATTGAGGAAACATAAAATAATGCTAGCTCACATAATATCACAAAACTTAGATAGTTACATAAATGTTTCTTCAAACTAGGTTTAGGAAGTAATGAATGAAGGAAAAGAGGAGTTCTAAGGCTCACTGAGAGTTTACATCAATGATAAAAAGAACACTAACTTAGACCCATAACTAACTTGAAGACACCTTAGAAATGATCAGGAAGGAAGGACAATGGGCATGGAAGATTCTCCTTCACAATACCATCATACAAATCTTTATTAAACATAATTCAAAGGGGAGAGATAGGTAAATAAATTATTTATTACTTTAATAGGTCTTTCATATAAATTTTGAAAAGGTCTAACCTTATCAAATGAGAGTATAAACTCTCTAAGAATTGAGAGAGAGTGTATTGTCAAAAGTATGAGAGACAGATACAATGTGAAATAAAATAAGAGATATAGGAAAAAAAGAGAGGAGAGGGGGAAAATTCCATAAAAATTAATTAATTGAGATGCCACCACCTTTTTATCAAATTAGGATTAATACATCATAGACAAAATAGCCTTTATTTATCCTAATAGCCTTCAAATTTGGTTGAACAATATACTATAGGACAAGAGTTTGTTTAAGATGATGATTAATGATCCTAATAAGAATGAAAACCCTTAAATATCTCCTAAAAAATCCATTAAATGTTTCAATTGATTTTTCCAACTACCAAATCTCCACCTTGGGACTCTGTGCCATACTCCACTTGACTTGTTCGTGAGGACAAAATATTCATATCTTGAATCTAATAGAGCCATGCTATGTCTACTTTGAGTAGTGGTAATTACCTATTTGTCAAGGTTATATCTAAATTTATGGATGAGACCCCTTCTCATAATAAAAAATATCTACCCTTACTTTGAAATCTGAAACCCAGGTATACTATAAATGAAAACCAATCCAAATTATTGGTTTTCATAGAGTCTTAATGTCAATGAATAGCTTATACGCTACATATGATCATTATTGAACTATATTAGGTCTAAATATAACTATTCTTCCTCTAAAACTTGTGAAATCTAAGGACTTATTGTACACAATGTTGAAAACACAAGAAAACTAAGCCTACATGCTTTGGATCCTCTAACAGAGGTCTAGACTGAGCTTCAATGCCATACTTTGAAATATCTACCTTGGTTCGACCTGAGTCAAATTCAACCTCTATTTTAAGTCCTTATATTTCAACTTTTAATAATAGTTATCAATCTTGATCTGGGATTTCTCAAATTATGTCATCTATCAACTCTTCATTCATTCTCAAGATCCTATTGTCAACTCTTTAACTCCTTAAACTCATGCACACCATAGATCTTCCTTTGTATGAATGAATGAAATCCATAGATATTTTTATAGTCTAATATGGTTGAGACAATTATCACTTGCATAATTTCTCCTAAGATCCACTAACCTTTTAACCTATTGATCACCATTAGATCTACTTTTTATGAGTGAGCATGTATTGTTGATCTAATTGGGCCCATTGGATTGATATTTATCCACATAACATTGGATCTAGATTATACTCCCAAGATCATTCCATTTATCACTTGTGTGTTCACCCTAGATATCCTTCAACCTTCTAACTTGATGCTCACTATTTATCTTTGATGCATGATCAGATACACTTCATTAGATCTTCAATAGCCACGAGCCCTGTAAGATCACTTCTCTCCATTATATTTTACTTGATCTCCCATGATATTTAAACTTTTTATCTCTAAATTTAACCTTGGAACATTTTAATTTAAATTGCTATTTTTTGAAACTTAAACTTGATCCCCATGTCCATGTTTCACTCTGTAAGTCTAACTTTTAAGCTCTATATCTTGAGATAGAAAAGACATCAAGATATGAAATTTTTAGATCATGATTTATTCATGAATAAACTCATGTCCATTTTATCTTTTGACCTTAAGAGGATTTATAAGAATACTTATTAAATGCACAATCAAGCTAACCTATTTATTTTTATGTGACGTGACATGATAGTCTAAGTTCTCTATACTTACACAAGAAACTATTGTCTCTTTAAAATGCTTATAATGAATTTATAATAATTTGTAAGACCTAATTCATTTCCCTAAATGCTTAAAATTCCATGAGAACCCATTGATCCTTTTCACCTTGCAATATTAAACCTATTTCAATACTTACTTCTCAAAGATCAACAAATGACACTTTAATCTTGATTAAAGTGTTTCAAAATATTTGTAAGAAATATAGAATATTCTTATTTTTCATTATTTTCTCACCCACTCAATCAAAAACTATATTTAGCTTGTCACTCCATCCTGGGACTTCCAAAAATTGATCTTTCTAGGAAAACTTCTATATGTAGGCCAATAATGACATGTATACCATGACATAAGTAAAATTTATAAACCAACAACAAGGTAATGTGATAAAATCACCTAATAAAACCAACCTTGTAAACTTCCAAGAAGTAAAGCATACCTTTGAATATGTGGTAGCAAACTTGGGGCAGAATGCACTAAAGCTAGATGATGTAGTTGCAACCCACACATAGGATAAAAGGAGAATGGTTGATGATAGATTGGGGCTTTCTAGGGCATCCCAAACACATCCTCAAGTGACTCATTATCCTTTCACTTATATTTTAGTAAAAAAATCCCTCTCTAACTTAGCAAACATCTCATACTCATGGGTAGAAATATAAGAATCCATTCATTCCTCAAGTTACTCAAGTCATAAGTGATGCCTCCACTTCCAAGTTGCAGTCCAAGAGTGCCAATTTTCCATTCAAAATTATGGAATACATTAGGAGATACAATATTATCATTCATATGTGGGATGCTCTCCTCATTCTAGGGTAGAAAGACATTCTCCAACAAGAGCTCTCCAAGCTCTGTCTCATGAACAAGTAAGCTAACAAGGCAAGTAAAGTTTATGTTAATGATGGTTAGCCTAGTGAAGTCCAAGTTCCCAATGTTATTAAATAATATCCGTTATAATTATTAGTCATAATAGGATATTTTCTTGTCCATAATTTTATGATAGATACGGGTGCCTCAACCTTAGTCATGCTAAAGGCCATAGCTAATAAAATAGAACTCAAGTATGATCCCAATGAGAAAGGAGTCTTGTAATTAGATGGATCCTACACAAAGATAGTAAGTGTCTTAAAGGATCTCGATTTTTTTTAGAAACCTACCCCAATTTCACTATCACATAAGATGTCATGGTTGTTAATTTACCTCCATACTTTTCCCTATACCTATCTAGTGATTTCATTGCAAAGATTTGGGGATAACTTTCATCTAACTGATTGTACATGGTATTTAAGTCTAGAGATGGGAAAAGGGTCACTATTAGTTTTGAACCTATTTCTAGGTTCCACTTATAACCCTATATCCCCAACATCTATAATGTAAATTATACTATACTTGATGAGGATGAGAATGTCAATTAGCAAAAACCCAAGGATCATCTTGAAGGCATCTCAAATATTCTCCTTGATGAATGGGTAGTTGATAACTATGAATTTGACCCTTTTAATACCATTGAGAATATAGACCTAGGGGTATACTATATGAATGAGGAAGTGGTTATTATTCCTAGTCTTACAAGATCAATTATAGAACATGATGACATATGGATCTTGTTATTTGATGGATCAAGGTCAAAGATTGGTAGTGGGGTTGGAGTTATGTTAATTTCCCCTTAAAATCAGAATTATTACTCAGTTTTAATGTTCCAATTTAGTTGTAATTCAAAAATAATTGAGTCTGAAGCCCTTATACATGGGCTACAAGAGGCAAGGAGGAGAGGCATCTAACTTCTACAAGTGAAAGGTGATAGTGGGATTGTAATGTAAAAAGTTAGGGGTGTTAGTGAAGTCAAGAAACATATATTTAAGGCCTATAATCACTCATTATGGTACTTTATAGATTAATTCTTAACATTTGACATCCATTTTATACCAAGGGAGTCCAATCACCATGCAGATAGACTTGCAATTATTGGTTCCCAATATGAAGTTATAGATGGATTTAAGGGAACTTAAGAAAAATCACAAATTAAGGTTATATACAAGCCATATATACCTAAAAATGAGGTAATTTGGCATGTCTTTGATAGTGATGACCAAATTGTGTGCTTTCTCATACAAGAGGTGAAATTCTACCATAAGAATCAAGGAAAATTACAACATAAATTTGATGATCAGATAGTGAAGATAAGGTATATTAAATTTCCCAAGGGACTATTGAAATTATAGATCATCTTCAATGAAGACAATCATATAATAAGGGATAAGGTAGGTATCTTAACTAAAGTGGAACATTTTGAGAAGATAGTCTTGTTTAAGGACAAGCTACTTAAGTTGGACAAAGTAAACATAACAAAAGAGAGAGATACCTTAATTGACTTGTTCTAATATTATGAATATGTTTTTTCATGGAAGTATAATTATTTTAATGGTTTTGACCTCAATCTTTCCCAACATACCATAGAATTGGAAAATAGTAAAAAATTGGTAAGGCAGAAGTAAAGGCCAATTAACCCTAAGGTGGAAGAGCTCATGAGAAGAGAATTGTTCAAATTTATTAAATCCAAGATAATATTCCTCATCAATCATTCCTCATGGGTATAAAATCTTGTGCTTATGAGGAATAAGAATGGATAAATACACCTATGTATTGACTTTAGAGACTTTAATAAGGTGTTTTTGAGGGACCATTACCCATTGCCATCAATGTATCAAATAATTTAGAAGGGTTTAGGCTCTCATAGGTTTAAATTAATTGATGGTTACTCTAGTTAAAATCAAATCTTGGTCAAAGAGGAAGATAGACATAATAGTACCTTCAGTATAAAGTGGGGCATTTATGCATACATGAAAATGCCCTTTGGAATGTCCAATGCAGGGGCAACTTTCCAAAGGGAAATGAATGTTGAATTTAAGGGGTTTATTAATGCTATGGTGCTCATATATCTTGATTACATAATTTTTTTCTTCTCAAATTATCCATTAGACCACATGGCACATTTGAGGTTGCTCTTTGATAGGTGTAGGTAGTTTGGAGTGTCCTTGAATCCCAAGAAATGTATCTTTGTTGTTTATGAGGGTAGATTATTGGGTCATGTGGTGTCAAAATATGGTATTTATATAGAACCTAATAGATTTGAATAATTATTGGCCTTACCCCATCCCAAACACAAGAAAGTTTGTAGAGCTTCTTAGGGAAGACCAAATTCATAAGGAGATTTATCCCAGGTTTTACAAAATTGGTCAAGCCTCTTACTCACATGCTTATGAAGCACAAAGAGTTCACATGGGGAAAATAAGTAAAGAGGATATTTTAGGCCATAAAATAGGCCATATCTCAAGCCCATACACTCCTTAATAATAATTTTATCAAATAATTTTTCTTGTATACTTTCTCTACATCAAATGCAATTTATGTTATGCTTATGTAAGAGAATGCTGAAGGCCTAAAACAACCAATTTCCTTATTTATTCAAGAATTAAAAGGATATGAGAAAATATATACTTTTATGGAGAAGCATGTGCTTAATTTCATGATAGGATTGAATAATTTTAGGTACATGGTTTCTAACAACAAGGTGATAGTCATGGTGATACACCTAAGCATCAAAGAATTCATACTCAATAGAGATCAAAGTGAGAATAAAGTTGGGTGGGTAAAAAAATGTATGTAATATGAAATTGAGGTGAGAGTGGAAATGTTGATCATAGGTACAGGTTTATGTGATCATCTTGTAGCTAAATTAAAGGAATATAAGGACCAAGTGTTGGTAGTCTATGACAATAAGTAGGCAATTATAAGAAACAATCCTCTCAGTTAGACCAATGATGTGGTCAAATTAATTAAAATAGTTCAATGTCATATGGGTTTAGATAGGACAAAAAAGAGGCACCTTAGACTATATACCATACCCTATGCCTTGATAAATGGAGTGATCTTTAATAAATACATACCAGGCATGTTTTTGAGATGTGTTGAATCAAGCCAAATTGATAAATTGATTGAATAATTTCATGATGGCCCTAATGGTGGGCACTTTACTGCCAAGACCATAAACTCAAAAATCATTAGATATAGGTAATTTTTTCCTACATTTTTTAAATATTCACATGATTTGGTAATAAATTTCTCAAAGTGTGTCATGTTCATTGGTAAGTAGAAACTAACTACCTTTCTCTTGTGACCAATCCAAATTGAATAACCCTTCATGCAATAGGGCTTAGATTTCATAGGAATGATCCATATCCCTTATAGTGTTGGAAATAAGTGGGTCATCATAGCCACTAACTACTTCACAAGGTGGGTGGAGGAAGATACACTCAAGGAGGCCAATGAGAATTCTATCCTAGAGTTCTATGATAATCTTTTGACTAGATTTGGTGTTCCTTTAACAATCATCTCTGATAATGCCTTGGCCTTTAGCAGTATTAAGGTATGTGAGTGGGATCTTAGACATGTAATATATCTCAAGGCATCCTCCAACTACTACTCATAGGTCAATGGACTAGTAAAGTCCAGAAATAAGAATTTGATAAGGATCATTAAGAGAAAAATGGAGGATAGACAAATAAAATGGCACACAAAATTGAGAACTATCTTATTGGAAGACAAATTGATACCAAAGATGTATACTAGACACTCTCCATACCTCCTTGTCTATGGTATAGAGTAAAAATTGCATATTTCCCTTGAGATGTTTGCCTTAGAGCTTGCCCACCAATCTGAGCTCCTAGAAGATGATGTTATGTAAGTGAGAATGAATGAGTTGAGATAGTTAGAGGAGACAAGAGACAGTGTCATGCATTCCATCTGGTCTAATCACCATCAAGTAAATAAATAATTTGAAAATAAGTCTTCATATTGTACATTGTAATAAGGAGATGTAGTCCTCAAATGGGATGAGGACCATGCAAAGCCAAGAAAACACTCCAACTTTGATAGCCTTTAGAGTGAACCTTACATCATCACCAATGACAAGGAAAGTAAATTGTTTTAAATTTATATATTTAATGGTGAGGAAATCCCTATCCATATACATGGGAGATTCATAAATATCTAATATTATTTTCATCATGTTCTTCTTCTACACACACACATATATATATATAGAGTTTTCTTTTCTCTCCAAGTGCTTTTGCACATGTGTCATGTTTGTTGCTTAGTATTGATCTTATTATTAGTTGTTGTGTTTTGTATTTTATTATTCTTATTTTTTCCTTTGTTTTGTCTCATTTTTTCAAGAGTATGCAAGGACAAGGTAGAGCTCATTAGTAGTCAAGTCCCATTTTCTAAACCATCAAGAGTAGGTTAAAAAAATTTCTAAGCTCTTTGACCATTAGGCTAGTTAAGATAGTTGAGTCACCAAAAATATTGACCACGTTCTAGTCCTAAGCCTATAAATGGGTCAACCTAATGACATTAATATTGATTCATCATTAGAACCATGTTTTTCATTCATCTCATAAGTTTTTGAGGGTTGTTAAAATAGTCTATGGTCTTACCATGCTACAACTTTGTTTTTTTAGTCCTTATGTGCCTTTCTATCTCCTTTCCATCTTGAGTCAATTATTATTATCATGGTTAAACATGACTATATGGTATTTAATAACTTTTATGGGTCCCCAACATGTGAAAGATAACATGATGAATGTGAACTGAGGAGGTAGTTTGATAGAGGCTTATAAGCACATTGGTTGTGCCTAATAACATGAGGTATGCTCACTTTCAATATTTCAAGGAACATCATATAAGGGTATTAAGGTTAATTTGAGGTTTCATATAGATCATAAATGTCTTTTATATGTATTATCATGATAATTCAATTGATATGACCCTCTAAGGTTATAGTGTGTGAAAATTCAATGGTTTCTAGTCATAATGAGACCTAATCTAGCCTTAATAAACCACTAAGTCACCCCACACTCATATAATAAACCTCATGAACCTCATCAATCCATCACTATATTGTTTCATGCCTCATTGAATCCACTAGCACCATGGTCAATGCTAATTCCTCCTAAATGGGCCCCACATGTGCTAAATTATGACTCTTCAACTCCCTCACTTCATACCATCAGATTCAAAGTGTCTTGTGACTCCTATTTTCCATCCATAATTATTGATAAAAATGTTTTAGGTATGAAACAAAGATAATTACTTGTAAAATGGCAAGTTTCAAAGGTTTTTTTATTAGTATGAACCCCTACTGTATGGACCAGCCCAGAAAGAGTCATGATTTTTTATAGGGGGGTCAAAAATGTTAAAGGGTGAAGAGAAAATTTATTTTAAGTGACATGAAATCTTAAAACCCTTCCATCTCTCCCTTGATCTCATTTATATATTTAGAGAGCTCTTCAAGTTTATGCTCATACGATATAGAGTGGAGAGAGTGGGTGCCCAAGCTCATAACTAGATAAAGTAGACTCAGTTAGATTCCACCCATGGGAATTTATTTGGAGATTGGTTTCATAATATTAATGAAAATTAATTAATAATTTAAGGAATACCTATGCTCCTCTCATCTGCATAGGCCAACTTAGACTGAACAATTTTCAAGGATTTTTTATTGGTCTACTTAAACTAGTTACTGATGTTGTTTCATCAAGTCTTGAAGAATCATTTCATAAAAAAATTTAGATCTTAAATCACATGTGTGAGATCAAATGATTGTAAAAAATTCATGACTCACTCTTTTGTATGATCTAAAAATAATTATATGTAAAGGATAGAGGATTGATGCCTTCATCAAAGGTTATAGACTAGATTAAAGATTTTGCATAGGTGTTTCAAGGTTTACAATGACTTCTTACTCAGGATGAATGTTCAATGGCCTTTTTTCAACTTAGAATATCCTAAGGAAAAAGTACCTATTCATATTTGAAGACCACTATATGACAAAGACTATGTGTATAGCTTAATGAAATTTATAAAGTCTCAAATTCCACTCAAAACATGTAATATGTTGTTGGAATGATAGTGGAGTGCCATCATAACCTTAAAAGAAACTTTCTTAGCCTTAATATCAACCTAATAGACTTATAAACTATCCTTATCACCTAAAATATCACTCAATCACCTTTTAGTAGAGTTTAAGGTTTTTTGTGAAAATTATGGTTTTTCTAAGTTTCCAAGGTTTCATTTTAGAGCTATGAATATTGTGTTTATGCCTATAAAGTTTCGTGATTACTTAGGTATATGTCTGAGGGCATCCAATATCTATATGATTTGTATATGTAGGGCCTTAGTATCCATTTCACATCACTTTCATAATCCTATTGTTTCACCATGTTTTCACTACCATTTTCAATATGTTACCCCTATTTTCATACACCACACTCCATATATCTCTCCACTACCACCCTCCTCCATTCATCTAACCTTCCTTCCAAGTCCAAACCATACCATAAACCTCCATACCTCCCTTTAATTCATTATAATCAATGATATCATAGTATATTATACCCATATGGCCATGTGGAGAGTTGAAAGTCCAAATACACATTGACATCTAGCCCTTTTAGGCCTATTGTAGCATGGTCTCACAAAAGGGAACTATGCATATCATTTAAGGAAATGGATATTGATGATAAAATGAAAATATATGCTTTAAATGAGATGATTGGAGATATAAATGTGTCATTAAGGTTTTAGAAACCATGGATCATTGTTCTTTCATACAAACATGACACTTAGACCTTGCACACATAACATGAATAAGTGTACACCTATAGTAGACCAATGCATATCAAAAACCATACTATGATTATGATATAAGGGAAAATTTCATAAAATATGGTTGTATTTTATATTTAATGATAATTAAATATTAAAGGTTATCACCTTTGAGAAGGTAGAGTAGCACCTAAATATACATAAAACCATGCATGCATGTGTAGACTGGAGACGCAAGTTGGAGTAGAGGGTAAGGCATATAAAGGAACATGAATTTTAAAATCACCACATGAGAATTATAATGGAAATTATTACATTTTTAACATACCCATCATCCAAAATATCTCAAGAGATAATGTTTGAGGCCATAATCAAAATTTGCATGCCTGAGTGCACAATCAAGAGGTATTTTGAAGCCAGTTTGGGATAAAATGGTGATTTGAGACCTATTTAGGAATGGATAAGTATTAAAAATTAATAATAATGGTCATTATGACCCATTTAATTAAATTTTATTTTTAATTGGTCTATTAAAATAGTGGGTATACCCACTATTTTGTCTCAGACTAAGGATTGTCTATCACAACTATTCAATGAGTTAAAGGGTGCATCCCTATCATTAAGTGTTTGTAGAATAGTATGGGACCCCCAAAAAAATTATTTATTAAAGTATGATAGTAAAAGGTTAAAAAACCTATTAAAGATGTATAAAACCTAGATAAATGGTTAAAAACCTTATAGAGGAGCCAACATAGGCAAACACACAAGCTTACACACAGACCCTAGTCTCATCTTGAGATACCTCCAAGTCCTTAAAATGAGTTGGATGGTTAGGGTAAGGTATGTGAATATTTTTGAGATCTAAAATTGAGTTTTAAAGTGCAGGTAAGTGGATAAAATGGTTTATATGCCTTTAAACCTTGTTCAAGCTAGTCAGCCTACACACGGGAAATTCAAAGACCATATTCAAATGCTCACTCACTCCATCACACACATGATTAAGCCCAAATATCCTAGGTAAATATAAGTATTTTTATGGATATTAAATTCATGAATTATATGTTTTTAGTTAGGGGATAACCTTTATGAATAAGCCTTAAGAAAATTATCACTTAGAACTCCCTGTAAACAACCCTATTACCACGTTTTAATGTTCATAACTATAATGACCCTCTAAATGAGAACCCAACACATTAATGAAAGATGAGATTATTAGTTCTATACACATTCATGGTATATATTCTAGGTTTTGATGTTTGTCTCTATGAACCATCATTAATATGGTGGATGTCTCAAACCTTGCACAAACCCCAAAAGTGACCTGATGGTGGATTTTTACCTCAAAACCAATCCAAATTAGATAATTTGACCATGAAATGACCTTAATGGTCTCTTAAGGTTATTTTATCATCATAGTGAGCCACTAGTTAGCATGTGCATGGGTCAAAGTATATGAAATGGGCATATAACTACTAATTTGAGCTCAAAATTAAGGACATTAGGAGTATTTGTGTGTAAAATGAGTTTGAGAAGGGATAATTAGTCATAAATCATATTAAAAATCCCTTTAGTAGCCTCAATGTTGAACACCATGACTGGTTCATTAAGAATAAAGGTACATGAGTTGTAATTCATGATTGTGTGCATCTAAAATGGGTTAGATGATACAATCAAGCCTATGGTGATACTTCCTAAGGTATCTAAGGTGATATTTAGGTCATATATGATGAAATAGTTCCTTTTAGCCCCAATATTCAACCCAATATTCATGATTTAGGTCTACAAATAGACCAATCCATGATTCCCACCATGATTATCCATCAAAAGGTGAAGTAGAGACCAATTTTGGAAGTGTGAAAGTTTCCAACCCAAGTGTTGATGGCTATCAAATTTTTAGAGGCATTTAGACTAACTAAGAATCCAATAAAATCCCTAAAATCAACCACTTGGCCTACAAATATCTTTATCCTACTCAAAAGCATGATTCCTCACACAAAGAGCATATTTAAGTGCTCATCACATCTTAAGTTTTTTTCATGGTGAGTCCAAAACTTTAGGGAAGGTAAGAAGGTATATTGGATTTAGTTTGGTGTAATTGGTTTAGAGATCCAAGATATGATCTCTATGAACCATCCCTAAGACCCCCTAACACTCATAAACCTTCCTTAAACCCTAATAGTGACTTGAATAGGAAAGTTTAAGGAAAAATGCATTCAAATGATAAGGAATTGACTGCCTAACATTTTTATCATGTTTCTAGCTTAGAAGATCTCATGACCATGGATTTTGATGGTACAAAAACTATATGAACACTTCCTAAAAAGGCAAGTTTGCAAGGTTTTAAGCATAAAATGAGTTGCATAACATAACTAGATGTTTTAAACTATGTAAAGGGTAAGCTCAAGACTTATTATAATCATTAAATTTTAATATTATCCATGGAAATGACTAAAAATGTATATGCTACCTATATCTAAACTGTCAGTTTGTGATGTAGTCCAAATGGCCTAATCATGCAAGGCTAATATGTATTTATAGGTAAATAACACTTTAAATATAGAAATTATAATACATAATGGGTTATCCAAATATTATCTAAGTCTTATTAGATTAATTGGGATTCTAG
The DNA here is from genome assembly GCA_037957365.1 of Torreya grandis. Classification (NCBI taxonomy): domain Eukaryota; kingdom Viridiplantae; phylum Streptophyta; class Pinopsida; order Cupressales; family Taxaceae; genus Torreya; species Torreya grandis. The sequence continues at coordinate 1,114,936 of JARHVA010001664.1, forward strand.
TTCAACTATTTGATCATTCAATCAATGGATATGAGCAGAAGGTTGGAGGACAAACAAATATGTCTACTTATCTTATGAAGTGTAAGAGTTTAGTAGGCAAAATGTGGCATGGTAACATTGATTGACCATCTTAAAACATTTGTAACTTTCATCTAAGATATTATATCTCAAAATGGATGCCATTATGATAGGTTAGGGGAATTTTCATATACCATTCAACATGCACATTGAAGGAGAGGTTGCCCAATGCCTCAAGAAGGTCTATCCACACTCCATTTGCATTATGCAACTAACATAGGAGGTAATATTGGTTATTTTAATGATTATTAAGGAAACAATAAGGTAAAATTAAGAATTTATATCCTCCACATATTACCAAAAATCTAAAATGGACTCATTAAAGGCATGTCAATACTTGAGGAAGGAAATACGCTTGTTGTAACTGCCATACACCACATTGTTCTCATTCATTTCCTCTCCCATCCTTGGAAGCTTCCATCTTATCATTAAAAATTTATATTTAAAAATACATTGATATCTTTCTTTGGTATCCCTTGCATAGGTGTAACAAATCTCTTCTAAAATTGCCTTGTCACTCTTTTGAATCAATAAAAGACATTTGCATATTTCTTGTTGAATGTTAGTGTGATCTATGGAAGTTTGATTTGAAAAATGTATGCATTATATTTTCATCTATAGTTCCTTTCATGTAACTAACTTTAGGTTACTACTCTATTGCATTGTTTATGAAGTGTTATCATGTAGGATTGTTTCTTGAAGTGTCACAAGTCACTAGTATCTTGTGTAGATCTAGGCTTAGTCCTTAAAGTTACAAAGTCCTATTATACATCAATACAAAGTATTCATTCTTAGAAAACCATCAAGGATTCTGATCAGTTATTTTCTCTATCAAATTCATTAGTAGGTTTCAAAGGATATAACTAAGCATGGATCTTTGATCAATTGGTGCATCACCACTTGGAATAGGTTCTTTTATTGTTTTCATATCTCTTTCCCTTTTCATTGTGATAATTTTAGGTCTTAGAGAGAGAATTTAATTGATTAATTAGGGGAGACATCCAGATAAAATATATAGGTTTGACTTGAATATTAGGTAACCAATAGTATATAGGTTATTATAATGTTGGATTAGGTTGGAGGTAGACATGAACAATCTTTTCCTCTATAAGGGTGTAACCTAGATCGCCAATAACTGCAACAAGTCTTGTAAAGGCGTTATAGATATATATTATGGTCAAGATATACACATCAAACAAAATCACCCACAAACCAAGATAAATCCTATTTGAGCCTATTTTCTAATTGTCTAGTGTTAACCTCTCATCCTTTATCTTTGATGCATTAAAGATACTAGGAGTCTTGATAATGAGAAGCCCAATCAAGGCATGGACATACTTAAAGGTGATGCTCAGCTATATAGTATACCCCTCCACCTCCCATCATAAAGTGTTGGTTAGTTTCTCTCATGATCTTAGGAATATTATTAATATATCAACACTAAGTGGGATCATCCTCATCTCCATGATGCCTCTAAAACAAGGCATATAGTAAAGCTCGATACACATATTACAATAACTCCAATAAATCTAGTAACCAAGATGCATCAATTAGGCACCAAAATATAACTTGCCTCTATAAAATATCAAAATAGAGAGAATGTATTAGATCTCAATGTAATAATCATAAAATACATTCTTAAATATTCTCACAAAACTAAAAATTAATTTCATCAGCTTCTTTTTATTATTTATCCTTTTTCCTATACAATAAGCCCTTTTAATACTAAATCAGCCCTATCACCTCTTTGCCATATTAAGTCAATCTTTTTCTATGCATTTGAACCATTATTATATACATAATCATCATTTTATATACTAAATTTATTTTTTCCTATCCTTTTCATACCCTTTACCACATAGCTTTCCTACTCTAATAGATTGTATCAGCATCCTATCACATATTACATTGGCCAGAATTTACTATGATGGCCATATCTATTTTTATAACTAGGTTGGCCCTCTATTATATAGTCATCCACCCCTAGTAATACTAAGTCAACCCTCTGTTATGCAGTTGGCCACCTTGATTTTTATCTCTCTCTTTACAATTGAGTCAACAAGGCTGACTCTATTATTTGTTTATGATGAATTTTCAACCATTTACCATAAATTCCTTATGCATTTAATAGTCTAATTATTTCCTACCAAGTATCTTGTCTTACCCCTAGTTTAGCTAAAATTTTCCTAGGGTCATTTTTGGACTTTTTTCCTAATATATATTTTATATATTTAGCTTAATTTCAATTAAAATTACCAAAAAAATTGAAATTGATGCATCACTTACCTAAGTTGCACTGGTTACAACTGCTAGGAATCTTCCATGTCAAAGTTGTCATCTTCTCACCATGGTCACTCTCAGAGCTCATTTAGGTCTATCAGAGATATATTTTCTCAAAATATTAAAAATAATAAATGAATTAATTTTCACCCTACTTATATTTACTATTCAAAATTATTTACCCATTAATTATTTATAAGAAAATTA
>JARHVA010001664.1:1120000-1215000 GCA_037957365.1 Torreya grandis
TATTAGGTTTTTACCCATTCTTATAGATAAATAGAGGATAAAGCAATTTTGGCTAATTTGTCAATTACAAAGACTTTTATATTGATTATCTATAAAAGGACATTTAAATTGAAATAAAAAATTTTATACTAAAATAGGAAAATTAGAAAATTTATAACACATAGTGTTTTCACTGATTTGAAACATGTTTCTATTGATTCCATAGAGTATTTTCATTTATTTGAAGTATGTTACTACCAATTATGTAGAGTGTTTTCATTAATTTGAAGTATGTTTCTAAAAATTCCATAGAGCATTTTCATTGATTTTAAGTACATTTTTATTTATTCCATAAATCATTTTCATCAATTTTATGTACATTTATGTTGATTCCATAGAGCATTTTCACTAATCTGAAGTATAATTATACTGATTCCATAGAGCATTTTCTAAAATTTAAATTGTATTTTCATGAATAATAATCACCTATAAAAACATAATGAAATAACAAATAGACAGTGTTTTCACCATTTTCAAGGATGAATCTAATGATAAACAATATATTTTCACTGATTATACGTGGGACATAATTTATAAACTTTTTTATGGAAAAGAGGTGAATTAAGTTAATGACTAGGTTAATTCTTGAAATTATAAGAATTATATGGGTATATAAGATTTTGTGGGTTGTGTCGAATCCACCAGGCATGCTATTATCTAAGATATGAATTCAAATAGGGTTAGTTTAATCATTAGTGAATACACATAAAAATGATTTAATAAAAATGACACCCTAAGCCTATTAAATATGTCTAAGCAAGACTAAACAAAATAAAATCAAATAAGAGACAAAACACAAACATTTACACCTTCCTTGAAATAAATAATTTTGTTTCTTGTTTGAAGAGGTATGTGTTCATACTATAGAACTAGAGGTCTTTGACAATGAAAAATAAGCATACAGGCAATATCTCCCATTATCTACACTTAATTTGGCTTAAGAATTGGTTTAAGAATTGTGAAGTTCTTAGGTATTTTGGTAGAGTAAGTTTAGGTTTAATAATATTTTCTATAATAGATGGGGGACATTCAATTTAAATAATTTTTTAATAGAAAAGGACCATCCATATTAATCTCTAATTGGAAGGCTAGGAATGAGTCCTCACCTTCATCAATGTTGGAGGTTGGAAATGTAAAAGGTTCAATTTAAGTAAATTTGGAGTGTGGAAGATATTTGAAAGAAACTGGAGCATGACCCCTTTCAGAGTGTGTAAGATGATGTAAGATAGAGGAGTGTGTAAAAATATGTAAGAGTGTGTAATAGCTTTATTCCACTTCTCCTCTATCTCATAGACTTTGCCCATGTGATGTCATAAAGAGGAGGTAATAAAAGGTTTTTTCATTTTAGATAAATATGGATATTCTAAAAGTTATGTAAAATCCCATGAGGGGTAGATTATATTAATTAAAAATTATAATAAAAGTTATTTTGGTGGGGTTTAAAGTGTAAATAGAGGGACATATTTATTGAAATGAAGTGTCCATTTTTAAGTGTCTACAAGTACTATGGTTTACTCACAAAGAGATATATCAAGAATATATATATATATATATATATATATATATATATATATATATATATATATATATATATATAGGGTTGAGAGTTATCACAAATTATGAATTAAATATGGTTATATTGAACATGTGGAAGAGGCTTATCAATTTTAACTAAACTATGAAGATACATTGTGACTAATAAAATAAAATATATAAATAGATAGAGGCACATTATCAAGAATAAAATTCAACCAAATTATTAAATATATCAACATATATATGTGGGATAAGGAAATAATTATTTTTTATTTTTTATTGATTTCTTCCACCCCTCCATAGATTAAATTAGGCACAACATATAAAACAAGCACACTCATAATACATACATATCAAATAAGCTCAAAGACTTATGTTGTGACCTGATAAATAAAAATAGAACACTAATAAAAAAATATATATAGAGAGAGAGAAACATAAAAATAAGAATCATGAACATTGAAAGACTCATTTGAACCCTAAAGAACACTTATGGATAATAAGAAACACTTCATATTTTAGTATCATGCATTATTTTATTTATTGTCTATTTTTACATGTTTTATGAATCCTCCATTTATAATAATTCCATTAAAAATGCAATGATCATTCAAATTAAAATCATAAACAAGTTTTAAAAAATTCTCCCATAGTTGTATACATATGCTTACACTCAACTCAATCTTTAATTTTCCTTATATTTTCAAAATATGTAACCAACACTGGATCAATATCCAATAAGTGACTTCTTAATATGTGTCAAATGAGAGGTTGTACATCATATTAATATGTTTATCTTAACCCATCATCCCTTGTTATATATAGGTGATTGATAGGAAGTAGAAATATGGAAGACCCTTACAAGTAGTATATTTTTAATATGAGAAATTTTAGGGTTTGTCAGATGTAGTTAGAGATCCTCAATGATACTAAGGTGGTGAAAATATATGTATTAATGTCTAAGAGCATCGAGCAAGTTGGGGAATATAGGATAAACCCTTTCCCTTTAGATTATTCAAAAAATAGTCTTGATGATAGGTGTAAAACAATAGGGATGATTGAGGAAAGACATGTTGAATTTGTCCTCATCATTATGGTTTTGATGTTGATGAAGGGAGATCCTTTAGGATCCATTTAAAGGGAGATATTGTGGTTAGTTTTGAAGGCATACGAATAAGGTAGGGGATAAATATATTTCCTTTGAAAATACTATAAATAAATTTTCTACAAAGGTTGTTTCTCCTAAAAGTTCCATCCCCTCTATCTCTTTTAAAGTGGAGCAACTCAAGAAAATTATAATAAGGATGGTGTAGGGCTACTCCACCCAGCATTTACACACAACACAAAAACAAAGATTCTCACAAAAATTTATGAAGAATCAAATCAAAAATATTTTATTACAAAAATAAATAACAATGCTCTATCCACATGGGCTATTTCACTATAAATAAAGTTATCTTGCATGTTAGAGCCTCAATCTCCATTACCAAGTCCAAGAACTCAATCCTAGAATTCTCTAACAAAAGATCATACTCAAGCTTCCAATCCCTTTATATCTAATAAAGGCATAGTATTATATAATATATCTAAGTGTGGAATCAAAAAAAATAAAGATTGCCTCATTTTTGGAAAGGTCACATGAGTAGAGAAAGGCAACATACCATCTTCATCCACTTGCTATTTTTTTTCATTTAGATCCCACTTTTTCCCTCTATAATTATTTTTCTAAACTTGTGGATAAAAATGAAACAAAAATTAGTAATTTTACCTAAAAAATCATCCTTATCTTATCTTAGATAACCATGCCCCACTTTGGTAAGTTTCCTTCACCTAAAATCCATGCCACATTGATTACCTTCTAATTTCAAAATAACAACTTTCCTTAGAGTCCACAACTTTAGAGAGGCATATCTTTTGAACCAAGTGTCTGATTGATGAAAATTTTGTTTAATTAGAAATACGTTGAGGTGCTATATGACATATTATGTGGGAATTTACATGTCCATATATTCATAAATACCATATTACTAAAAATAGTAGGTTACTATTTTTAACCTCCAAAATATTTTGATATTTCTAAACCACTAGAAACTTCAACATGTGTTCCTACTAAAATAATAAACCTACAAGACAAAATTAAAACCAATGAAAATATTATTTATGGTGATGTACGATTTCCCTTACACTCTAGATGTTCTTGGATCAAACACTTGGGGTAATTTGAGAGGTGACCTAGTCACATCTCAAGTGTTTAAGGAAAACTAAGACGGTCAACCTCTGCCTTGGATAACCATGATAATATTTAACAAGCCTTCCATTCCACTTAACCAAGTATTCTTCATACTTACTATTCCTTTTACTTCTACCCACATGGCTATCCCAGATTTATTCTATCCCTTCCTTCTCTAGAATAGTTACTAGAATTTTCCATTCTTCCTCTGCTTGTCCAACCCCACTATCTCTTTCATTATATTATATAAAATAAAAATGTTAAATTTTATTAATTTGTCCTATCAAGGCCAAATTACTACCCCTGTTATCTGAAACTTTCCCAATAATGGTCAATTTCCCTTTATAGATGGTCAAATTGGTCAATTATTGTCTAAAAGTGCAAATTTGGGTCAAAATACCAAAAATGGGATTAAAAAGCATAAAAAATTATTTAAAAATTTATAAAATTATCTCAAAATAGATTTATTCATGTTCAAAATGGTGAAAATAGCCTAAGTTCAAAGTTTCAAATCATAAAAAGGTCATTTGATATGTTAAGTAGCTAAAAAAAACCCCAATTGGATTCCCACATGCCAAATTTGCCAAATAAAAAGTTAAAATATGAAAATATGCATGTTATCCATGAAATTATTCTCAATAATTCCATTTCAAGTGGTGGTAATCCTTAGTTCTCTTTCAAAAGGGTAAAAGAGCTTATTTTCACCTATTTCACAGTTAATAATACAAAATCCATATGGAATCCATACATCAAGGGTAAGATAAGTCATTTATAAGGCATTACCAAGATTTCATAGGAGTTTAATGTATTTTAATGTCCATATAGGCCCAAAACTAACTTCTTTTTAGTTTCTTATTTATTGGCATAGAGAGACATGCATGTAGATGTTTTGATGGTACGATCTATTGAAAGAGAGTTAAGGTCTAAAATTTTGGTTGAAGAAACTAGATTCAAAGATAATAATAATGGTATAAATAGTTTCTAAATTGTATTATCTATGCTCATTAACCATCTAGTTGAAGTCAGGGCAAATTTTGTTGCCTAACATTTAAAAAAGTGGTTCTTTTTCTTCAATTTCTCTTCACCTGGGTAGAGTTTTTTGAAATTTCAAATTGTTTTATAATATTTAATAATTTATATACCCTTAAATGGTATAATTTAGGTGTTATTGATCAATTTCATGGTCAAGAAGAGGTCCAAAAATCAACCAATTAGTCTACACTATTGACAAGCTTGCAAGGGAGAATTATATTGTCCAAAGAGAGGGGATAAGGTTCAACTTTTCAAGAAATTGTGTCCTTCATGGTTTTAAAAAAAATTTCATTACTTAAATTCATGTTTAACAAGGAATTATTCAAGATTCATGGCTAAGGAAACCTATTTCCATGCTTTCTAGTGTCTCAAATGAGCTAGTTTAGCATTTTTTAAGGAATTTTTGCAAATTTTAAGGTTTTTGGAGAAAACCATGTTGAAATTTCATCTCCTTTCACTCATTATATGTCTTAAAAATTATTTTGATAATGTTTTTAGGGATATGAATTTGAATACTCTCCCTCTCCTTGTCTTGTCATATTCTTTCCCCTTCTTTTCGATCTCCAACTCATCCACCCACATAACACTATCTATCATAGCCATTATCACTATATTTTTAGCTTCTTTCCACCCTTAATCATGTTTTATCCATAATTATTCATGTATTTTCACTTCACTCACCCCTCATACCTATCCCAATTCTAAGGAGATTTGTTAAGGGATCCAAGGGCTAGTTTAATCATCAAGCATGATCAAAAGGAAGATGCAGGCCAATTGAAGCATCAAATCACATGGATATGAACATCTACAACAAGGTTACCCAATCAAGTGTGATCATAAGGTACTATGAGGATTTATGAGTAATGGATAGACCCTATTCAAGGTAAATAAGATCATATAATCCATAAATGGTGAGTGCACCTCATGAAAGTGTCCTAAGGCAACTTTGAACCTTGAGTCTTAGTATTCTTCACACATGAAAGCCTATATCAAACAAATATCAATCAAGTATATGGGTATGTACAAAAAAAATCAATCATGAAGTAAGAATGGATAAAGGTAGAATACATAAGAACCTATCATACATATGAATAGATGTTATCAAAGTTTAATAACATTTTAGATCCTTATTACGGCTAATTTCAGATAATTCTATACATAAGCCATATGCACAATCATGATTTGAGGAGAGAAATGATTGTTTTTAAAGGGTGTTTGATAAGGGTTTTAGGATGATCATGCATAGTCATATAAATGTATACCTAAAAGAGTTTTACACTTATGAAAGTTAGGTGTCTTAAGATGCTTAGAGTCATAACTCTCATGATACTCACCTATAACCCTTAAAAATACACCTATAGGTCAGAGCCTACATCCAAGAGAGGGAATTTAAAATTAGAGGTATAGTCAAGTGGTTTTGAGGAGATCTCATGAAGTTGAATGATTTAAAGGAAGTATTTAAATATAGGATGGATATAAAAGACATGTGAGGTCTTTGATTAAACTTAGTGACATCAATAAAACCTACAAGGCCAATTTGAAATCCTAAAGGCTTGTATTTTGCAAAGTATAAAATTTTTGATTTATTATGATGGTTTCATGACAATGTGGGATTTATGACTTAAAAGGATGATGTTGTGACTATAGGGTTGATGATGGAGGTAACAGGGTTTTATTTCATGACTGATTCAATCATATACAATTAGGCTACAGTCTTAAGACCTAAGGAAAGATACCTATAACCACCATACTCAACCATATTCTAAGTTTGAAGTGAAGTAGGAGGATTGAAGTGAGTTATTAAGGGATTTTTATGATTAGTATCTTGTTTCATAAGAACATAAAAAGATATGTGATGGATGATGATCAACTCAAGAGCAATTTGAGATTTAATAAGCTTAATATGTAGTTAGAGGGTAACCTATAGTCTTGTAGGTGTATCCACCTATAGTTGATGAGTTTTGAACATCAAAAGGATATAAAGGAGGTTATATTTAACCTATAAATTTTATATTAATGGTTATAAATTATCAACACTTAGTTTTTGAGTTTGACTAGCAAGGGAAGTGATTCCATTTTAAGAAGGATAACCTATAGGCCTATGCTACTCCAAAAGGGCTTACTTGGTACCAAGATGAACTTTATTTTGGACTCAAAGAGGTTTTTTTGGTCACAAAAGAGGCATGAATAGAATAAAGGACCCAATTATCATGAATTTTTCAATAGGCAAAAGATATGGAGTTGAGTAAGGCCTAAAATCAAAGAAAAGACATCCTACAATAGGGGCGGTGTAGTTACAAACATAGTCATCTCAGGAGCAAGTATATATAGGTTGGCATAGAAGATTGGATTAAAATTAAGAAGTAAGTAATAAAAATAATAAAAAATGAATTTTAAAGGGGAGGTTTTAGTCTTTGTGATAGGAATCATCACCTAAAACTTGAAAATAATGAATCCCTATGGTTAAGTTTGGTAGAAGGTAGGGGCTTAAGAGGGTTTTATAACAAATTTTAAGGTTTCTTGGATATCATAGACCAAGTGTAGTTGAAGTTGATTAAGAGATTCAAAAAACATATCCAATATATTCAACAGGCCTTGAATATAAAAAACATTGACCTTGCCTCATGCATCCACAGGTTATTATATGGATTGTGCACAATATGGAGGCCTAAAACATTTCATTAAGAAGTCAAATAGATATAAGGAGATGTGTAGGACACCTAATTTTCTATAAATATTTATAGGTTTATATTGAATATGAAATAAACTTTAAGTTTTTTCAAACATAACCAATACACATCTACAGAAGTGTATACTCAGTCATGGGAAGGCCTAATTGCCATGTTTGAAGGTCAAAGCGTGTTAAAGGAAAAGGTGAATAGTGATTATCAGTAAGGTACAATTAGGCACTTTTAGAAGATCATGATCAAAAGAAAGGGATAATATTTTAAAAGAGTTTTGATGATTCAAAATATGTGTCATGATAATAGGAGTTATGATTCATCTAAAAACTTTTGAAGGGGCTCTAAAACATTCATGCAGGAGACTAGTCATACAAGCTTGCAGGTGCACTTACAGTCATATCTCCATCATGGTAAAGATTCTAGGAGAATTATGGGTTTATGTCTCTCATGATGAGGGTGAATAGGATTAATAATTAGTGATAGGTGGGAAATATAGGGCCAAAACACACTAAAATTCTCTCTCAAAGATGACTACATTCAGGTTTTCCCCATACAAGTATTCCATATGCCTATATTTTGACTATGTGAAGGCATATTTTGAAAAATAATGACTTTTCCATGTTTTGAGACCAATTGAAACATTAAAAAACAATTGAATAGAGAGACTAGCATCCTCATGCATGACTCAATCAAGTTGTTTTTTTAAAAATTTATGAGAGTTTGAGGGGTCATTATGATGACCTACAACCATTAATCAAGGAAAGAGAGTGACCTAGTGAGGGGTTTTATGTCTCATGATCTAGTTTTTAAAATGGATTATGATGATTTTCAAACACTAAAGAAGGATGAATATTTTCTTAAGAGGATGGATACATTTAGGTTCACCTAACATTGAACACCTGCATTCCTAGCAACTCAGTCATTCATTCAAGTTTGCAAGTAATGGATGAGAGACACAGTGGTATGGTATTCAAGATCATATGAAAAATGTAATGGAACTTTAAAAAAGATGAGATATCTCAAAATTCTAATATTACCACTACCTATAGTCATGCATCTTAGGGACTTACACCAGCAAGTCATTATACATATTTGTACTTTGTTTAAGGCCTAATAAGCTTGAAACTAGTCATTTACCATGAGGAGATATGTAGAGGATTTTTAGTTTGTCTAGATAGTATAAAATCACCTATTTAATGTGGAATGACCACTAAACATGCTCAAAATTGATCAATATCCATCTCTAAAAGTGAAAAAACAATCATCTTCGGGCCTAATTACTTTGTTTGAAGGTCTTGATATGTCAAAAAATAGTTGTAAAGGAGTTTTCTAGACTCCTAAAAGGACAATTGATATAAATGAAGATTATTTTTACCTTATAACTTATAAAATACATGAAATTAACCTCAAAAACATGAAAAAATAGTTAAAAATGTAGATAGTCCATGCACAGAGATCAAATTTAAGGGAACTTTTTGGGAGCTATAGGTGGAGTTAGGACTTGAAATTTTATGCACAAGATTTTCATGGGTTGGGGAACCATATGAAAATTTTTAATGTCCATTGTATAATTTTAAATATATTTTTTTGTCTCAGACCTTAGCCTATTTGTTTGAAGTCACCATTAGAGCATGCTTCATCTTGGAGTGCCTTAGAAGATTTTAAAGCTAATTAAAGGATTAAAAAGCATGGGATGATGTTTTTAAATCATAATAATTCCTATATAGAGTGTAAAAACTCCAAATTTTATGTAAACCATGCTCACATAGTGTTTTACAGGCAAATAGGAACTTAGGCCAAAAATACATTTTTTGACTTTTCATGGAAAAATGGATTTTATAGTGTTTTTATAGCATGGTAAAAGTACCATAATGATGTTTTTAGTATTTTTGAAGCTTGGAAGTAACTATTTTCATTTTAGTACAGTTTTTCACTTTTTGTAGTTCTAGGGACCCTTCCAAGCCACCTATTCAAAGGCTCATCTTATTCACCGCATGTGGAATTTGGGAAAAATATATTCATATGTTTTTAGGAACAATATTTACTTATAATTCATGAACAATTGATATCATTTGAGAGGTTTTGATTTATGAACAATCACTAAGAGCGTAGGCAACCTAGAATGCAATCATTTCCTCATAGGTAACTTTCATTTACATGGTAATTTTTCATATATTTCACATGGGAGACAAATATTTTCAATAATGTCATAAGCATCAATTTTATACATATAAATGGAAGTGGTTTAATATTTTAAAGTCTGTACTTCATGAATCATCAGTTTGAAGATTCAGCTTTAAAACCCTCCTACATGCCTTAAAAAACCAATTCTGAGAAAAATAGATTTTATTTCCATAAAATTACCATGTATTAACCTAAAAAAATTTAAAAATTCAATTAAACTTAGAAAGTATCCCATAAATGTAAATTTTATGCATGGAGTTGTATGAATGAGGGAAAAAATCACCTTTTTGTGGAAAAAAGCATGTAAAATGAATTACAGGGAAATTTAATAGAATATAATAAATGGAGATATAATATTAGTACTTTTTATTCATCTTAAAATATTAATTTTATCATAAATATTCTTTTAAGTTTCTCCACCAGCTTGATCAAAATGGCTAGTCTACTGGAAATTTGAGCAAAATTGACCTAGTCAACCTGTTAACTGAATGATGAATGTTTTCACATCAAAATCACATATTTTATGATGAATAAATTTTTTCCAAGTATAATTAATGGTTTTTTCATGTTTCATGGCTTCTTTTTTCTGGTTTCATGGTGTCCAAGTGCTCAAATTAACCTTTAAGCCTAACTAGTCTAATTGGTCTAATTGTTTTAAAGGTCAAGTTGAAGTTTGGCATTGAAAAAAGCTAAAAAAGAGTTACAAAGGAGTTTATATTCCATATATATACTATTCTCATTAATATTCATTCACATTTCAGCCTTCAAGGTCCCTTTTCATGCAATATGGAGTTAGCTGGAGTTGACTAGTCAAAGTTTATCATGCATCTTCCTTGATTTCCATGCAAAGGGGAAAGTTCTCTTGTCCCAAATCAACTTTAAAACAAATCAAGTGGAGTTCGTTATTTTTATTTTGGAATATATTTTCATTCTAATATATTTTTACTTTTCACATGGTCCCACCATCCTTATTCCTATGTGACCATGGAGGTTCTTTTCATGTTTAAAGATTTTTTTGAATTATTTAATCATAGTAAAAGGAGTTGGTATTGAGTTAGTAAAATAAGACTAACCCCTCAAATTTTTCAATGCAACATTGGTTTTATTTATGGTTTAAGACATATATATTGTCTTAATCAATCCATTATTCCATTATTCCTGGAGCAAAAGAAGAAATTGTAATTTGGACCATATATAAATAAAGAAGATTTTGTTTTGCATATGAGTTTTAACAGAGAATAGAGTGTATTTGATTGTGAATCAACATATAACTAATATTATATAACATTTTTTTGGTCCCTTCCTCACCTATTTATTTCTGTCTCACCTTCTATAGGTCATTTGAAGAGGTAAAATAAATTTTGTAATCGAAAATCCTCTCAACCCTTCATCTAAAATATTTATGCTTAAAGGTAAAATAATAATTTTATTGGTTTATATGCATGCATTATTTTCAACATATTCTATAGGATATAAATAATTCAAGTGCTTCACCCATTTAGATAGGTTTTCATTTCAATTTTCCCTTCCCCTTTTCACCCTAAATCATGGTATAATCAGATTCAATAGATAAATCTTAAGGGAACTAGCCCTCTCTGGAGGTTCTTCTCAACATAGAGTCACCCACACTCTGAGAAGTTCCAATTATTTTAGTTGGAGTGAGGGTGTGTTTTTTACATCTTCAAGTAAGGTTCAATCCAGAGAGATAACATTAAACACAAGTGAAATTTCAAACCCATCTAGCAATTCCACCTCATAGACATTTCCTGAATCATGTCTCTTTAGAATATTACATGGTCCAAAACTCTTCATTTTTATCTTGTTATATGTTCCAACAGGAAAATAGGTGAACCGTAATTTCATCTCTAACCTTGAATTCCTTAAACTTTTACTTCTGGTCTACCTTTGCCTTATACTAAATATTCATCTTATTGATATGACTTATGAACTCTTTTTTCAAGTTCTTTAGGTGTTATAAAAAATCCTTAGCATCAACACTAGTATTTTCACCCTTGTCCATATTTATCAACTTGTTAGGAATTAAATGAATTAAAATCATATTTAATTCACCATAAAATTAGAATTTAAAACACATAAACCATATTTTAAATGTGTAAAATCAGATTTCTTTATGCACTACTTGCATCATGGAATCAATTCATCAAATAATAATAATGTTGCTTTAATAGAGAAAATAAAAAAACTAGAAATATAGACTAGCAATAACACATAAGATAGATATTCCATAGTTAACCCAATGTGGGCTAAATCCACCAAGGAAGTCCTCAGTAAATTAACAACAAATAACCTCTCATAGAGATTGAATATCTCCTCAAGAATTCATAAAATAATTTTCTAAATTGTTGATCCAAATATAAAATCTGTCAACAATTTTCCATATATGTTATGCCACACCTATTCTTGTATAAAATCACACCACAAGCTACTATACAATACCCTATAAAATAATACATCAATCTGTAAAATCACACAACCACCTATATATAAACAAAGATGGAATAAATCCATCCAAGAATGAGAAACTTATCATGCCTATCTAAGATGGCCTTATCCTCAAGGAAACACACCATCCTTCACTTAGTCATGCTTATCCAAAATCCCACCAAGGAAGGAACATGCCATCCTCATCTCTCTTCCAAAAATGACTTACATAAGTAATAATGAGATAACAACTAACTCCTTAAAATAAGGAAGTCGATCCCACTTCTACAAAACATGGAAGTCAACATGGAAATTATATATTTAACAAATAACTATCTAAAATAACAAAGTCAATCCCACTTATAAAAAACATGGAACTCAACATAGAAATTATAAAAATATTTAAGAATATTCCACTCATATGGAAGCATAGTTCCACAAAAGGTAGAGTCATAAGAAAATGTGCTTCATGTGATTTAGGAATTTGACTAAAGAGAGGATGGTTAGTGTGGTGTTTGTTCCAAAACAAAAACAAAATGAAAGAAACACATTAACTAGCATAAAATCTCTAGGCCTAGACACTAGGGAGAGCTTAGTTAACAAACATGAATAAAACACATAACTAAAATGCAAAAGAAACCTCTTTTACCTTCCTTAGATTATCCAAAATTCTTGTTATAGTGGCTTTCTCAGCTTGTGCTCATGAAGTCCTTGGTAATGTAAGCTTGGCTACCTCCATCTCTCCTTGGCACCTTTGGCTTGTGGCTTGGCTTGGCTTGGAATCAATTTGGCATGGGAAGACTAATTGTAATGGCTTTTGGAATCATTTGTGCATTATAACTTTATATTATCTAAACTTTTGAAGATATTTGGGCATAATAAATTTACACCTAAATATCTTAGAATGATATTCATGGCATCTCTATTTATATATTTTTGAGAATGCCTAGAATCAACTTGAACCGTCCATCCTGAGATTGAGATGTGTGGTTGAGATTAATTCAATTTTTGGAATTAAGTTTATAATTATCTTCATCATGACATTGGAAGAAGGGGAAATTAAGAGGAATTGAGGGCATCATGGAAGGCATTAATGAGGCATGGAGGGCATGAGTCCTGATATTTGTGGCATCTATAGCCTAGGGATGCCTTCTCAAGAAATGAGGTCACCTGATGATGTAGATATTCAATATCCAATTCCAAAAATAAGTATTCAACAATTTTCCATGGAATTCTTGATTAGGTCTTGATTTGGGTTAATTATCTCTTTAAGCATGTTTAAGCACTTTGTACACAAATTACTCAGATTGATCATAATGACTTGTTATTGGTCTAAAATTCAATTGGATTAGAATTGGAAGGCAATGTCAGATGCATTGGATTATTTATTCCATTTAGAATGCTACAAACACAAAATAACAAAGGCATGTGTCTTGTGGAATATATTTTATAGGAACGAGCAATCTAGAGCACCCAAGTACAAAATTAATATTTTGACTTGAAATGGTCTGATCAAAGTTAGCTAGCCCATAAATTACATTAACCCATTTAGGGATACCCTAGCCAAAATTTGAATTTGAATATGTCATTTTCAAATATTTTAATATGCTTTAGTATTTTTAGGCCAAATTGTTCATTTTAGGTGGATATTGGCCAAAAGCCTAATTTAAGGTTGTTGGGGATCAACCAACAATGATTACACTTGTGAAAGCACTAAACGCGGAAATAAATTAGATAGATAAGTAACTAGAATGATAAATAGCACAGAACAAGAGATACAAGAAAACACCCTGAAAACTTGTATTAAAACTCTTTACAAAAGGAATACAATTGAAGAAACTTCTTTCTTCCACACCTCTCTCAGATGCACAAGATCTCTCACTAGATCTCTATTCCTTAAGAGCTCTCTCTCTCAAGTACAATCAATTCCAACAACCTGGATTGATACAACTCTGTACTGTCCTTCAAACATTCACAATGTTCTACTCATACTCTCACAATAAGCTAAGAAGATCTTTCCTACATATAGAATTAGGAAACTTAAGCATGCACTTACAACCAATAGTTAAGCCTCTTGAACAAGGGCTCTAAAAACAATCTTGCTAATAATAGAAACGCAAACTTAAGACTAATACTTAAACTCATCATGCAAACTATCCTCGAAAATAGCATTCTGGATGCACAAGTAACCGACGCCGGTTCTTGCCAGTTTGCATGTGACCGTCGTCGGCCGATCCTCTACCAACGCCAACATTTCTCTAACTGCTCCTGACCGATGTCAGTCGCTCCTGACCGACGCCGGTGACTGTGTAAACCTGAAACTATTATAGTGTGCTCCTTGGTGAAGCTTTTAGGCTCCACACCTTAACAATCTCCCACTTGGAGATAAAGAGCTACACCAGTACCTGTACAGCAACATCTTCTAGCTCCTCCATCTTCAACTCAATCATGAAGACCAACAGAAGTTGAATGAAGATTCAACTTCTCCTTTGTAACTGGCTTGGTTAACATATCAGCAAGATTTCTATCTATATGGATCTTCTCCAGCTTCAACTCACCATCTTCCAATACCTGCCGTATGAAATGGTACCTTAGCTGTATGTGCTTGGTTCTTGAATGAAAGGCTGAATTCTTAGCCAAATGGATTGCACTCTGACTGTCACTATACAATCTACAACTTCCATGCTCCCTTCCAAGCTCTTCCATGAACCGTGTCATCCATATCATCTCCTTGCTAGCTTATGTGGCTGCAATATACTCTGCTTCTATAGTTGACAAGGCAACAACCTTCTGCAACTTTGATATCCAGCTAACCGCCGTTCCACCTACAGTGAAAACATAACCTATGGTGCTCCTCCTGCCATCCAAATCACCTGCCATATCTGAATCTACATAACCATGTAGAAAAGTATCTGAACCTCCATAACACAAGTGCCTACTATTGGTTCCTCTCAGATATCGAAGGATCCACTGAACTGCTTTCCAATGTTCCCTACCTGGATTGGCCATATACTTACTTACTACTCCCACTGCTTGGGAAATATCTGGTCTAGTACACACCATTGCATACATCAAACTTCCTACCACGAAAGAATATGGAACCTTACTCATGTACTCTACCTCATCATGTGAATTAGGACATTGTTCTTTACTCAACTTAAAATGTCCAGCCAAAGGTGTGCTTACCGGTTTAGCATCTTGCATATTGAACCGTTTCAACACCTTGTCCACATAATCCTCTTGAGACAATATCAACCTGTGATTTTTCCTGTCTCTCTTAATGCTCATGCCAAGGATTTTCTTTGCTGCTCCCAAATCCTTCATAGCAAACATTTGAGCTAATTTCACCTTAAGCTCTGAGATATCCTGCATGTGTGATCCTGCAACCAGCATATCATCTACATACAACAATAGAATAATATATATACCATTATCAAATCTCTTAAAATATACACAATGGTCAAATTGACACCTATTGTAGCCATGCTCAGTCATAAACCTGTCAAATTTCAAATACCACTGTCTAGGAGCTTGCTTGAGGCCATACAAGCTTTTCTTTAACCTGCACACTAACTTCTCCTTACCCTTGACCTCAAATCCTTCTGGCTGTTCCATGTATATTTCCTCATCCAAATCTCCATGAAGAAATGTTGTCTTAACATCTAGCTGCTCAAGATGCAAATCCTCAAAAGCAACCAAAGACAATACAACCCGTATAGAAGTCATTTTAATAACAGGAGAAAAAATCTCACCAAAATCAATACCTAGCTTTTGTGCAAATCCTTTCACTACCAATCTGGCCTTATATCTCATCTGTCCATCCTCACCTTCCTTCAACCTGTAGGTCCATCTGTTCTTCAGTGTTTTCTTACCAGCTGGCAACTCAACCAAATCCCATGTTTGGTTCTCTCTTAAGGACTCCATCTCCTCAACCATGCCACGCTCCCACTGACTCTTGGACTCCACCTGTAATGCTTCTTCAAAACTCTCTGGTTATCCACCATCAGTTAGCAATAAATAGTATAAAGAAGGAGAATATCTAATTAGAGGCTTACTTACCCTTTCTGACCTCCTGATGGGTGTCTTAGACTTGTTCTCAACACGTTTTCCACCCAAATTTTCTGACAGTGACCGACCTCGGCCACCTGTAGACCTGTTACAGGCCAACGCCGATTCTACCTGGCCGACGTCGGTGCCTGTTTTGTCGACGTCAGTCTCTGTATGACCGACATCAATTTATGTACTGTCGATGTCGGTTCCTACCCTACCGACGTTGGTCTTTGTGTTTTCCTACAAGTGATTATTTCTATTTCCCACGAGCTCATTTTGGACCATCACTTCATCCAATTCTCCATTGCTCTGCCCAGATTGATTCAGCTTCCTCATCTGATCACTATACATCACTCTTTCATTGAAAACAACATCACGGCTCCTAATTACCTTGTTAGTTCCTAGATTCCAAAATCTGAAACTAAAATCATCTGAGCCATAGCCAATAAATGTGCACCTCATAGACTTATCATCAAGCTTCTTTCTATTTTCCTTATCTACGTGCACAAAGGCTTCACAACCAAAAACTTTGAGATATGAGAGATCTACCTTTTTACCTATCCATGCCTCTTCTAGAATTCCACCATCCAAAGCTATAGAGGGTCCTCTGTTAATCAGGTACATTGCAGTGTCAACAGCTTCTACCCAAAACTCTAAGGGCAACCCAGCATGCAATCTCATACATCTTGCACGTTCCATGATTGTTTTGTTCATCCTTTCAACAATTCCATTCTGCTGAGGTGTCCTTGGAACCATCCTTTGCCTACAGATTCCATGTGTGTAACAATACCAATTGAACTTAAGACTGCAGAACTCACCGCCATTATCAGATCTCAAGCACTTCAATCTTCTACCTGTTTCATTCTCAACCATAGCTTTCCAAATCTTAAAAGTCTCAAATACATCAGATTTTTTTTTAATACAGTAGATCCATACCTTTCTTGTAGCATCATCTATGAACATAACATAGTACTGTGATCCTTCAATAGAGGCTACCTGAGCCGGTCCCCACGCGTCTATGTGAACAAGCTACAACTTATGCCTTTTCTTAGTAGACCCAGTCTTGAGAAAACTAACCCTTTTCTATTTTCCAAATACACAATGCTCACAAAATTTTAGATCCATACTTTTCAAATCTGAAAGCTTACCTTTAGACTTAAGAATTGGCATCCCCTTCTCACTCATGTGGCCAAGCCTTGAGTGCCACAATTTAGCATCCACATCTGAAGTAGATAATACAGAAGGAGAAATATCAGTAACACAATTACATAAATAGAGAGTACCTACTCTCTCATCTCTGGCCATAACAAGTGCACCCTTGGTCACCTTCCAAGATTCTATTGTGAGAGTTACTGTACAACCCTCATCCCCTAACTTTCCTACGGAAATCAAATTTCTCTTCAAGCTAGGAACATGCATCACATCTCTCAACACCCATGTGTTGCCATTCTGCATCTTCAGCTGCACTTTACCTTTGCCAATAATCTTACAAGGCTCATCATCCCCTAAGTATACTATTCCAAAATCTCCATGGATATAGTCACTGAAATATTCTCTGTTAGGGGTAGCATGAAAAGATGCACCAAAATCTAATACCCAAGATTCTATATTATTATGCAAAGAGAAAATTAGAGCATCTTGTGCAATACCTGCAACCTTTGCCTCTTCCTTTCCTTCGTGCTGATTGTCCTCCTTAGGCTTTGACCAGCAATCTCTACTTATGTGCCCCAACTTTACACAGTTCTAGCATTGTGGCCTTCTGCCATTTCTGGATTTGGATCTACCTCTCCCCTTAGACTTAGATCTTGATCTCCTCTTGCTCCTTTCTTTTTGCCTTCCCCTACTCTCGAGATTTAAAGTGTTCCCAGATGTCTCTTCTATGCTTTTCCTACGAATTTCTTCATTCAAGATAACACTAACAACATCCTCTACTTTTAAAATATTCAAAGCAGATGTAGTATTAGAAACTGCCATTACCAAGCCATGCCAGCTTTCAGGCAAAGAACATAATATTAAAAGAGCTTTTATTTCATCATCAAATACAATATTGACTGAACTTAATTGATTAACAATTCCATGGAAATCATTCAGGTGATTAGATACAGATCCACCTTCTTGCATATGCAAATTAAATAACTGCTTCATAAGATATACCTTATTAGAAGCTGAGGGTTTTTCATACAAATTTGCTAACGTAGTCATTAACTCTATCGTTGTTTTTGCCTGTGATAAATTAGATATCACAGTGGATGCTAGGCTCAGTCTTATAGACCCCAGAGCCTTTCTGTCAAGAACTTCCCATTCTTCATCCTCCATGTCCTTGGGCTTCTTTGCAATCCCACCTAACGGTAAGTAAAGATCTTTCTGATACAGATAGTCCTCTATCTGCATTCTCCAATGTTGATAGTTCTTGCCATTAAACTTCTCCATTCTCAATTTACTTTCTTCTGCCATTGCTTCTCCCACTCAAATAGAAATCCCTGCAGAAACCCCTATGAGCAACCTGTAATCAATACACTACACAGATCTGAACCACCTGTTAGTGAACCTAAGCTTTGATACCACTTGTTGGGGATCAACCAACAATGATTACACTTGTGAAAGCAATAAATGTGGAAATAAATCAGATGGATAAGTAACTAGAATGATAAATAGTACAGAACAAGAGATACAAGAAAACACCCTGAAAACTTATATTAAAACTCTTTACAAAATGAATACAATTGAAGAAACTTCTTTCTTCCACACCTCTCTCAGATGCACAAGATCTCTCACTAGATCTCTATTCCTCAAGAGCTCTCTCTCTCAAGTACAATCAATTCCAACAACCTGGATTGATACAACTCTGTACTGTCCTTCAAACATTCACAATGTTCTACTCATACTCTCACAATAAGCTAAGAAGATCTTTCCTACATATAGAATTAGGAAACTTAAGCATGCACTTACAACCAACAGTTAAGCCTCTTGAACAAGGGCTCTAAAAACAATCTTGCTAATAATAGAAATGTGAACTTAAGACTAAGACTTAAACTCATCATGCAAACACTCTCTTCTATCCTTGGAAATAGCATTCTAGATGCACAGGTAACCGATGCCGGTTCCTGCCAGTTTGCATGTGACCATCATCGGCCGATCCTCTGCCGACACTGGCATTTCTCTAACTGCTCCTGACCGATGTCGATCACTCCTGACCAATGCCGGTGATTGTGTAAACCCGAAACTGTTATAGTGTGCTCCTTGGTGAAGCTTTTAGGCTCCACACATTACCCCATTTAGGGATACCCTGGCCAAAATTTGAATTTGAATATGTCATTTTCAAATATTTTAATATGCTTTAGTATTTTTAGGCCAAATTGTTCATTTTCGGTGGATATTGGCGAAAATCCTAATTGAAGGTTATCAATGGCCAGTTTTAGATGTCTATAGTTTGCCCCTATTTGGGAAGGTGTTATAAGCTATAAGCACAGTAAATTATTTGCAAAGAATGAAAAGGTATTACATGCCTACAACTTCAATGATGATAAACTAACTTTATGATGCCCCCTCGAGGGAATTCTTGGCACAAGCAAGGTGGAAAATGGTCCCTCAAAAATAAAGAAGCAAAATGAGGGAAACAAAGAAAGGAAAGATGATGGGGTGAAAAAATAATTATACTAAAAAAGTATTCAAAATCATTAAGAATGTAAGTGGGATGGTGCACAATGGTTTTCCCAAAGGTGGTTATAAACTTGTTCCCCAATAGTTGTAACATGGTATGATAACATAATGATTTACCCAAAGGTGGTTATAATAATTAAGAATGTGGAGCTTCCCTAGTTATGACAGATAAACAAGAGAATAACATTTCCATGTATAGGCAAAAAAAGTAAAGTGGTGACAACACAATGATTTACCCAAAGGTAGTTATAATCATTGAGAAATGTAGGTGGGATAGTGTATAATTATTTGACCATAGGCAGTTATAATCATTGGACACTTATTATGGAAAATATGATAAACTTGGTTGAAGAGGATGATAACTTAATATAGAGGGTAATAATGAATTGGAATAACTTACTAGTAGGGAGATGCTCATCCAAACTAATAAAGATTGAAATTCTTTCATGTTTAATTACTCTATTTAGGATATGATTAGGATGGAATCAATGTTAGTGCTGAATAGATGCCACCATTGATAAATAGACTTCTTGAAGTTGAGGTTTGTTGTAGAACTTGTTGGTAGGCATCATGGTATAACATCATGAGGACTTGGATGAAATACGCATGAGGATTGACTCCCATAATCCAATACTCAATAGAAAACAATACACCAATGATAGAAACCATGATGAGAATGTAAACATATGAATATGGATAGATTCAAGTATAAGTGTGGGCAAGGAATCACCCAATGGACACACATAAACTAAATCAAGGCAACAATGCTAAAAGCAAACAAATAAGTAGACAAATAAATAAAATAAATAGAAACAAACAAACAAATAATGCAATAGAAACCCTATGAACATTGACCCTAGAAATTAGGTGACAACTTAACAAATGAAAAAAATGGGGGAATCGAAGAAAAGGAAGGGGGTGGCCGAGTTGTCTCCATATATACTAGGCAAGTGGACGTTGCCTACATAGTTCCATGGATGTAATATCCAATAAAAAACATTAGGCCAAATGTAGTTCTCCCAGGTAATGGGAAGAATGTGATAAATGAGGAAAACAAACATAATGGATGTGATAGAAGAATAGGAATGGTCTTGAAAAATGGCAAGTGCATGAGAGTAAAGGCCAAAAAGGATTGAGAAACTAAGTGACAAGTAATTTGCTTATAACTTAGTAAGGGTTCCCAGAATCCTTAAGTCAAATACGTGGTCAATTTTTCAAATTTTTTTGGAATTTTTTTGGAGTATCTCAACTCTATCAAGAATGATGAGACACTAAATGGTTCAAGCTCAAAAAATGGTGAGATCATGGCTTAGGTTTCTTGAAAAATGGTGAGAGCATGGCTTAGGTTGTTTACAAAATGGTGAGAGTGTGGCTTAGGTTGCTCACAAAATGGTGAGAGTGTGGCTTATCTAACATCAACAAGTATCAATCACTGCCTACATAGTCCCAGAGTAGGTCCTTAATTCACTATAGTTCTACCATATAGTATAAAAATTTGACTAGTGTAGCAGTCAATTCAAAGAAAATAGGCATAGTTGATAAAAAGGCATAGTATTACATAGGAAGTGACAAGTTAGTATGTCAAGGCTTAATATTTCCTCTACTTTGACCATAGGTAGTTATAAATAGGACACAATGGCATAAATCAATGGTACTAATTTCCCCTAAGGTGGTTATAATTAGTATCAAGACTGGTGGTAAGAAAGGAATAATAAATGAAGGATGCAACTACCAAAAATTTTGTCACACTATCCCAAAATACAATTTATATCTAAAGTACTTGAACCAACTAATGAAATTGATCAGATACCTTAATGCTGAAAACTATGTAACGAATGGAAAAACTAAGGTCAAATGGACTAGGCTATCGAACACACTGGGCTAATAGGTTGGAAGCAAAAATTGGATATGATGAAGAGGAAAAATAAGCATGGTATTTGTAAAAATAATAATAGTGATAAAATGACACAACTAAAATGGTCCTTATAAACAATATGCCTTATCACTCTAGCATAATACCACTTGAGATGAATAATATTAATTGGCTCAAGAATTTTATCTCCATCTGACATGGTGAGCATGTATGCTCTTGATCCATAATATGTAGTAATAATGAAAGGCCCTATCTATTTTGGTTTGAATTTCCCTTTATGTTTCTTCTCAGCCATGGTATTATTTTGGTTTTCTTTAAGAAAAAAATCACCAAGTTCAAATGTTTTATACTTAACATGTCTATTATAGTGGCCTTTGAGTCAGTTCTGATACACTTGAAGATTATTGAGTGTAGTTCTATGTTTCTCATCAATTAGGTCTAGCTCTTACAGGTGAGCTACTCGATAGTCATGATCATTTAGGACATGCTTGAAAGAGATGCATAGTGAAGGAAATTTGACCTCAATGGGAAGGATGGCTTCAGTACCATAAACAAGTGAGTATGAAGTGGCTCTTATGGGGGTAAAATGATTGGTATGATGTGCCCAAAGGGTAGGGAATATCTACATGTGCCAATCATGATCGACATCATTAAAAATATTTTTGAGAATATTGACAATGGTTTTGTTGGATGCCTCAACTTGGCCATTACATTGAGGGTAATATGATGTAGAAAAATGTTATGTGATGTTATATTCAGTATATAGCTGGTCTACATCCTTGTTTTTGAATGATCCTCCATTATCAGATATGATGTTAGAGGGGATACCATAGTGGAAAATGAGATGGTTGAAGATGAATTTGGAAGTTTTCTTTCCAGTCATGTAAGTGAGGGGTATAGCTTCAACCCACTTAGTAAAATACTCAGTGGTGGTAAGGATATGTTTATGGACATCAAATGAAGTGGGGTTTATCTTTCCAATGAGATCAAGTACTCATGTAGAAAATGGCCATGGTGTCAACATCAATTTTAGAATTTTTTTTTTGGGGCATAAATTAGATTAGCATGCCATTGACATTTGTCACACTTTTTTACATATGCAGCAACATCTACATCCATTATGGGCCAATAATAATTAATATGCAAGAGATTTTTAGATAGGACTACCCCACTAGAATGAGTGACACATACTCCATGAACTTCTCTTAATACTAGCATAGACTCTACCAAAGTTAAACAAAGAAGCAGAGTTCCATCAAAACTATGATGGTAAAGGGTGGATCCAAGTAGAGTATAATGAATGAAATGATGAATGAAGGATTTGGTTTGTTTTTGAGATAGGTTAGGTGGTAAAAATTGGTCATGAAGGTAGTTGTAAAGGTCTGAGTACTAGATAGAATTAGGACCAACAATATCACAAATCATTGCAATGGTTAAAGGTTCATGAGCTGATGTTGATAAATGTTTGATGAGGAACTAATACTCTCTATATTTATCTATTTTTTGAATAAGAGTTCTAATAGTAGCCATGACATCTATAGTTTTGTTACTAGCTCTTGGTATGTACTCAAATTGAATTTTGGCAATTTGTTGCTTAAGAGTATCAACCATGGCTTTATATGGAACCAATTTGTCATCTTTGGTCTAAAAATGATTTGTGACCTGATTGATGGTTAATTGAGAATCACCATAAACTAGGAGATGAGATATATTCCAATACACTACTTATCAATGTCCTACAACAAGCACTTCATACTTAGCCATGTTGTTTGTACAAGGAAAGTTGATTCTAAATGATTTAGGGATTATATCCCCCTATGGCATAATAAATAATAGGCCTACCCCTAGTCCATGTGAAATAAATTAACCATAAAAATATAGTTTCTAGGGATGCTCCTCAAGGGGTGTGTCAATGATGGTCATGATAGATTCATCAAGAAATTGAAACATGAGTGGTTGTGTGCCTGTGAGAGGTGCTTTAACAAATTGAAATACAAGAACTTTTCTCTTGATTTCCTTTTGATTAATATACTCTATGCAAATCCACTGAGAAGCATGATCCATTTAGTTATTATACCTTTCAAATCTATTTTAGATAGTAGATACTTGAGTGAATCTAATTTATAAATGACCATGGTCTTATTATTCAACATGTAATGGCATAGTTTTTGAGCTATGAAGACCATGGCCAGACAAGCTTTTTCAATAGGTGCATAGTTATGTTCATATGTAACCAAGGTATGATTTAGGTAGTATATGACATGATATTTTCCCTTATTATCATGTTGATCCAAGAGTGCCCCTAGAGCATGGTTGGTAGCTAATAGGTATAGCAAGAATGTCTTTCTTGGCATAAGAGGTAATAAAATAGGTGGATTAACAAGATAGTTTTTGAGTTGTTGAAAATTTATTTGGCAATGATCATCCTAGTGAAATGCAACTCCCTTATTAAAAAGGTGTGTAAATGAATGACACTTGTCTTCTAACTGAGAGATAAAGTGTTAGACTGACTAGATCTTACCCTATAAACTATGGAGTTTCTTTAAATTGGTTGGTGGTAGCATCTCAGTTATATCATGGACTTTAGCTAGATCGAATTCAATACCTCTATAAGACATGATGAAGCCAAGTAATTTTATTGAAGTTACACTGAACACACATTTATTTGGATTGAACTTACATTGTACTCCCATAATCTTTCAAATATCTTACGTAACATTTTTGGATATTCAGCCCTAGTTTTGTATTTTCCTAATATGTCATCGATATAGTCTTCAATAATATAATGCATCATATCATGGAATATGATAATAATGGCCCTTTGATATGTAGCTCTTGTATTTTTAAGGCCAAATGGCATTACCTGATAACAAAATGTTCCCCATGGAGTGGTGAGCATTGTTTTATGTTAATCTTTTGGTGTTATTCTGATTTGGTTGTATCCTAAAAATCCATCCATGAGTAAAAGAATTTCAAAACCTACCATGGATTTGATGATCATTTCAATATTAGGCAAGGGAAAATTATCTTTAGGACAAGATTTGTTGATGTCTCAAAAATCAATACAAATTATGATCCCTTCAAGATTTTTACTAATAGGTACCACATTAGAGATCCATTCTAAGTAGTCAATAAATCAGATACATCCTAATTCTAAGAGTTTTTCTAACTCTTTCTTTAACAATATAGCAATGTGAGGATTCATCTTATGTAACTTTTGTTTTACTAGTTTGGTGTTAGGATTAACCACAAGGTGGTGAAGAACTAAGGCAGGGTCTAAACTTGGCATGTCAGAATAGGCCCATGGAAAGATATCTACAAATTATCTCAAAAAACATATAAAGACATCACATTCTTATTTAGTGAGGACACTCCTAATTTTATCCATTTTAGCTTTGATGGAGTCTTGATATTTACCTGTGTTGTATATTCAACTAGAAGGGTCAAATCATCTTCTAGGATAGTAGGTAATGAATTGAACTATTGAATTATGTCAAGGTCTGCCATTAGAAATTACTCTTCAACTTCTCCTAAGCATGATGAATCTGAGACCCCTGATGGGAGATCTAGCCGTGTGATAAAAATAGTTGGAGATTATTGAAGAATTTGATCAAATACTTATTATTGCTCAAAGCTAAATTCAGATCCACAGACAAGTTCATCATTTGTGGTCTCCTAGTCTAAATTTAAAGAAGAATGAACACCTCCATCTAATGGAACCTAAAACAAGTTTTCACCCCTAGACTAGCATTTATCTTTACTTTTTCTTAGTAAAAAAACACCTTAAACAGGTTTTCACTTTGGGACCTCAATGTTTTACTTATTTGTTTTTGGTTAAGGGTGTTCACTCGCTCTCAAAAATAGGCTATAAGATTTAATGTGATTGAGAATCCTGATTTGTGATCTCCCAATAGAATGTTGTCTCTAAGGCCTAAAATTTCATAAAATGTCTCATTATTTTTGAACTCATCTATTGACTGACTAGATTCTTATTGGTCCCAGTCTATCAGTTGAGGATAATATAATGGCAATAAATTGTGATCAATATTTAGGGTAAGGGTAAAAATGGCATGGTTATCAAATAGGTTGGTTTCAAATAGGTCATCAAAGGTGGGGTTATGATCAGACTCTGTTTCATTGTTGACATTATCCTCACTAGTCATTAGTGATGGAGTTGAAATAAGATATATGGGGTCACCCCCAGGTGGTTTAAATCCAAGTCTATAAGGTTTTTCATACTTAGTCATGGCAATTGGCTCAATGGTTCCTTGTTGATTTGGATTGAGGCCTCTTCCTTTATAATTTTGACACTCCATGATCCTATTGGTAATAAGATACTTTGCATTTTTATAGCAATCAGCTTGGTTGTCATTGTATAACCATGATTCATCCCCTTCAAGAGGTTTAGGTTCTAGGCTAGATGCTAGTGTAAATGTGATAGGTCCCTTATCTTTGTTATTTTATTGCCAATGCATATGTGGGGTGACTTTAGGTCACACAAAGGTTTTCAAATTTTGAGGAAGATTGGAAATATGAAATGTATCATGGGTCACATACTCTCCCAATCCATTATCTGAAATGGTGAAATGATAAGAAGCTTTAGTAAGTGGCATGTGGGAAAGGGAATCCAAGATATTAGGATCTATGCAATTATCTTCTAAAGGATCAGTAAGTATAACCTTTCCTTTATCCTGATTAGAACTTAGATTCATGTCATACTGATAATTATAGCTTTTAAATTCAACCTCAAGATGTTTGTAGTGTTCATATGGGTGTAAATATCTTGGAATATTCACTTCCATCCTTGAGTGGGAAAAATTGATACATTGGTGTAGTGTTGATGGGACTTCATCAATCTCATGTAACCAAGGCCTTCCTAGAAGCATATTGTATGGTAACTCAAGATTAAGCACATGAAAAAGTGTATCATGGGTTAAAGACCCAATGATAATTAGCAAACTAATTGTTCCTTGTGATTCTCTTTCCTAATTATCATAGGATTTGATGGTTATGGTTAATGGCTAGAGATCTACCATTGTGTACCCAAGAAACTTGATGAGCTTTAGAGACACTATGTTGAGGCCAAATCCATTGTCTATAAGGACACTTTTCACTTTATGCCATATTATATAGACTTCTATGTATAATGGATTATTATGGAGTGGGTCAAGGAAAGACATCACTTTGGTTTAATGTGACCTATTGGGCTAGAGTTAGGTGTCCAACCAAAGCTTGAAATTTATCAGGTGATATGTCACTAGCAATAGTGGATTGGGTCAAAAACTCATTCAAGATGTTCTTGTGGATTATTGATGTTCATAGAAAATCTAAAATAGAAATTTATGCTAGTGTCTTTTGTAATTGTTCCATAATATCAAACTTCTTATCTTGGTCAGTAGTGAATGGTTATTTTGAGGCTAAATGGTTGGTTGAATGATAGGAAAAGTGGAAGATGGTTTTGGGCCTAGGATAGTAATCTTCAACATTTGAGTTGTGATTACACAATCAAGATTAAATACTAGACCATTATTGTTAACCAATGTTGGGAATGTTGTGGGACCAGATAAGATAAGTCTTAGTTGTTAGTGTACTCGTATGTGGTCATGTGGCAAGGATGAGTTGTTGATATAAGGTCCAAAAGGGGAAGTCCTAGTTTGTTGGTTTTCCTGTATGCATTCCTAGGTCAAAGAAGGATTATCCATGTAATTTGGAAAAAAATTATTGTTTAACAAAGGTTTAGGCTGATTAGTGCTTGATCTAGGATTAATGGAGATGGTATTAATGCTACCCCCTATAATATGACCTACAACCCTATTGTAGTCATGTGAAACTATATGGTAGGTTTGTTGGTTATTACCATTTTGACCTTGTTTTTTCCATTTTTATGTCATTATGGGTTCTATTATTGATTTTGTTGATTCTACTAGTTTAGCCTTTGAGTTTGAAACTGTTGATTTCACTGTTGCACTAGCCATTATTGTTGTTGTTGTTGATTATTTTTCTACTATTGATTGTTATGTCAAGAAAAAGGGTTTTGATAAATCCCAAGAGTTTGATTGGAAGTGGAAGCACCATTATCTAATGTTATCTCCCCATTCTCCAAAATATCTCAATTAAATGTTTGATTTAGACACATCTTCATAAATTATGCCCATTGACCTGATGATAGTCACATAATTCATTTTCACGGTACCAATCAAGATAAGGAATGCCTTGCAGATAATGCTTTGGTATAGGCTAACTAATCAAATTATAAATAATAAGCTTGAGAAATACAAACTCAATAGGTTCTCCTAGGTCACTAAAGACATGATGTGTAGGCATAGTTCTCCTAGGAGGAGGGGTTTGTAATGGTACAACTACTATATTTGTGGTGTAGCTCTTAGTTATTATGCTTATGGTATTGGTTGGAGAGGTTATTGGGTAGGAGTAAGTTGAAAAGGTGGTTCAGATGATATTTGCACCATTTGGACATGATGGGATTTAGTTACTCCATTTCCCATAACATTTTTATTATGGTTGAATTGCTTCAACCTTTCATGGTTATTGGCCTATGTCAGTTGTGATGTTGGCACTTGAATGGGATGTTGATGTTGGTAATTTCCCTATTTGGTACCTTGATTTTGATTAGTTTAATTAAGCTTGATAACTCTTTTATTGATGAGTTCTCACTCAATCAATAAGCCTTTGTCAATGATCTCTTTGAAAGTATGTGCACATTGTAATTCCAAATGATTTATCTAGTAAACTATGGGTGAAATAACTTGAAAGGGCTCTCCATCACTGTAGATAACTTGTAAAACTCTCACCAATTTTTTTCTTTGCTTGTGTTAAGTCCACTAATGAAATCTCATGCTTGAGATTATTGGTAAAGTGTTACACAAACTTATTAGAAAGATCATAAATATCCATTATTGAATTTTTGAGAAACTATAAAAACCACTCCAAGGCATGTCCATCCAAGTTCCTTGGAAAAAATAACAAAAGGTAAATATTTCTATATGCCACTGGTTCACATGTGACAAAGATTTTGGTCAAATGAACTTTAGGGTCACCTTTCCCTTTGTATTTGACAAATTTTAGTGTTTCATATCTTGGAGGAAATGGTATCTACAAATACTCCATTTTGAATGGGTAGGAACACATGTCATCCAATTTGAAATTTTTAGTCTATTTACCAACTTGAATGGTAGTAATTGCATCCTTCATCTATTATAATTATTAGGATAATAAACTAGAAGTAACATTGGTTTGGGTAGATGGTTGGGAGGTCACAAATAGGACACTTTAACTAGGGTATGATGGAGATACCTATTGGGATACATTAGTTTAGTTGGGGAATGGACTAGGAATACACATATGTGAATTAGGATGTACTTGAAATTGCACACTTGGTTGCATGATATTCTAGTTTGGGTTGGCAATAAAGTTTGACTTGGAGAATTTTTTGGTTGGGACAAAGGGATATAACTATATTATGCCTACTATGGTTAAAAAGGGACATGTTGCCAACTAATCAAACCTTACTATTGAGTGGGAACTTGTGGTCTAAGATCCTGTCTCTAAATTTGTGGCACATTTTGAACCAATAGTTGTCTAATATGTACTTGAGAAATATGGGGACCTCCTTGTTTCATGAATCCCTATGAGGAAGTGAAAATAAGTTATAGATTTGGCATCTATTTCTGACCAATATTTACATGTTGTTAACTAGTCATTACTTGGTTTTAATTTGACATAATAGTCTAAAATTGAAGAGGTATGTTTGTCATTACCTAGCGATTTAGAACATTAATTGCCCCTAATTGAGGTGGCATTGTATTTATCCTCTATTTCATTGATAGACTAGGTTATGTCTACTATTATGTCATACTACTCACTACCTATTAAGGAGGAGTAGGGTTCATCATATTTTATCATTGAGGCATGACGTTAGCCATTATTTAATTACCTAATCCCATAGGTTGTACACTTGAGGAAGTATCCAATTGAGGTTGGGATGTAGAAACTCCTATTCCCTGGTATGATGATCTAATCATAGGATTAACTACAGACACATATTCTTGGCTAATTGTTTGTGTGCTAGTACCACTTTGATTGGTATTGGATGTTATTTGCACACTATTTACTACATTTGGTTCACTATTCTATGTAGAGGCCAAAGACATTTATTCAATAATGGGCATATGAATCAAGTTATTTATCAAATTAGTTTATATGAATGGGTCAAAATTTGAATTTTCTTGTCCAATTAACTCTATCAACACTCTTGTTGAAGGAACTAGGTCAATGAGAGGCTTACTCACCATGTTCATCTAATTGAAATCACATACTAGAATCAGGTAGGTTTGATATGTTGTCTACATTTGGTTAAAGTTACTTTCCATGATGTCTTTTCCTTGATTAGATATATTAAGATCTTGGTATGTTGTTTAGACGAGCCATAAGATTGATAGAAGAAGCCTATTGATCATAAATGATAATATGGGGAACTCTTACTAGACTTGGTAAATTTTCATAGGGAAAGTCATCTAGAAAATTGGGCCCTACATCTATGGCTCTAACAAAAATCTCTTCTTTATTCTCTAATAAATGTCACTCAAACAAAAATGGATCATACGTGAAATCCTTATTAGTAAAATATGACTGTTGAAGAACTAGCTCATCCACTGTGGGTATTGTAGCTAGGTATTATGTGGTTTGTTCTTGGTCTTGTTTTGAATAAGGTGGTGTGTTAACCAAATAGTTATCTAATCAATCTTGGCTTTGTGCCCCTGATTGAGTATTATAAGAGGGATAAGAATCTATCTCATAAGCAATATTATCTGCATAGGGGTCTTACACCATTTCTTTATGTGTAACTACATTACTAATTCCTAGATTGTATATGAGTCCACTACGAGTGTAGGAATACATGTTGGGATCCATAGTCAATGTTTTGTGATAAAAGGTCAAAGAGTTATACAAACTCTAAAAAAGGACAATGTATAAAATAGATGATGTTTCAACTTGGTCTAGATTCATCAAAAGGATCAAAAGGTTTATGCAAAGATTTGTGATGAAACAAGCTAGCATGAAGAATCTAACATTTCACTATTCACTCAAAGATAAGAAAGTAAATGAACCAAAAATCAAAATGCCAAAGTCTAAGGTCAAATTGTTTCAAATCAATCTAATCTAAGAATTTAAAAGTTGCTAGGTCTTTTGGCCAAATGCGGTGTCAAAATCTAGGCTCAAACAAGGCATGTGCTAGGACTCTTGGCCAAACATCGTCAAAAGCTATAATTTGAAATAGATGAAAATTTTAATCTAATAGATTTAAAACACTTCTAAAAATCACTAGGAATTTTATTATTGGACATAAACTTGATCAACTAGCTATAAGGTATAAAATAAAAGGTACTTTAGAAATATTTTATTTTCTCACAAAAAATGCTATAAAATTTGGTTATTTTGACAAACAAGATAGACAAAAGTGAAAAGTATAACTGTTTTAGATAAAATATCACAAAATTACACTTGGATTGGTCTAAAAATGAAGGAACAAATTTGAACTCTATGAAAGAGGGTCTAGGAAACAATATTTGAAATGTTTTGGGCAACGTAATGATGCCATACTACCCAAAAGGTATGACAAAAAATATTGTTTCAAAAACATTCTAAGGCAAAGATAATTTCCCACAATTTTGACAACATAACCCTACTTTTCTTGACTCAAAATTTTATGGTGCATAGACTCAAAGTGCAAGTGTTTAGCACAAAATGGCTTAAGTCTATCAAATGGTGATAATGATCTTTAAGTCTAAAATGAACTTCAACCCAAATTGGAAATTGAACCTAAGTTCCCTAAAATTTAGTGAAAATGGTGAACCCACTTGACACATCAACCTTATGAACTTATAAAGGTGAAATTTTGAATTTAGATTATAAGTGAAGGACTTTAAACAACTTGGGTAAAAGTGTAGACTCAATTGGGTAGCATAACTATGCCAAAGTGGATGATATGACTCTCAAGCTTTCGATTAACTTTAAATAAGGAAAATTGATGATCTCATCCAAGCAACATAACATCTCTTTATTAAAAGGAAAATTAATACCATGTGTTTGGTTTGAATTTTTTGTTTACACTAAGTTTTGACTTCAAACAAAACTCTAATCTAGGACAAGACCAACTAATTAATCACTTTTATATCCTAAACTGACAAGGTTGCTTGGTATTATTGGAATCAATCAATTACATCATTTGAGAAGATTTTAAGTTTCATCCAAAAGTAAATGTGCATTATATAGTAGGGTTTTTACACCCCACTTTTCTCAAATGATAGTACTATGACATGGACCTTAAGGCACACCTTGCATCAATAATACTTCCATGGCAAGTGGGTATTTGTCTAAGATCTAACAAGTTTTTGAATGTTCTAGGGGAATCAATTGCATAATTACTTTAATGCCAAAAAATACAAAATAAAAGCACAAATTTTGGGTTTGTATCACTTGGCTTGTTGCAAAAAGGTCTAGTCCTTTTTGCAACCACTACATCTTATTGTTCACTCAGTGCAGTGTGATGTCCAAAGTGCCACTATGTCCCATGTGCAATGCTAATTAGAATACAAATTAAGTCAATGCTGGAAGGTGAAACCCTGGGTCAAAGCTTCCCTAAATAACTCATGGGAGGTGATGAAGTCCCCCTCATAAGCCAAGTTTGCATAAAAATAAAGAGAGCATGAAAGTAGAAAGACTTTAGGGTCATTTTCAAGGTCACCCAAACTTTGATGAGTTTTTGAGGAGTGCTTTAGACAATTTTATTTATAATCCTTGGACTAGGATAATTGCAATAGGAATGGAACTTTTGATTTTACGGGTTCCCTAATGGGGAAAAATGGAAGATCATAAATGGAACATCCATATTTTTTCCAAACAAAAATTTAATCTAAACAACCAAGTAAATATAAAAAGACTTGAAAAGGTGAGTTCATTTTTAAGCCCAAATGAAAAATGAGGTGGTGTTCATTTTACCCTTTGGTCTTAGTTAAAATTTTTTTAAACATTCACCATAAACATCTAAAATTTGGTTTTTTTTAAACACCAAAACAAGGTTCTTAATTGATTTTTATGCATACAAAAGTTGATCTAAACATGTTTTTAGTAAATGTCAAGCTTGGTCCTGCAATAAAAATGTTAGCATGTCCTTTATCCTTGAATCTCTTTTAGGTTAGAAATAATGAAATTTAAAAAAAGAGTTCTTGGGTCTGTGTTTTAAGAAAAATATAGTGATCGGCATCACTTATATAACCGATGATGGTTACATGTTTTAAATGATGATAATTATCTAACCAAGATCAATTATTCCAATGTGACTAATGACATATATCTAATCAATGTCAATTTTACTAACTGAAGTTAGTTAATCTATCCAACTAATGTTCGTCTTACTATCTGATGTCAGTTACTATGTAAACCCATGGCAAACAAAAATGGAAAAATAAAGTTTAGAAATAAATTTGCAAGAGTTTTAATGGTCCACATGAATATTTTAAAGCTACAAAATGATCTTCTTCATATGTGGGATGTGTTTATTCCCATTGGGCATGCCATATGTGATCTATGAATTTGACTCATGAGAGGATGGTTAGTATGGTTTTAGTCCAAAATAAAAACAAAATTAAAGAAACACACTAACTACCATAATATCTCTAGGCCTAGACACTAGGGAGAGCCTAGTTAATAAACATGAATAAAACACACAACTAAAATGTAAACAAAACCTCTTTTACCTTCCTTGGATGCTCCAAAATGCTTATTGTAAGGGCTTGATTAGTTTGTGCTCATGAAGTCCTTGGTAATGGAAGCTTGGCTACCTCCATCTCTCCTTGGTAGCTTTGGCTTGTGGCTTGGCTTGGCTTGGAATCAATTTGGCAGGGTAACACTAATTTTAATGGATTTTGGAATCATTTTTGCATTATAAATTTTAATTCTATATAATTTTTAAGATATTTGAGCATAATAACTTTGTGCCAAAATAGCTTAGAACTTATGTTCATGGCCTCTCTATTTATAAATTTTTGAGAATATCTAAAATCAACCTAAACCATCCATCCTAAGATTGAGATGTGTGGTTGAGGATTAATTCAAATTTTGGAATTAATTTTATAATTATCCTCATCATGACATTGGAAGAAGGGGAAATTAAGAGGCATGGAGGGAATCATGGAAGTCATTGATGAGGCATAAAGGGCATGAATCTTGATATTTGTAACATTTATGGCCTAGGGATGTCTTCCCAAGAAATGAGGTCACTTGATGATGTAGATATTCAATATTCAATTCTAAAAATAAGTATTGAAAAAATTTCCATGGAAATCTTGATTTGGGTTAATTAGCTCTTTAAGCATGTTTAAGTGCTTTGTGCACAAATTACTCAGATTGATCAGAATGAATTATTATTGGTCTAAAATTCAATTGGATTGGAATTGGAAGGAAATATCAGATGTGTTGGATTCATTATTCCATTTAGAATGTTACCAACACCAAATAACAAAGGCACATGTCTTGTGCAAGAGATTTGATATGAAAGAGCAATCTAGAGCACCCAGGTGCAAAATTAGCATTTTGACTCAAAATGGTCTGATTAAAGTTAGCTAGACCATAAATTGCATTATCCCATTTAGGGATACCCTAGAAAATATTAGAATTTGAATATGTTAGTTTCAAATATTTTAATGTGATTTAGTGCTTTTAGGCCAAATTTCATGTTTTAGGTGGATATTGACCAAAACCGTGATTGGAGGTTATTGGTGGCTAGTTTTAGGTGTCTACACTTCCCATATTTGTGAAGAATTTTAATCCCCCAAAATGTTCCACCAAGGTCATATGATAGCCACAAAGGTATCCACACTCAACACAAATCATAAGCATTCCTCAGACTACTTATATATATAATTTGAAATGGGGATTTACTAGTACTCCTATTGACATAATTGTTGTACAAATTTTTTGCCTAGGGTAGAATCAAATCCCATCCCTTGGGTATATCTCCTAATAGGCATCTCAATAGGTTACCCAAACTCCTATTCATCACCTATGTTTGTCTATTAGTCTGTGGATGGTGTGTAGAACTAAATTTCAAATCAGTCTTCAATTTCTTCGAGAAATACCCAATAAATTTGGTATTTTGGTCTAAAATTATAATCTTTGGTAGACCATGTAGTCTTACCACCACTCTAAAAAACAACTGTAATATGAATAACATCATGATTCTTCTGACATGGAATGAAATATGCCATCTTTGAAAAAAATTCCACCCATAAAAATATTTAGTCATTTCCTCTCTATGTCCTTGGTAAACCAAGAACAAAGTCCATACTGATATCTTCCCATGGTCTTTCTAGTATAGGTAACATATGATATAATATAGTATTCTAACTTACTCCTTTGTCCATATAGAATACTCTACAACTTTTCATAAATTTCTTCACCTCCTAGTGTAACTATGGCTAGTAATAATTCTCACTAACAAGAGAAATGGTCTTATCTCAACCAAAGTGTCCTACCAACCCTATACTATGCTTTTCCTTAATTATTTTATCTCTCATATAACTCCTTGGAGTATACAATTGGTTTCCTCTAAATAACATACCATCTTGGATCTTGAAATCCAACCATTTTTTTCCTATCCAAAGTAACAGGTTCCAAACAAGCTTTCCAAGTCTCTGTAAAGTCTAGATCTTTAGGATACAAACTTTTTGAAATATATTCTACCTAAAATACCTTATTGAAATATAGTCCAACTAACATTATAGTCTACCTAAAATACCTTGTTGAAATATAAAAGTGATAAGATAGGTTGTTGTATGACTTTCTTCATCATCATATCAAAACTCTTGACTACTCCTATAGCCCACCTAAACTCCTTTCTATCCCTTCTCATTATTTTAGTTAAGGTTGCACAAATGCTACTAAAATTCTTGATAAAATTATTATAAAAACTTTCCAAACCATGAAAATATCTTACCTCCATAACATTCCTTGGTGTAGGCCATTCAATAATAGCCCTTAATTTCTCTGGATCTATCTTAAGACCCTTAGTCGGGACAACAAATCCCATGTATAACATTTCTTTCTTTGAAAAATTGTACTTATTCATATTAATCAGCAACTTCTCTTCCCTCAACTTCTCAAAACCTCTTATGATATGCATCAAATGATATTCCAACATTTTTCTAAAAATCAAAATGTCATCTAAATCAACAATAAATAACTTTCCCAAAAAAGTCTCAATACCTCATTCATGATCCACATAAATGTGCTCGATGTATTGGTTAGCCCAAATGGCATGAATAACCACTCATACAAACATTATTTCATCTTGAAGGCCATTTTCCACCCGTCTCCTTATCATATCTAGATTTGGTGATATCTGATCTTCAAATCTATCTTTATGAATTACTTGTATTCACTTGAGAAATACATTATGTCATCCATCTTTGGTAATGGAAACTGGTACTTGATCTTGATCTTATTGATAGCTCTTAATTCTATACACATCCTCCATTCTTCATCCTTATTTGGTACTAGTACTATAGGTACCATACATGGATGTAGGATCTCCCTTATTAGTCATTTCTTCAATAGCTCCTTAACTTTCTTGTTCAACTCTTAATTCTCTATAGGAATTATATTATGGGATACATTATTTCACAAACTAGTTCCTGGTATCAAATCCATTTGGTGACTTATCTTCCTCACCAGTGGTAAACCTTTTGGTGCATTATCAAATACAACATCTTGAAATTCCTCCAATATATAAGAGATTTATAAATGTACATCTCCATATTCTTCCTGGTTGATCTTAAGAACC
Organism: Torreya grandis; assembly: GCA_037957365.1. NCBI lineage: Eukaryota > Viridiplantae > Streptophyta > Pinopsida > Cupressales > Taxaceae > Torreya > Torreya grandis. Next base: position 1,156,588 of record JARHVA010001664.1, read on the forward strand.
ATTGTAAAACACATATGCTCATGCCTCATGCCTTCTATAAATTTCTTTCCATCAACTAAACAAATTCTAGCACTACTACATACCTTCTATTCTACCTCCTTTAAGGGTTGTAATTTGTGATGCACTCCATCTTTAGTCAAGGAATAGTTATTTTCATTTCCATCATGGACATCACACCTATCATGCTACCATGACCTCCCTAGTAGAGAATGGCATTCATCTATTGAGATGATCTCACATATTACCTCATTATAGTAGCCTCCAATCTTGAACTTGGTGAGACTCTACTCATTGACCAAAGATTTATGGTCCTTCTACAACCATACAATTTGATATGGGTGTGGATGATTTTTTATCTCTAGTTTCAACTTGTTGACCATATCCTCTAAAATTAGATTATCAGTACGACCACTATCAATAATAACGTCACAACATTTACTTCCATATTTGCATCTTGTTTTGAAATAGACTCTTCCTCTAGACTACTTATCTATCTTCATTCAACAAGGCTTTCCTTATGACAATGACTTTCCCTCTTTTAACATTTACAAAATGTTTATATTGAGCATCTTCATCTACATGTGTAACCCATGCATTCCCTTCAAGTCTTCTATTTTCCCCTTCTCGTTGTTAGTGCCACTTATAATCTTGATGTCCCTCTTCTCCACATTGGAAACAAGTTATTATAAATCCTCTTCTTTTAGGTCTTTTTCCAAATCTTGCTCTTCCTTTTTTTTTAAATTTATTTTGGGCTCAAGGGCAATAGGCATTATATCCTCTTTGATTTTGGCTGGTACTTGCTTCTTCATTATTCTTTTGATCTTCATTTCATCCTCCATAGGATCATCTACCAATCCTTACACCATGACCTCTTCATCTTTATTTGATTTCAAACCTCTTATTCAATTTTTCCTCTACCATGATGGCAAATTGGTATGCATCTTCTAATGTAGTCATTCTGACCAAACTCAGCTCTTCTTGAATGTTTGGCCTCAACCTTTTAATGTAGTAGGCTACCTTTTCCTTTTTATCCTTTGAATGGCCTATTCTGATAATAATCTTGTATAAATCTTCTATATACTCCTTAAAACTCATATTTTATTATTTCAAACTTTTCAACTTTTTCAACAACTCCAACTCATAATCTATAGGAATAAACTACCTCTTCAACTTTTCCACCATTCTATCCTATTTGGTGATCTTCTCTTTTCCTCTTTGATTTCTCTCTAACTAAACTTATTTTCACTAGACATTGGCATGGCCTTTTATCTTTGTATTTTCAAAATTTACCCTTTCAATTTATTCCACATATTTGTATTCAAATTACTCCCCCATTTCATTGATCCATCGATCAATTCTTCCATGTTTAGATTTCTACAATATGTATAAACTTCAATCTTTGGCCTTCTTCCACTCTTGGAAATGACCCTAAACAACCTAAATTTATTAGGATATCCTCCAACATCTTGTTATTCTTTGAAATTATCTTATTCTTCTTATTTTTTTAAATCCTCTATGTAGCTCCTCTTATAATGTATTTATTTGTCTTTGTAGGGCTCTAAAACCCTCTTTTGTCACAACATTTCTCCCAGCACAACCATGGTTCCTTTGTGAAGGAATTTTGATCTCTAAAATAAACTCAAAACCTTAGGTCATGGTGAAAACTACCTCATAGTCATCAATCCATCTACACTATTATGAACTACTACTCTTATACCACCTAGTGTAGGGCTACTCCACCTAGCATTCACACACAACATAACAATAAATATTCTCATACAAATTTGTGAATAATTGAATCAAACATACTTTATTATAAAAATAAATTACAATTCTCTATCATCATCGGATATTTGAATACAAAAAAATTTAATCTGCATGCTGGAGCCTCAATCTACACTACCAAGTCCAAGAACCCAATCCCTAAAATCTCTACCAAAATCTCCTCCTCAAGCTTCTAATTCCACACTCTCCAATCAAGGCATAGTGCTATATAATATATCTAATTATTGGGTCAAAAAATAAAGATTACCTCTTTTTGGAAAATGTCATATGAGTAGAGAAAGGCTACTTATCATCTTCATCCACTTGATATTTTTTTCATTTCGATCCTGCATTTTCCCTCTATAGTAATTTTTTCTAGAATCGAGGATAAGAATGAAACATAACTTAGTAAGTTTCACTAAAAAATCATCCTCATATTATCTTAGATAACCATGCCCCACTTTGGTAATTTTTTTAAACCTAAAATCCATGCCACCTTTATTACTTTCTAATTTCAAAATAGTAACTTTCCTTAGAGTCCACAACTTTTTAGAGGCATATCTTTTGAACTAGGTGTCCTATTGATGAAACCATTTATTGAGTCATAAATCTGTTAAGCTACTCAATGACATATTATGTGTAAATTTATATGTCCATATCTAGATAAATACCAAATTACTAAAAATATTAGGTTACTATTTTTAGCCTTCAAAAGATTATGATAGTTCTAAACCACTAGAAACATCAACATGTGATCCAAATGAACTAATAAACCTAAAAGATAAAATTAAAATCAACAAAAATATTATTTAAGGTGATGTAATATTTGCCTTACACATTGGATGCTCTTTCATCAAAGGAAGTAGTTGTTGATTGATAAAGGAATTATTTTTTGATATATTAACTCATGGACTACTTTCTTGGATCTTCAGGCTTCAATTGTTATGAGACATAAGCCTTTAATGGAAGGTAATATAGATATATTCACCTATGTCAGAGTTTTTTTTTCTTGTGTATTTATTTTAAATGATAGGAATATAATATTATAAGATAGGGTTAGGTATTTAGATTAGTGCGTTCTTAAAATCAAGTCCTAATATCCTTCTTTTGATCCACTTACATAGTCCTTTAATATCAAGTCGATATGGGTAATGCCATCTTATTTTACCTTCCAATTTTGGTCTAATTTTTTTTATAAAGCTATAAGATATTATTTGGGTAAATTTATTTTTATAGACCATTCAATATCACAAATACAACATTTTAATTTTTTTCATATCCTCATTTCTTTAAATGTTTTAGAAAACCTTCATGCATTTATTGACCTAAATATTTCGGATCAGCCTTAGAAACAACCTATTGATTATGAAGGTTTATCATTTCATTGATGGAAATGTTCTATAATGGGTCATCTAGCCAATCTTTGTGGCATGTTTAAGCATAAGTATGGGGTTTCTTGGTGGAAGGATACTACCCCAGAGATTGATTTAGATAGTAAAACACTTGATGATTAAGAAGTGGATACAAACTTAGATAGTGTAAGTGAATTTCTATAGATGTTAATGGTAGATTCAGATCTAATCTAAGAAAATAATTATCTTTCTGTGGAGTATATAGCTAAGGATTTTATATCCTTGCCAATGGTTACATTTGTTTAAGAAATTAAAAAAGTTTCATGTGGAGGTTTGATGGCTAGAATACCACTCAATAACATTCAATTATTTAATTTATAAGGTGAAGGTGGTTATTAACTAGTTGATTATATTGAAGTATCAATTCCCATCTTACTAGTTTTAGGGAAAGGAGAATAATGGATGGTTGTGATTAGGAAAAAAAAAGAAAAGGTAAGAAGGAGTTAGAACTAGTAAATATAACCCTGAGTCTTGAAAATAAAATATTATAGGAGGTTCATAGTTTAAGTTTGTTTATTTTGGGTTCCATAAGAAGGTTGTACCATTGATATGGCTTTTGTACAACAAGTTTCATTATCCACTAGAAGAGGAAATTCATTGAGATATAATTTTTTTTATCTTTTTGTCCATTGTAAAAGGGGTGGGAACCCTTTAAAAACCCAGACCTTTACCAATAGTAAAAATAAGGGATGAATGATTAGACACTTATATGATGTCAAATTGATAGTAGTAATGGTGTAATTAGGAGAGAATAAAAAATCTCACAAAGCACCATGAGCCTTTCCTACCCCATTCTTGGTGCACCTTTAAGGAGTAAAATCAAGGAGATTGATGTGTTAACAATCCACTACAATATAAAGTTTTAGTAAATGAAAAATTGAAAAATATTAGGTTTATAAATATTCCCTACCCAAATCTCATCACATTTCACAACAGTGTAATGTGGGATAGTGTTTTGGGAAATAAACATAACAATAAGAAATCATGACTGAAAATAAATTATGAAAAGAACTAGTAATAAATTAATAACAAAAACTTTCACATATACACCTTAACTAACCTTTTTCACTAAATGTCCTCATGAAAATATCATAGTCTCAATTGTGGAGGATGTAGGAACTACATTTAATAAAATCTAGTTATTCAAGGTTAAATTTTGATAAAAAAAATAATGCACACAAATTTAATATGGTTAAACAATGGGATTTAAGTGAAAAAAATAATAGAACTAATTAAATCAATAAAAAAATTGCAATCTGAGATCAATAAGGCAAGTCTAGAACTAAAATAGATAATAAAGCAAATGAAAAATAAATAAAATAGGTAAGCTAAAATGTCAAGGTTACTTAAGACTGAAAACCCAAAAAAACAACCAAATCAATATAATTAATTATATAAATAAAACAAAGGATACATTTAATTTATTTATGATAAAGACATAATTGATGTAAGACAAGTAATTCTTGATGATGATGAAAAAGAAAAGTTGAGGAAGTGATAAAGTGGTTGATAACATATTTATATCTTCTAATCTCGTTTATTATAAAATATGAAAACTCTTTTACAAGAGTGGTGAAAGCTAATGATATTTTATAATATTTTAACTTTTTCATCTATATGTTATATTGATTTAGTGGAATAGAAGTTTTGAATATTCTAATACATGTAAGTATGGGATCTATAGATATATGGTTGATTGCATCCCAATGATGAGAGTTCCATATCCATCTATGTTATTAGTGACTTTGAATCTCAATCTAAATACTATAGGATTTATTTTTATATAAGGATCAAGTAAAAAACATCAGTCCTTGGCTCCTTGAAGGCACTTAGATCCATTGAAATGGATATTCCAAGTTTATTTAGGGAGGTTGATGCTAACTTTAGGTAATTCTTATATAGTAACTTTGGTAGATAATTTAGGTTTAGAGACTAATATTTTTGGTTCTTCCATGTAATTTTCCTTAAGATCAATTATGAAGGTAGTATTTAAGACAAATTAATTACTAATTATATTAAATTAATATGACATATTCATTAGTAAGAATATATTAAAGGTTTTGTGTAGTTAGGATGGGAGTGGAAACATATTTATCAGTGATCACTTTACCTTTAAATAATTTTTGGGTAATAATTTTTGGGTCAAATTCCATTATTAGTAACATACAATAGTTGATTTAGTGTCCAAGTCATAATTAATTAGAGAATAAGTGGCAAAGGGATAAAAATGGACAATGACCTAAGTTTTTTGATAAATCATATAATGCCAAAGTTTATTAGTTGTAAAGTATATTACAAGATAATGATCCATATTCATGTAACAAGTCTCATAATATATCAAGGAGATACTGACATAGTAGATTGCATTATCATTGTGTGACTCATTTTATTATGTAAGCATTGACCCAATAGATATGGGGGTATATTATATACACAATATGAGAGGATGATCATTTGAATTTTGTTTCATGGTTAGAGGATGAATTAATTATTTATTCATGTTGTCAAAATATTGTTGACATGAATCAATACTTTCAAGTGTGACACCTTTATATAGGATATAATTTATCAAATATATGTGGTAATCCATCTTGGGGATGAATCTTCACATTTCCCAAAGCTTCATAGGTAGGTGTGAATGTTAGGAATAGATCTAGGTATAGGCATGTTACTAATAACATTGATCTTAGTGAGATGCATGTGATTCCCTTGTAATGAGACTCACAATCCTAATATATTTCTAGAGTTAACACCAAAAATACACTTATGAGGATTGAGATTAACTTTTCACTTGATAAGTGTCACAACCTTAAAAATACAAATAAATAAAATCTGAAATTTACATAGTTATGAAATGTTTTCCATTTAGTGATTCCATATTTAATTCTAAAAAATGTAATGGATTTCCAAATTTTATCACTCTACATTTTTATATTTTAGAATTTATATATTAATTCATGTGAACCCCACACATTTCAAGTGATTTGGTAGAGTCATGGTTAGTTTATATAAGCGTAATATTTGTTGAGAATAAACATGATAATGTATTTTGATAAATTAAAATACTAAAATGGGTATTTTCTCATAACTCATAACTTATTTCATGAAATACTTATTAATGAAACTTATTGTACCAAAAATCCCCATTCTTTCCATATTAAATGGGGACCCACTATTTTTAAACTATTGTCTTGGATTTGAGCCCCACTTCTATATGTTTATGCAAAATTCTAGGAAAGATCTAATTATTAGCCTTCATACTTTAGCAAAATGGCATTGGTATATTATCGACTAATGATTGAATTCTTTTGATACTTATTTATATTGAGCTTATTATGTAATTCCTTTAGGTATTTTATCTAGCTATGGACTCTGCACTTTGATGGTGCTAGATCCAAGCAAGGATTAAATATGGGAATCAAGTTGATTGATCCACAAGGTACAAAATTCTTGGCAGCATATAAATTGCAATTTCTATGTACTAATAATAGAGCTAAGTATGAGGCCTTAGTTTTGGGACTAAATTTTTCACTCAAGAATAATGTGAAGCAAATATCAGTATTTGGCAACTTATAACTAGTGTTCAATCAAGTCAAAAACAAATACCAATGCAAGTTATCATATTTGAGAAGATATAAGCATAAATCATGGGAGCTAATCAAAATCTTTAAGGCTTTCAACATAGTATCACTTATTAGAGAGAAAATTCAAAATATTTATTTTCTAGTTTTTATTACTACTAATTTGGTGCCACTACAAGAATCTAAAGTAAAAAAATTATCAATTGAATTGGTATCATATCCTTCCATTCTAGATAACGTAGAAAATGTCTAGGTCTTTGATGATGACCAATAGATTATTCAATTTATAACTAATTTAAGGGAATTAAAATCCCAAACCATCAATGAAAAGGACATTAATCACTTCTATCAAGAGGAGTCAGATAAAGAGGACATTCTCTAGTTCAAAGGGAATCGAATTCTAGCCAAGTTGGTCTCCTTAGAAAGATCATTTGACATAGATACTCAGGCACAATAACTAAGATAGCCAAAAGTTAATGAATAATAATTTAGAAAGGAAAATCTAAGAGATGAACATTGCCCATGTTATTTGAAAATTGATCTCACATGCACCCCATAAGATAGATAGTAAGTGAAGGATTTAATCACTTGATATAGGGACGTCATTACCTGGACATATGAAGATTTTAATGTATATGACCCATAGGTAATTAATAATATGATTCCTTTTAATATAGATCATAAACCATTTAGATAGATGCAAAGGCTCAATCAATCCTATTTTTGAGCCTCTCATTCAGAGAGAAGTGGAGAACCTTTTAAGTGAAAAAATCATCTTTCTAGTAAGTCATTCTACTTGGGTGGCCAATTTAGTCTCAAAAATAAAGAAGAATGGTGAGATTATATTATGTGTTGAATTTAGAAATATGAACAAGGCTTCTAAAAGTGAAAATTATTCTCTACCTTCTTTGGATGAGGTGATACAAATAGTAAATGGTTCTGAAATGATGTCCTTCTTAGATGGATTTTTAGGCTATAATCAAGTATTGGTGCAATTTTAGGATAGAATGAAGATGGAATTCACTAAAAAATGAGAAAATTATGTGTATAAAAGGATGAAATTTGGCCTAATAAATTCATGAGCTACCTTTTAATGTACCATGGATCATCCTTCAAAGGACTGATAGGAAAATGCATAATCATCTACATGGATGATCCTATGATATTTTCATAGCATAGGAAAGACCACATAACTCACTTAAATTACATATTTTAGAGATGCATAAGGTTTGGTATTTCATTAAAACCAAATAAAAGTATATTTATAGTCATCTCAGGCAAGATTTTGGGGCACATCATCACCATTGATGGGATCACCATTGATCTAGACAAAATTTAGGTGATTTCAAAAATTCAGCCACCAAATAGCAAGAAGGAGCTCAAATCATTCTTTATAAATATTAATTTCATAAGGAATTGCATCTCAAGATTTTTAGAGGTCATCAAACCTTTGAAATACATGCTCAAGTAAGATACCAAAATAGAATTGATAGTTGAAGCCCAAAAGTCCTTCCATGACATTAAAGATGTAATATCACAGGCTCTAGTGTTGATCAATCTAGATTTTATGAAATATTTTTATCTATACTAATTCACTTCATAGCATATTATTGATGTTTTCATCATGTAGAAGAAGGATGACACTAAACATCCAATCACATTTATGATCATGAATCTGAAAGATGCATAACTTAGGTACTCTATGATTGACAAATAGATTTTCACCCTTTTCAAATCCATGAAGAAGTTTTGGCATTACATCTTAAGGAATAAATTCATTACCATCATGCTTGATCCTATTGTAAATCTCACCCTATCATAGAATAATATAGGATAATGGTGAGCATATGGATGGCCAAGATACAATAATTTGACATGGAGATCAAACCTATGAAGAATGTTTGAGGACAAGGAATTGTTTAGCTTATGACTAAATCAGATCCATGCATCACAATTGAATAGGTATGTGAAGCTCAAGTATCTAAAATAGAATGGTATATTGACATAATATAGTATATAATTATAAGAACTTGTTCTCCTGAGCTCAATAGAGTGAGAAGAAGAGCTTTGAGGCTCAAAGATGTTCATTACATGATCAAGAAGGGAGTCCTCTACATAAGAAATTATGAAGGTATTTACTTTAGGTGTGTATCTATAGACAAAGCTAAATAAATCATAGATAACTTGTGTTAAAATATAGGTAGTGGTCATTATTTTTGGAATACCACAACCCATAGGATATTAAGAATGGACTACTACTAGCTAATAGTTTATAAGGATGATCACACTCATGTGAGAATGTGCCATGAATGCCAAGATCTATCCAAGAGAGAAGTACACATAAAAATGCCTTTATATCTAGTTGTTGAAGGAAGTGCATTCACCCAATGGGGTTTGGACTTCATTGGCATCATCAACCCAAATTCCTTGGTAGGCCATAAGTATTTACTTACTACTATAAACTAATACACTACATGGACCGAATCCATAGCCACAAATAATTGCAAAGGAAAACATGTGATTCAATTCTTAGAGGAACACATACCAACAATATTTGGCATGCCCATTTATTTAGTTTATGATAATGGACTATATTTCATATCACCATAGTTTACTAAGTGGGTACATGACAACCAAACTATTATCAACTTAGCTTATAACCATTACCCTTAGGGAAATAAACTAACATAATCAATGAACAAAAATATTATCGATTTAATTAAGAAATCAACTAGAGATAAATCTAGGGACTATCATAATTTATTAAAGTATACTCTTTGGGTAGACTACACTAGAAATAAGTAATCCCTTAAATTTTCATCTTACCTGCTAGTGTATGGATGCAAGCCTGTATTCCCAATTATGCTGAAGCCACCCACTTATTAGTTTATGCAAGACTACATGGAATCAAGTGATAAATTAGAATAAAGGTTATTAGACATAATAGAAAGAGAAGATTTAATGACTAAGGCCTTACAAACATTCACTAAATACTAAGATGTCGTCAAGAGGTAGTTTGATAAGAGAGTGAAGGTCAAAGAATTTAGGATTTTGGATCTAGTGTTACTTTGGGATAAAGCCCATGAGAAGAAATAACAACATGACAAGTTTACCCCACTATAGATTGGACCATACCATATTTTAGAGATCATGGGAAATAATGCATTTTTTCTAAATGACCTCCAAGGAAATGAGCTTACATATCCAGTCAACATATAGTTCTTGAAGCACTACTTTAAGGATGTACCATCTACTAAAGTTACTAAGTAATGAGGGACAAATGAGTGTAGGTGTAGGATTATATTAAATTTCCTACTTTCTTATACTATATTTTCTATTTTTTTAGATTATATTTCTTGCTTTCATAGACTAGTTTCCTAGTTTCTAGATTAATATTTTTTGCTTTCAGTATTTTGGTTTCATATATTAGATTTCATGTTTTCTAGATTATATTTTAGTGCTTTTTTAGATTAATTATTCTTTTCTTTCTCTAATGATCAGAATTGTGTTTTCTCTAACTATAACTAAGATAAAAAAATCTAAACCAACTGAGCTTATGACTTCTAGGAAAGAGGAAAAATTTAAAATATTGACACTTTGGGACTAGTTTACAGATTAGGCATTATTCTATGTTTTTGAGTCTTTAGGATGAAGGTAGGTACTCATGGAATATTCTAAATGATGTCACAATTGAATTCTTTTACTAGGCATGTGAAAGTTGGTCTTAGAGTACTTCATACAAATTTAGAAAGTTATTCTTATTTTATTTGGTTAAATTCACTTATCACATTAAATACCTATTGGAAGTGATAATTTTGGGTATAGGTGTAGCTAGTAGGGACATTCTAGTAATTATTTGTTTTATAATTATACCATCTCACTGGGGTTCCACCTCTTCTCTTTTCCATTCAAGAACAAAAGAAGAGTGAAAGAAAAATAAAATAAGAAAGACCAATGGATTTAATAGAGCAAAAGAAAATCTAAATAAAATTAAAAGGCTCACATGATGAAATAAGTTCAATGTAACACACATCATGATCAAAATAAAATAATGAAATGAGAAGAGAAGGAGCCCAAGATATCTCTATCAAGAATATGGATTCCTAGCTGGAAGTAGAGCAATGCCTGAACTTCCATTATTTTTGAGATTTAATAGATATAGGAAAGAAACCTAAAGCTTCATCAAGCCTTTGAAAAACTCATCATATCAAGAGTTAAATAAACTACACATTTGACACACACAGATCCAAGAAATTAGAAAAAAATTATGTTGTGTGATTAACTCTAGATTATCTTTCATGTTTTTGATTTAAGTATTCTTTTATGGCACACTTCATAACTAATTTGAGATTAAAAACTAGAGTTCTAGGTTCTTAAATACACAAGAGTATTTTCCCTGTGAATTACCATTTGTTGTACCCAACATCCCCCTTCTTTCCATAGGAAATGGAGATCCACTCTTTTCAGACTATGGTCTTGGATTTGATCCCCTTTCTATATTTTTATGAAAAATTATAGGAAAGGAATAATTATTGGACTTCGTACTTTAGTAAAATGGCATTGGTATATTATCAACTAATGCTTGAATTATTTTAGGACTTATTTCTATCGAGCTTATTCTATAATTTCTTTGGGTCTTTTATTCTACTTATCTTTATCAAACATTTTCCCCAAAGCATTTGGTCTTTGTCAGGATTTTTATTATGGCATTTTTACCAAAGACTTATCTTTTTCAGGGATATTGTTGTAGACATGTTGTCTAAAACAATTCTTGTAATATAATTAGTCTAAAAAAAAAATTTCTGCAAGCATTTTGCTTGACAAAATAGACTTATCCTTTAACCTTTTTGAGATTGCCCTTCAACCTTTACAAAGTATATCCTTTAGGACTTTCATCATGGATGAATGCCCTATAAAGTAAACCTTTTAGATTTTTTCCAGATAGAAATTACCCTTCAGCATTTTGAAATTGCCCTTCAGGACTTTTGAAATGCCCTTTGACCTTATGAACCTACCCTTTAGGCTTTGTGCAACATGCCCTTTGACCCTTTTATTGTGTCCATTTTTCCTGATAGAATTCCTTCAAAAAATTTATAATTAACCTTTGGCCCCTTCGCACCTACCCTTGGGAACTTTTATCCTATGCCTTTTCCCTTTTGAACCATTCCCTTGGGCATTTTGTCTGAGACATTTTCCTTGAGGAAATGAACCTACCCTTCAAGACTTTTATCCTATACATTTCCCCAATAGAATGACCCTTTGGCTTTTTTACATTGATGCTTTGGGACTTTTCTCTTAACCTTTACCTTACCAAACTTACCCTTTAGGACTTTTTCATGGGCCTTCTTTGCCCTATGAAGTAGATCTTTAGAGCTTTTTCCCTATGAAATAAACCCTTCAAAATTTTGTCTTGACCTTTTTTCCTGACAAGATTTCCCTTTGGGATTTTTTAAAGTGACCAATTACCCTTAAAACATTTTAAAAAGGACCCTTTAGGAGTTTTGAAGTGACCACTTACTCTTTGAGACTTTTTCCTAAGCCCTTTCCCCTTTGATCCAATTCCTTCAGACATTTATGCTAACACCTTTTCCCATTCACACCAATTCCTTCAGACATGTTGTCTGAGAGTATTTACCCTTCATACATGCCTTTTAGGACTATCTAAGAGTATTTACCCTTCATACATGCCTTTTGGGACTTTGTCTTGGACATTTTTCCCTATGAGCCTATCCTTTGGGAATTTTTCCCTAGGTGAATTCCCTCAAACTTTATGTCTCAAATAATTTATCTAATAAAATGACCCTTCAGGAGAATTGTTGTGGATATTTTATCCAAAACAATTTTCCCACAATAATTATCCCAAGACCAACACCATACTTCTAGTGGCACCCTTGCTTGGAGAGAATTTTATTATGTCTTGAGCTTGATTAAAGATTTTAACCAAAGGTCCTAATCATGTTTTTCTATGCTAAGTCATTGAGATTAAATGGAGGATCTCTTTTATATATTCTAAGCATAAGTCCCAATCATACTTTATTAATACTAAGACCTTAGGCTAAAATATTAATGCATTGTCTTTTATATATGTTTCCTAAAGTATTATGCTAAGTCCTCTTTTTTTTAATACTCATTGGGTAGAGAGACTAGGAAATGAAAAGTTTCTATCTCTTGTGCAGTTAAACTAATATGACAGTCGCATGGACATCTTTTGATAGTTGTATGAATGTCAAAATTAAGCTCAGAAACAAAAGGACATAGGTTCAAATTATGATAATTATGTACATATCATTGACAATCGCAAGGATATTTTTGATGGTCACATGGATGTCAAATTTAAGATCAACAAGAAAATAATAGGGGATTAAATTGTGACATTCATGTGGATTTCATCAATGGTCTTGAGGATGTCTTTTACGATCATGCAGATGTCAAATTTAAGCTCATAATTTAACTATTTTAAAATCAAACATTATTGGGCCCAAGCAAATCAATGGCCAAAATTTATCTGATGGTATGATATAGGTAGATAATTTTCAAAGGAATGATGACATGACAAGTGTTAAAGGCTTGTAAGAGTCAATGAGTCAAAGTATCAAATCTAACAAACCACATTAAAATAGTACATAAGGATCGATGGTGTGAGATCAACATGGAATTTTCAAATATCATAGACTTAATTTGGTGTTGACACATGTCAAATTTCAAAAGATAATAGGTAATTACAAATATAATGCATATATCTTTGGACACTTGAGTTATATTTATCAATAGACATTGGGTCTCACAGTTAAGTTGGAGTATGAAGACGCATGTATTAATCTGAAAAATGAATATAAAAGTGAAGATCCAAATTATATAAAAGGCATGGGTAAGCATGCAATGCAAAATTGAGATTAGTCGCAACTAATAGTAGTGTCACTAGTTCTAAAACATTGGTAAAGTAATTTTTGGTCCTTCATGCATATGTCTGAGTTCTATTTGAAGGTGGCTAATCTAAAAGATCAACATGTTATTTTCATAACCTATAAAAGGAGGCATGTACAATTTTTGTAAATGGCACATATTTTGAAGTTTTCATATATTTAAATCTATAATTATAAATAGTTTCCTCTATCTTTATATACATTCACATGTGTTTCTATCTAATTATTCATTTTCCTAAGTGTGAAAAGTAGAAACTAGTGATAAGGGGTGTGTAGAAAAACCTATTAAAAATGTGTGATTTAAATCCAAATGATTATGAAGAGATCTTATTTGGCTTGGGAGGATGACCTAAAAATAATAAAACACTAAAATAAACTTGTTTTTTATACAAGAAGATGGGTGGATTGCCTAGTATGAGCTAGATACTAGAAGTCAAAGCTTTCTAGGAAGCTGTCAATCCACCTTCTTCAACACTTAAGTTGGAATGATAAAATAAGTATATTTTGCATAAAAATATCAAATAAATGATACTAAAACAACAAATAACTAAATTTTATACAATAAATTTAAATTTTTTGCAAAAGACATCTAAATGAATGCAATAATTTAATTAATACTAATGCTAAAAATTTGTAAAGGTTATGGTTTTGGTTTGGTAAAGTGGTGAGGTTCAAAAGGATTGTTTTGCTGGTTTGGGTAGATGTTCAAGTATGAAAGTATACAAAGAGATGAATAGATAAATGAGGCAAACAAGTAAATATGGCAAATGAAAAAGAAAGGTAAAGATGGAAAAGAGGGAAAAGAGGTAATTGAGGCAAAAAGGTGAATGGGATAAAGGGGATAGATGAAATGGAAAAAGGAAAAGGTATTAAATGGGATGAATGGGATAAAGAATAAGAGGTTAAGGGATAAATATTATGGAGTTTAAGAAAATAAAAGGCCAAAGGGAAATAAAGAAAGAACTGAAATTACAAAACAAAGTAAATTACCTCAATGTTGTTGAAGTGGCTTGAAGATGTTGATGATGGTTGAATATTAATGAAGCTTGAATAAATTTTGATAGATATTCAGTGATTTTATTTTTTATACTCCAAGATGATGATTACCTCCTATAAAAACCTCCAACAATATGTTAAATACCAGAGACTAATTTCCAACTTAACCTTTGGTGAAGGAGAGGGGGGGTATTTATAACATTTGGTGTTGGGAAACATGCCAAAAGAGTGGAATAGTGAATAAATTAAAAAATTTACAAGTTTTGCATGATTTATTCAAGGTAATGTTGGTGGGGATTCCTATGTGGGTTGTAAAATCTCCTTCTTTGCACATGAATCCAAGTTTGAATGGAAATCATGCACATGGGTTTAAATGAGACCGAAGACTTTTTACCACCCTTGTTTGTCTTTAATCAAGCACTTAAAGAGGTGGAACACCATATTTGGTACCATTTTCCATGTGGGAGATGATAATTCCAAGGTGAGGTTGGTGGGGATTTCCATTTGGATTGGAAAGTATCACATTTGGATTGGTGAGCCTTCATTTGGGTTAAAAAGTTAAAAATAGGTGCCCTTTATCTTTCCCAAAGTCTTAAATGGGTAGGTGTCTCTTTTAAAATCTAATTTCATGTGGGAAGACAAAAATACATGTTTAATAATGACCACTTAAGGTTAAATTTTCCACATTTTAAGGGGGGCAGGGACTTGTGATCCTTGAATGGGGTCATTAAGCACTTTGGGAAGGGTCCCAAGTGGGG
The DNA here is from genome assembly GCA_037957365.1 of Torreya grandis. Classification (NCBI taxonomy): domain Eukaryota; kingdom Viridiplantae; phylum Streptophyta; class Pinopsida; order Cupressales; family Taxaceae; genus Torreya; species Torreya grandis. Next base: position 1,172,022 of record JARHVA010001664.1, read on the forward strand.
TATGATGTCCCAAATCAAGCCACATCACTTATAAGCCATGTCACTTGCCATATCACCTACCAAATCACCTCCCATGTCACTTGACATGTCACATGCCATGTCACTGGCCATGTCATCATGAATAGTACTAGTGGGTCCTATACTGAATAGAGATAGTGAATAGTACTTTTGAATAGTACTTTCAAATAATGATTTTGAATGATATTTATGACAAGGATAATAGTGATTTATTTGGTTTAAGGGGGATTTTTGGAAGGTTTAAGAAATTTTAGAGGATATCGAGGCATTTAGTCATCAAAAACTATAAATGTGTAGTTTTTTAGTGTCTACATTTTGCCCTTTTTGTTATGTAGTTTTGAATTAACAAGCTACAAAACAAAAATAAATCACTTGGTTGAAGATTAGGATGCCTCGAGTAATGAAGGAGGTGTTCCCCCTCAAACTGAGATTTGATGAGGAAATGTTTGAATCAGGTGTAGGTTTGATAAGTAGTTGATGGGGAGGTGGGTTGTGAAGCATGCACAAGAAAAGATGATAGGGAGGCCACCAAAGTAGAGTAGGAGGAAAATTTAAGGGAGGTAAGGGATGCCAATTGGGGATGATATAAATCCTTGTATTAAAATAAATTTACAAGCTGGAAAAGTGATTAAAAGATATTGACAAGATGGAGGAAAGGAGATGGTTAAGAGATAGGTAGAGAAATAGAGGAAGAGATTTTAGGTGAATAGGGAAAATAATGTAAAGGAAGTGGTTGAGATGACCTCAGTAATTGAGTGATGCCTACATAGTCCAAAAAGACCTTAGGCCAATGTAGTTCTCCCAAAAATGGGGGAAAGACTTAAGAGGAAGTGTTAAATGGTGTTAAAACATAAGGATGTTGATGAAAGAATTTAAAGATTCCTTAATGTAGGACACCCTAAATGAGAGGGAATTATTAGCAGTAGAAATGAATGAGAATAAAAATTGGAGGGGAATTAGTTGTTGGTTACTAAGCTACCCCTAGAACAATGCCTACATAGTCTATGGACATCAGGCCTATGTAGTTCAAAAAGGTTTGGGTGAGTGGTTTTCAAATTGCCTATCATAATTTGATGGACCACATGGGCTGGTTTGGGGTAATGGAGAAGGTTTTTTAAAATAAAGGTTTTGGGTTTTGGTGAAGGTGTTAGTGGAATGGTATAGGTTCATAACTAGTTACCATAATGATCCCACATTTAGTAGGATGAGAGATACAGATGGGAAAGGTAGGATAAATTAGAAGGGAATATAATGCTAAGTACCATAAATGATCTTCAATGGAGCTAATCCAAAGAAGAGGTGATTTTGTGAGGAGATTTCACCTTCTAAAATTATGTGAGGGTAGGAGTTTGGAGATAGTGTCTATTGCTATGAGACAATTTTTAAGAGGTGGGGGTCTATTTGGATTTGTACAGTCATTGTGGCCAAGGTTCACCACTGCTATGAGCTGAGTTTTAAAGGCACTAGTAAATCAATAACCCACAATAAAACTCTTTGATGATCAAGGAGATTCTACAAGTAAGTAATTTAATAGCATAGTGAGCAACAAAGGATGGACCTTGTTTGATCTAAGAGCTTCATGGGTAGGCTAGATAAATGGTGGCCATATCTGTATCCTATGCCCCAATTACTTAAAACCATAGATGTGGGGTCACATTTAGAATAGGCCTTGGTATCATGGAGCTATATGGTCCAAGATATTGGTTATATAATTAGATCAGATTGTTATTCCCATACTATGGATGGACTCTTAGCTAATATAAAAGAAAAGACTACCATGTTCAAGTAGACACTATCAATGGTTAGGGTCCGATGTTTAGAGCTTGTGGCAATGGGCTGGTAGGAATAGGAGGGTAATGTGTTGGATATTATTGGTCAAATTTTATTATGATTGAGGCTATTTGGATACTTATGAGTGTTATGGTTAAGTTTATGATTGGTATGGTTATGGTTTTTATCTCTCTTAATGTAAAAGAAATGATTATTGTTATTGTAATGTTGGATAGTATAAGTCATGGTGAAAACATCAATCATGCACATTTAGATAAGAATAGGGCATAATGATTTGTTTTTGACAAGGAATAAAAATAGACCCAAAGTGAGATCAAATAATTAATATAAGCCCTTCAAATTCTATGGGGATAATTCAAAGGCTTTAGATTGTGTGTGATAGTGGGTATTTTACTTTATTGTTGTATATGGGAAGCTAATCGATGTAGGAAGCTTCCATGAAATTGATCTACTTTTGACAAAGTTAAGTCATCCATCCTTCAAGGGATTGGTCTAAGCTTATTAGATTTGTTTTAATGTTCTTGATAGTTGTCCTTCAAGGGAGCAATCTACCTTACATGTGGCAATTTTTATTTTGTTTGTGGGAATCTATCCTTTGAGGGAGTAGTCTACAATGCTTAAGATATTAACCCAATTAATTGTTGTAAGATGAAATGTTTTTAGACATGGACTAGTCTAATTAGGTTTACAGGTTTACCTTTATGAGGGAAAAACTTTACACAAAAAGGTCAATGATATGTGAAAGGGTGTGGCTTTGAGAGACAATGACCATGGGATTCCATCTTGTTAGAGATGAAAAGTATCCATGAGAACCATGCTATGGGTAGACCTATGGTACACATATTTAGGATTAGGCCATGACTGTGATGGTTAATCATATGGTTTTATGTTGTAATCAATTGTCCTCAAAAGGGGAGAGGAAGGTGGGTGAAGGTGAAAATCTCATAATCAAGAGACAAGCTTAAGTTAGATAAATGGGTGATCTTGATCCTTCTTTAACATAAAAATATATGTAGATACAAAGCATTGAGAGGCTTAGGTTTGGGTTTGCCTTAAATAGAGGATAAATGATAAGCTCCTAATCCATACTTATGGGTGATGATGTAGGGTCTAAGCCAATTAAAAGTAAACTTGCCTTGTTTAATCTTCTCCATGTTGGTTTTATTTTAGGATGAGATCTCATATATTAAATTCCTATTATTTGAGGTGTTTTTTATAATCATGTGTGATACATGCTTGATAGATACAGATGTGGGTGAGATATACTAAATAATGCTCATCAAGTAGCTCAAGTTGAGCTAAATGATGCTAACGAAAGTCTTTGTTAGAAATGAGTTCCTTCAAAGATATGGAAAGAGAGTGGATTTTGACTTCAAGAGGAAAGAATATCTCTACTATAAAGACTAGAGAGAAAGGGGTAGCACCAGTGGATGTTTGAATGCTAATGTGATAGGTCCATAAGGCAAATGGGATGTGCAAGTGTTAATCCCAACTTGAAGCATTGAGAACTTTGGTTAATATTTTGGTGAGGGTTTTATTAGAGGATTCCACTTTTCTATTTTCTTGTGGTTTTTAAGGTGAGGAAAATCTTAAATCTATGCCAAATTCTTCACATAAACCTTGGACTTGCTTATTCTTGAAGGATTTTCCATTATCGGTGATGATCTAATGAGGAACACCAAAGTAGTAGATGATATGGTGGTTGATAAAGTTGACAATATTTTCTATTTTGGTAGAGATTAGAGGAATAAATTCCACCCACTTGGTGAAGTGTTTGGTGGCTATCATCATGGATTTATGCCACTATAAATAATGGGGTTAATTTCCCCAATGAGATCGAGCCCCCATTGAGAGAAAGGCCAAAAGTCCTTAAATACTTAGAGGCTATTGGTTCGCACATGATGTAAATTAGTATGTTGTTGACACTTAACACACTTTTTTACATAATGAAAATAGTCTTAGTTGAGGTTGGGATAATATTAACCAAATTATAAGGATACGTTTAGCGACTGCTAGGCCATTAAAGTGTCCCCCATAGTTCCCATCATGTGTTTCCTTGATGGCATGGGAAGCTTCATGGATACATAGGCAATGAATAAGGAAACCGTCAAAACCAAATTTTTAAAGGATTACCCCTAGTATGATGTCACAAGAGTTACCCTAAATAAAATCTCTTCAGGCATTCCTAGAGAGGTTGGGAGGAACAATGCCTAGGTTAACATAGTTGAAAGTTTGGTCATACCAAATGTCAGATGGGGATTCCTCTACATTAAAAATGGTAGGGAGGTTATATTAGCCATAATATGGTGTGGTAAAATGATGAATGGTGATAAATATTTTGGAATTAGAAGGCTAATAAGGGATCTGAGAAGCAAGGCAGCCCATTGTATATATAAATTTATTGGTAGATTGGGGAACGGATTAAACTAGGTAATATTTGAATGATTTTAAGATTTCTTTAACTAAAAGCTTATAATCTAGAAAAAAAATCATTATTAAATTGATATAATCCATTGACCTAATTGACCATAAGTTTGGAATCACCAAAGACATGGATTGTCTTAATTAACTTTGAGCAATTCGGAGACGTATCACTAGGGCTTCATACTCAACCATATTATTAGTGAATTCAAAGTAGAGTTTGAAGGAGAGAGGAAGGGTTTCACCATTGAGAGGAAAGATAATAACTCCAATACCCCCTCCTTATTGGCATTTTTATCCATTTAAGAACATGGTCATCTGGTAGGTTATGTCATCTTCTTGAAAAAGAGTCGTGATAGACTTATCTAGTAAGGCCAGAGGGGGTAGTTGGTTATTTGCTAAAGGAGCTTTGGAAAATTTATTGGAAATGATGTGACCTTTAATAAAAAAAATTGGAGGAATTTAAGGTCAAATTTATCTAGGAACATGAGCCACTTAGCCATACACTAATTTTGGTATGGTTTAGAGTGCATGTATTTAAGCAAGTCAGTATTAGTGATGACATAGGTTTTATGGTTAAAAGGTAGTTATAGAGTTTGGTGGCCATGAAGATCAATGTTAAGTATATATTCTTGATGTGTGTATACCAAGCTTTTTATTCTAAAAATGCATGACTAATGTATTATATAGCTTTCTTTTTATGTCATTCATCTCGGTGAGCTAACATTGCCCCTAGGGAATGGTCAATGGTAGAGATATATAGGTAAAAATGGTGGTCATCCTTAGGAGGGATGAGGATAGGTGGTGAAAAAAGGTACTATTTTAGTGAATCAAAGGCCTTTTGGTAATCACTAATCCATTTGAAAGAGAGATCCTTCTTCAGAAGGTGATGGAAAGGTTGGCACTAGTCTAAAAGTTGGGAAATGAAACAATGAATGGATTGAATTTTTCCCTAAAGGTTTCATATATGTTTAAGGTTGGTTGTAGGAGGCATGTCTAAAATTGCTTTGAATTTAGCAAGGTCTAATTCAATTTCATGAAGAGAGATGATGAAGCTAAGAATCTTTCCTGAAAGGATCCCAAAAATCCATTTCTTGGGATTTAGGTGAACATGAAAATTGATGAGGTATTCAAATATGATTGTAATAATAGTCAAGTGATCTGTTCAAAGTTTGGATTTCTTGAGAAGTTCATCTACATAGTCTTCTACAATATTATAGATTATATCATGGAAAATATAAGTCATGACATGTTGGTAGGTTATGCTAGCATTCTTTAACCCAAAAGGCATGAATCTATAGAAGAAAGTTCCCCAAAGGGTCATAAAGGTAGTTTTATGTTGATCTTTAGGGTCAATTAAAATCTAATTATAATCCAAAAATACATCCATGAGAGATAACATCTCATGGCTAGTTATAAGATCAACAAGATGGTCAATGATAGGTAGAGAGAAGTCATCCTTGAGGTAGGAAAGGTTAAGGTCATGAAAGTATACACAAATGCATAGACCCCTAGTGACTTTAGTGATAGGTATAATGTTTGAGACCCAATGGGGGTAGTCAATGGGTTAAATGAAGCTTATAGATAGGAGAAACTAAAGCTCTTCTTTGATGAGAAGGGTTATGTGAGGATGCATGCATTGAAACTTTTGTTTAACAAGTTTGGCATCACAATGAGTGACTATGTTATAAGTAGCAATGGTGGGGTCAATCTTAGGCATATCATTGTAAGACCAAGCAAATGCTACATTGTGATCTTGGAGGAAAGAGGATAAATCCTAAAGTTCCTTGTTATTCAATAATTAACCCAATTCGACAATATGAGGGTTATCTAGAGTGCCCAAGTTGATATCTATGATAGATTCATTCAACATAGTCAGGGCCTCAAGAGCAAAGGATTTGTGAATATAAGAATCTCCTACATTGAGGTAGGTAAGAATGGAATCATCATCTTGATGTTGGATGGTGTTGATAGTGTGAGAATCATTCGCTACCATTTCAGGGTGTATGAGTGGAAGGACTTTGGTTTGGCCATGCTTATGGTAAATGAGAGGGCCCAAACTTACAATATTGATAAAAAAAATTTAGGAGGGATAATATCAGGGTCTTCATGTGGATAAAGTAGTTGGGTTGGAAAAGATGGGATATCTTCCCAGTGGTGGCAATGGGTTTGGGTGAATTGGTGGATTCTTGAGGTGGTTCATACCAAAGGCCAAATGACTCATGAGGTTGCAAAGTTTTGAGATGGGATAACTCATGAGGCCCTTATTCATAGTGACTGAGGCCAAATCCTTTCCAATCACATCTATGAAGATACAACTTAGAAAACTTTGGTTTGCTAAGATAGGAAAATTTAGAGGTAAATAGTTGGATGGATGATGTAATGGTAGCAGATAAAAGTGGTTGATCAAGTCCCCCATAAATGAAATTTGTTTGATGGTTAGGGAGACCAATGGGGAGGATAGTTTCAATGTTAGGTTCATAAAAATGGTCATTTCTGAGATTCCCATATTCTTTTGGGGTAAGGAAGGCATCTAAGGCTAAGAGTATATATTCCCCAAAATAAAGACATTAGAATGTGGTTGTCACAGGGTCTTCTATAGGAATCTAGGAAGAGGGGATAGATGAGCTAGTGAAATCTTCATCAACATTAGGTGTGGAAATGATATGGGTTTTAGCTGGTGAGGTTGTGTTATTAGAAGATGGTTATGTAGTGGATAAAGGAGAAATAAGGATTTCATTGGGTTTATATGTCATATTACAAGATGTAAAAGGACTAGGGTCAACTTGGATAGTCACAACTTGCCCTTCATGTTCAAACTTGACAAATTGATGTAGGGTGGAAGGGACACAACTCATGACATGAATCCAAGGGTGTCTAAGTAAAATGTTGTATTGAAACTCTCCTACAATACAACATAGTTCAAGAATGGTATGAGGCCCAACATATATGTGGAGGACAATTATGCCCAAGGTGATATCTATAGTATCATTGAAATATCCAAGGATCACTGAGCTTTTAGACATGATGTTTTTAGGTAATTGTAGCTGGTCATAAGCATATGAGGAGAATATATTGATGTTTTCTCCCCCATCAATCATCACCTTTTTTTATGTGGGTTTTATTGATGTATGTTGTAATGAAGAGGGGGGATCAGGATCCTTTAAATGAATAGAAGGTATTTCTGAATTCTTGAAGGTGACAAGGTTAGAAGTTTGAAGGGTACCAACAAAAGTGGCTAGAGGATAAGGATCATCGGGTTAGACCTTAATGGATTGTAGAGCTTCTATGAGTACTTTATGGTAATGGGGAGAGGTATAGATTAACTCATACAAACTCATACTTGTTTGAGTTTGGTGAAGTTGCTTGAGGATAGCTTTTCGGATGGATATCACATATGGGTTAGGGTATGGAGGGTTAAATGGGGAGGCTCCTAAGATAGACACCTTGGGTTTGTTTGAAGATGGAGAAGGTTGGGTATTATTTTATTTGAATTTTAGAGAGGGGTAAGTATAAGGAATGGATGCCTTAGTCTTCCCTTTATCCTTTTATTGGGATCAAGATTAGTTAATCATGTGAATAGTGTGGATAAGGGGATTCTATAGATTAGATGGTTGCTTCAGCTCCTCCTCTTCACTTTTGGGTGAGATTGAAGATAGAACGGGTTGAGTTGGTGGTTGGATTGGTAATGGGGATGAAGGAATTTTTTCTAATAATAGATCATTATCTTTATATAAGTTGTGAAAAAGTGATTGGAGGTCTTTATAGTTCTTAGTGTCATGTCCTAGTGCCCTATGATATGCACATATCAAGTTATCATTAAACAAGAGGGTTTCCTATGTGAAGGGTCAAATGGTTTGATGTGTGGTAAGATCAAGGAATAAGTTTGCAATGACTGCTAAAGGATGATTAAGTAAGATTTGGCTAAAGGTGGTAAAGGTTTAGTGGTATTTGTTTTGGGTGTGGAAGTAGAATGTTGTGGGGCCATGGGTTTGGTGATAGGTATCTTGGGTAAAGTGGTATACTTGGTTGATAGTTTTATTTTGGGTAAGATGGTAGATGAGATAGAGGTAGATGATGGTAAGGTAGGTAACTTAGGAAATATCAGTGTAGTGGGGAAAGGTGCTTTAGAAATAAAGTATAAAGGTGTGACCAATAAAGGTGGTGGGATTATGGTAAAAATGGTGGAATTTGTATTTAAGGTAGAGGGATGGGGACCCAGAATGGAGGGTAAGGTTGAGGGAGGTAAATTTTGGGGTTTTGGGCCCTTTGGTGATTTTACCTCTTTGGTTATTTTAGTTTCTAGTTTTGAAGGGGATTTGGTCAATTTAGTTATCTTGGTGGGTTTAGGTGTTTGAGGGTCAATCAATTTGAAAGAGGTTTTGGTTGGTTGTGTGGTGTTTTTAGTTGGTTTATAAGGGCTAGGTTGGTCTATCAAAGAAGGGGCTAGAAGTTCCAATTTGGTTCTCTTACCTTTATCTTGACCTCTCATAGAAGGTTTTGCAATTAGAGGTTGGATGGATGGAGTCATCTTCTCTTGTGAGATAGCTTCCAAAAGGGGGGTGGATGGTTTTGAGATAGGGGAGATAGGTGTGGCATCCTCTAATGGATGTGTGGATATGGTTACTTCCTTTATTTGGGTGTCCAAAGAAATATAAGGTAGTCTTTTTTCTTCCATTAGGGGAATGGGAAAAGAAGGAGTTTAGGTAACATTTTCTTCATCAATGGGTTCACTAGTAACCACATTAATAGTATGTGCCTCATGAGATGATTCAAGTTTATTTTCATGATGAGGGGTAGAAGGATCATGGTTAAGGATAGACTTGTAGAATATGTTGAGGTCTTGGTTTGATGGCACATTATGATTATCCAATGTGAGTTTCCCCTTATCAATGAGGGATTAGACAATGTATTTAAAGGTATTCCAATTTTTGATGTCATGTCCTATGACTCAATGAAAAATGCAATGGTCATTCTCATTATACCAATTGGGTACAGGGTGAGAAGTATCAAACTATTGGGGTGGTTTAATTTGTGGAAGTTGGATGATATTGGATTTTAATAATTTTTCCAAAATAGAAGGATAAGGCTCCCCAAGTGTAGTTAATAGCTTATGGTTATTCCAAGTTTTGTTCCTTTGGTTTTGTTTTCGATAGTTGAAGGGGTCAGAGGTTTGGTTCCTTGGGTTCTATTGGTTGGTAGATGGTGGAGGTGTGGCTTTGAGGACAATAGCATTGGTGGTGGCTTTGCACTTGGAATTGGTATTGGTTCAGTTGTTTACTTTGGAAGAAGAGGGCTCATTAGTTTTGTAAGTTGGGTTTTTTTTCTTAATCTTTAATCTTCCCTCATAAATGGCTCTATTCTATAGTTTGTGAGCCATGATAAAAGCTTCATCAAATGTCCAGAAGCTTTGGACACATAACGTAGATGAGATGTGTTTTGCACATGCCTAGGCAAAGATCTTTATAAGGTCAGGTTCAGGCAATGAAAAAGAAATTTGGTTTATTAGGCTCCTCCAACAAGCCATAAAATTAGCAATAGATTCATCTTCAAATTATCGAATGGAGTAAAGGTCAGTAATAGAAACATTTTTAGATATATTGATCAAAAAGTGGTCCAAAAAGTTTGGGCTAGTTGGGTGAAGGAGAAGATGGAGTGTTTTAGGATGGCACTATACCAATATAATGATGGTCCAAATAAGGACATAGGAAATGTATAGAGGAGAAGATCATCATCATGGGAAATCAAGTAAAATGCATTCCTAAATTCTCTTAAATGTTATTGTGGGTACTCCTTACTTTGAAAATTAGAGAATTTTGGCAATTCCTATTATAGAGGATATGGTTAGAGAGGGATAGATGGAAGGATGGGTTCATTGCAAATTTGATCATAAGATATAAGGTTATGTGATCCTAAGATGGATGAATTAAGGGTAATCATCTTCTCCATTATCATCTTGACCAAGTCTATTTGGGGTTGTTGTGTTGGATAAGTATATGACACATTTTGTTGGGGTTGGGTAACATGGGAATAACTAGTGGATGGTTGGAATGATATTATGTGTGTGTGTGAGGTCATGTAAGGTTGGGTGGAAGGTGAATGTATGTATACTTGTGTGTTAGGAATATATTAATAAGATGTCATGGGTATGTGTTGGAAGGTTAAGGTTGGGAGGTTTATGTGTGGCATCAAAGTGATTAGTGGGTTAGTTGGTTGAAGGTGGGTGGTGACCAAAGTGCTTATAGGGGGAAGTGTTTGTGGTATGAAGAGAACTAGATTTTGAGATTAAGTTATGTTTGAAGTATTGGTTTCTACCAAAGGGAATATGGAATTAGGAGTGGAGGATAATTCCATAATAGGTGGGGTGTAGGCCACTAAGGGTAAGGTTAAACCCACTTGGGGTGTGATAGGAGGTGTTTGGTTAGGGGGTGGAAGGTTATTTTGGGTTTAGGTGGATGGAATGTTGGAAGAGGTGTGGGTTAATAATGGTTGGGTTGAAGTGGTACCCACCATAAGGTGGAGTGTCATGCCAAGAGGGGGTTCGGTGGAATAAACCAAAGCAAAAGAGGTATGGTGTGGCATGGTATTGAGGTAGTGTTATAAAGCAACTTAATTATTATCAAGGAAGACAAAAAAGTTAGGATCTCCTTTAGATATTATTGGGACCCTAGAAGGAGAGGGAGGAGGGGAATTCTCAATGTGAGGGGAAATCTCAACATCTTAGGTATTTTTTATAGGTGTGAAAGAAGATGGGGGTTGGTTAACTTGATTTCTAAGTTGTTGTCTTGTAGTGACCATATGATAAAATAAGGAATGAAAAGGATAAGCTCTCAACTCAAACAAGAAGCAATCAAAAATATTTAAAAGCAATCAACACAAACACTATAAATGTGTTTAGCCTATGATTACTTTTGTCTTATGCCTTAAATAGTGTGAAGGGAAATTTGGTTTGATATAGGTACTAAAAATGTAGGTTATGGTTGGTTTTGGGTTGTTTAGGTGCTAAAAAGAAGATATATGTTGAATGTCAGTATGTGGCTTGGTATTGGGGCCTACCCCCTCACTTCACAATCCTAAATGATAAAGGTGATGGTTACATAGCCAAGATATACTGAGTCTAGAGTTTATACTCAACAAAAGATCTGAGTTGGTTCTCCCCTTGGTGGTGAAATCCAAGTGGGATAGCCAGGAGGTGGCAAGGTTTCTAGTAGGTGATGAAATCCTCACCAGTCCTTATCTCAAGCATTATTTTGATGTTTTAATTATTAAATGGTTTGGCTTAGTGTGTGAAGACAAGTGAAATCTATGATAAAATAATTGTTCCTCCTAGGTACTAGATGAATTAAGATCAGCAAGCAATTCAATGGATGCAAAGTGTTTGTTTTAAAGACAAAATAAATTTTTAGATTTATTTAAATGCATACAAATATATAAATTAAATATAAATACAAGATTAAAATGCAATCCCTAATCCTATGATGATTTCTCTTTTTATTTATTTTAAAGATGTAAGGAAAATAAACTTTAACTTTTCTAAAAATGCAACTAAAGCTTGTGTTTTTTAATTATTATTAAATAATAAGGAAAGCTTAATTTTTATAGAATGCAGATAAATGAACTTCAATAATGAAATTATAAATTTCCTAAAATATCTATGAACCCAAGAAAACTCAAAGGTCCCACCAGGCGTGCCAGAATGTTTCTATCTAATTTTGCTTTTCCCTAAGTGTGAAAAGTAGAAACTAGTTATAAGGGGTGTGTATAAAAACCTATTAAAAATATGCATGTTAAATCCAAGTGATAATGGAAAGATCCTCTTTGTCTTGGGATTATGACCTGAAAATAATAAAACACTAAAAAAAACTTGTTTGTTAGATATTTAGATGGGTGGATTTCCTAGCGTGAGTTAGATCCTAGAAGCAAAAGCTTTCTAGGAGGCTGTCAATCCACCTTTTTCAACACTTAATTTGGAATGATAAAAGAATTATATTTTACATAAAAATAAAAAATAAATGATATTAAAATAGAAAATAACTAAATTTGATACAATAAAATTAAATGTTTTGCAAAAGATAACTAAATGAATGTAATAGTTTAATTAATACTAATGTTGAAAATTGGTAAAGGTGATGGTTTTGGTTTGGTAAAGTGGTGAGGGTCAAAAGCATTGTTTTTTTGGTTTGGGTAGATGGTAAAATATTCAATTATACAAAGAGATGAATAGATAAATGAGAAAAATAAGTAAATATGGAAAAGTAAAAAGAAAGGTAAAGATGGCAAAGAGGGAAAAGAGGTAAATGAGGCAAAGAGGTGAATAGGATAAAGGGGATAAATGAAATGGAAATAGCCAAGGGGATTAAATGGGTTTGATGGGATAAAGAGGAAGATGTTAAGTGATCAAGAGTATATAGGTTAAAAAAATAAAAGGTGAAAGGGAAATAAAGAAATAACTGAAATTACAAAACAAAGTAAATTACCTCAATGTTATTGAAGTGGCTTGAAGATGTTGATGATGGTTGAATGTTGATGAATCTTGAAGTAATTTTGGTAGATATTCATTTATTTGATATTTTATTCTCCAAGATGATGATGACCTATAATATGATGACCTCCTCCATAAACCTGCAACAAGATGTTAAAAACCAAATACTAACTTATAACATAACCTTTGGTGAAGGAGAGGGGGGTATTTATAGCATTTAGTGTTGGAAAATATGCCAAAAGAGTGTAATAGTGAATAATTTAAAAAATTTACAAGTGGTGCATGATTTATTAAAGTTTAGGTTATTTGGGTTTCCCATGTGGGTTGGAAAATCTCCCTCTTTGCACATGAATCCAAATTTGAATGGAAATCATGCACATGGGCTTGAATGAGATCGAAGACTTTTTACCACCATTGTTTTTATTAATTAAAGCACTTAAATAGGTGTAACACCAAATTTGGTGTAATTTTACATGTGGGGGATAAAAATTCCAAGGTGAGGTTGGTGGGGATTCCCATGTGGGTTGGAAAGTCTCCCATTTGGGTTGGTGAGCCTTCATTTGGGTTAAAAAGTCAAAAATGGGTGCCCTTTGTCTTTCCTAAAGTCTTAAATGGGTAGTTGTATCTTTTAAAGTATAATTTCATGTAGGAAGACAAAAATATATGTTGATTAATGACCCCTTAAGGGGAAATTCACTAAATTTCAATGGGGGGCCTTATGATGCTTGAATGAGGTAATTAAGCACTTTGGGAAAGGGTCCCAAGTGGGGTATAATGTCCCACATCAAGCCACATCACTTCTAATCCATGTCACTTATCATATCACCTCCCAAATTTCCTCCCATGTCACTTGACATGTCACATGCCATGTCACTTGCCATGTCATCATGAATAGTGATAGTAGGTCCCATAATGAATAGTGATGGTGAATAGTACTTTCAAATAGTGATTTTGAATGATATTATTGACCAGGAGAATAGTGATTTAGTTGGGTTAAGGGGGTTTTTGGGAAGGTTTAAGAATTTTTAAGGATCTCGAGGAATTTAGTCATAAAAAACTATAAATGTGCATTTTTCTGGTGTCTACAACATGTTACATAGCATTAGCAAAGTCTAATTTAAATTGATAACTACAAGTAGACTTTTATATGGTTTTAAACCATAGTTAGAACTCATGTTTTTAATACCACATGTAATGACCTCACATGATATTTGAGGATGAGGCAACCCCTTCCCCAATTATATATAAACAATTGTAATCCAAATTAGAGTTTTGTCAAATAATTTTAGAATATAGGAGTAGCATCAGTTTTGATCGCTAATGAATGTGTGTGTATTTTTTTTCCAGTTTTTGTGTAATTAGTTATTACTTTATTTGGTTATATGTTTCAATAATCTTTAGCATGCAAAAGCTACGAATGGATTCTTGATTATTTTTATTGATTTACTAACTTGTAGATGTGAAATAAATGATGAAATATTGGTAAATATATTGGTTAAGATAGTCAAGTTCAAATTGATTCATAATTTTGATCATGCATGAGTGTTTTCTTGGATGTAGTTTTTTTTGTGTGTGAAACAACTACCCTAAAAGGAGAAACCTTTTTTTGAGGCTTATGAATTTATTACATTTTTATTTCCTTGGAATTCTTAGTCATGTCTTATTGTGTGTGTGTGTGCAATTGATGATAAAAATAGGCATAGGTTCTGAGAGCACTTATCCTTTTAGAAACCAACTAGGGAAGTCATTCCTGAAAACTAGAGAGCTTTATTTTTTACCTTACCTTCTCCTCCTTTTTGAGTTTTTTTTTTAGATTTTACCATTCTATACTAGAAGCCATCCATTCATCCAACTCACATAGAGGCTCACTACCTTTATTAGTAACCACAACTCCATTAAAAAAACTTGTCAACAATTTGCATGCCCTACCCTCTATTCCATCAACAAGTTGTAACAAACTACATATCTATAACTCATGAATTAGAGTGGATTTTAACTCCATTAAGATCCTAAAACATTAGAGGCTACCTTGTTAAGGTTTTAGTGTGCATAAAACCCACACCAACAAAACCTAAAAACATAGACTATCATTTCTTCTACATGCTATTGAGATGATAACCATCCCACATTAGTACATTAGTACATTATTTTAAACCTTAATATTTCCTTATACAAATAAGTTTTCATAGTACCCTATGCATTATCCATGGTTTATTGTGGATTCTTTGATCTTATTAAATTTAAGTAATGTCCTCATGCATAAAAATATAACACTAGCATTATAACATACTTAAAAAAATAAATGCTTTCTATTTACCAAATAATACTCTCATATACTTAAGTAAGACATCCAAGAATCAAGTAATATGATTCTTAAAGTGGACTATCAATAGTAGTTCATCTTTTACAAACAAATAGAATCTAACATCGCATCCTAAACCATTGAAGCTCAATAATATTTAAAAAAAATTAAATTCAAAACAATATTTAACTTAATTTTAGACTTATAACTATAAAATTTATTAGAAAATTACATATACACTCAAGGTTGGAAAACATATTCTAGTATAAGATTTGACCTAAAGTATTAAAAAAAAGTATGGCTCTAGTTTTCTTGTGGATCATGCATACTTAAATTCAATTTCTCACATTACCATAATCATTATTCTATTTCCTCCACTTAAATCTTTATGTATTGAATAAACTAGGGTACCAACCCATTTTATTCCAAAACACGTTTAACAATTTATTGATCATCAGATTGAGAGTAAATAATACCACAATAAGATCTCAAGTAATTCAATATATTTCTATAAAACATATTCCCATAAATCATCTTTATTAATATACCATTATTATGTTGTATATACCTTAATTATAAAGACATAATAAAACATTTACAAAATATAATTTATTTACACACTAGTACATTCTCATTTTATTTTAAGTTTTGTCATAAAGTTAATAACTTTTGATCCCAAATCAGATTGCATACATAATTAATCCAAAATTAGGGTTATCACCCCAAATATATTTTAAGTGACTAATTTGGTTTCCCTAGAACCATATGAGTATTCTTGAATAAAATTTATTAATAACAACTTCATAGTATTCTTATAGAAGATGTAAAATGTCAGTCTTAATTAGTACATAAGGTGTTGACTTTTAATAATGTACCATAGACTTCAAGCAAAAAACTCAAATAATAGTTGTCTTATGAAAGCAAATAGATGCAAAATAATTTTAAGTATCAACATGATCATGAAACAAAAAATATATAACATATTCAAGATCAACATGACTTGTCAAGTTAATACCCCTCTTATAGAAATAACTAAAACCAAACAACCAACATCATTAAATACTTACTCCAATATAATGATTAGTTTATTTTCTAACACATGATTATAATTCTTCACTCTTTATACATACATACATATATATATATATATATATATATATATATATATATATATATATATATATATATATATATATATATATATATATATATATATATATATATATATATACACACACACACACACTTAAATAACAAATAATATCTTATTTTCAATTAGGAAATAATTAACCTTATTTTACCACTACTTAGAACTTCAATTTAGAACTTATAACCATTTAAGCTCCATACATCATCCAAATTAGCATTACAAATCCATTAATGATAGAAAGTAGAAATTTTACACATATACCAAACCTATTTTTTTTAAATAAGAGATTATTCATTAAATAATTATTAGGAATAATATGATCATAGTCATCTACAAAATTTTTAGACCCACAACATAGTTCCACATAAATTTCATTATAAATTTACATGACTAGTTTTCTACTAGAAATTAAATCATGACATACAAACACAACTAAGTTACTCATGCACTCCATTGATCCAAAACATGTGAAATAGGACATAAATACCATGTAATCACTAAGATATTAAGATCCCATTTTACTATAATAAAGTCTTTAAACTAAACACAAATTTATCCACAACAATCATTGTATACATTGAATTATAACTTAAAACTGATTATTTTTCCTTTTCTAAATATTGTACTCATAATGAATCTTTCATATAAATGAAAAGAATTTATATAAATACTAAGCATACCCAAAACATTCTCACAAATTAATTTTTTAGGAATTTACAATTATATGAATCATTTAATAAGCTTACATCTTATCACAAAAAGTAACTTCAATGATATTTAAAATGATAAATGCATGAAGCATTTCTCACCGAGTTTTTACTTGATTTAATTTAACTCACTGTTAAGAGATAATTGATTTTTTAATCCATAATTTACATGGTTAATTTTGATAAATGAAATAAAAGGAACATTCATTTACATTTTTAACAATCAAAGTTTAATGCCTCAAAAAAGTCATTACAATCTTTTTACATAGTACAAACTATTAATTCCAAAACTTCACAGGTGGATAAAATTGTTCAACTCAAAAGAATGAATTAGGACCACAATGTGTAATAACTTATGAGAGATTTTTAAAATGTGTAAAATTATCCCAACCATTGGTGGCCCTATCCACCAAAACATCAACCAGAAGATTACAAAATATCTATAAACAAGAATATAGAGAAATAAAAGTATAGGAGAGAAGGACACATAAACAATAGGTTCCACCATTGTTTTTGTTGAAATTTTTATTTTATAGTAAAGAAAAAAATAAAAATAGAAACATTTATTCCAAAATCAAATAGATTAAACCATGGTATTACCCTATAGACAATGTGCTAATAAAAAATTAAGGTAATATTGAGTGATCATTTACTTATACATCATCGTTGCAAAAGTAACATCAACCCTATGTATTAATCTTAAGGTTTCATAATAAGCATCTCATTAAACAAATTCCCTCAGAATATTGTTTTACCCTAATCATGTAAATAAAGTATCCACCAACATACAACCAAAATTTCAATTTATTGAGAATCCTAAGTAATAAAAAATGAGGTCATTAAAAACCCTTATTTTGTATGATTCTCATTAAAATCCCATTAAAATTATACACATTTCAAAATATAACAACTAAAAATAAAGAGGACTATGGAGGGAAGAGAGGAGCATTACTTAATTTCACAAAGAAATTAGATTGAAAACCTACTATCCATTTCCCTTATTCTTTCTCTATTACCTCACATTGCTTTCTCTTCCTTCCTTATACTTCTTGGTTCCCTTTTGTGCATTTATTATATCACCAAAATATTTCCTTAAATATGAGAAAAGTATTCCTTCAATGAGGCTCTTCCATAATATTGTCATAATGGATTCCTAAAAATAAGGAAACATAATACTTTCTTAATGAAACATGTGTGTGAAGTAGTTTTAATACAAAAAATTCCCTCATCCACTTTCTCCATTATAATCACTTTCCCTAAATTTCCCATTTAATCTAAGACAAGTTCAATGCCTAAAAAATTATTTTTAGTGTAATAAAATATAATTAAATGAGCATGAACATTGACCTAATTCATGGTTAATCCTCATATTAAACAAAATGATTAATCTTGATCTTAATTAAGGTCTTAATCAAACTGATTAATGATTGTTTTCTTGACTTGGAACTAAGTTTAAGGTTTGTTTGAAAACATTTCTCAATAGATTTCCAAAACACACCATTTTAAAACATTGACCAAGACTTAGTCAAGGATTTAAAAATAACATTGATCACTTCATATGTCATTCATGCACACCCAAGATTATGTTTAACATTTCAAATAAAAGTAAAGTTGGGGTCCTTTTTATCCCAAAAAAATAAAATATCATAGAATTTTGTCCTTATGACCTTTGTTTTATATAAATAAATATCAAAGGTATTAAAATTATAATAATAAATATAAAGTACAATTGGCTTTATGCCAATGATGACTGCTTTAGACTAAAATTTATTAAAATACACAAATTATAATTATTAATAGTATATATTATACAATTAAAAAAGAGGTGGATCCTTAAAGATCAGATTTTATACATGTATAATGTTATTTTGTGATAGTTTGAAGAATTATTCAACCCTTGGGTGTAACTCATCCATATATTGAAGAGATAATAATCCAATGTAAAATATATGCATAATTATCATATATATATATATATATATATAAACTAAAATGTAGAATAAATGATATATTTATGTTGTAATATAATATTGGAAGTGTTTTAATAAATTTTTAACAAGACAAGATATTACATCCACTCCTCATAAAAGAGCCACCATCCCAGGGCTTATATAAAAAGGTGAGGATAGTTTTGCCTAGAATTGTTTTCATCTTCATATGTGACACTATTCTCACATAGTTTTATCCATTGGACTACCACTTGTTGAATATCCCTATTACATATTTTGACACTATTTTGATCTAGAATGTAGATAGGATCCAACTGAAGCATATCCTCTTCTTTCACATAGAGACTAGTCTAATGTAGAAGATGAGAATGACTAGGAAAATTTTTATTAACAAAGCAACAAGACAAACATATTGAATTTTAGAGAGACAAGGAGGGACATATAGATGATAGGAAACATGGTTAATATTTTTAATAATGTTGAAAGGACCCAAAAAAATGTGGAGCTATTTTTGATGCCTTGAAAAACAAGTATAGATATTTTCTAAAGTTTAACTAGTATAAATAAGTTATTAAAGACCTCGAATTCGCTTGAAGATATTTTCAAATTATCATATATTTTTTTGTCAATTCGATAAATTTTAAAATTTTCCAATTAGGAGTCATTTGCTTTTCATACTCATGTAAAATTTCAAGACCATATAATGCATTACTTTATAACCTATCCTAGACAAGTGGGATGTATATTTTTCAACCATATTAGAAACGTGTGATATTTATTACTGAATGATAATTGTTATTTTAGGAAAGCTCCACCAAGTGGAGATAATATTTCCACTTACATTTTTTATCTATGACATACATTTGGTTCGTGTCCTTAATAAATTGATTTAATTTTTTGTTTTCCCATTTATTTTTGGATGATAAGCTAAATTGAAATTCATATGTGTACCAAACACGATAGTTAAGGTATCCCAACATTTTGAAGTAAAAATTTTACCTTAGTCTGAATTAATTATATCAAGTACCTTATGAAGGTGAACAACTTTCTTCACAAACTTATTAGAGAGCTTAATAAAATCATTTACTAGATTTATTTTAATGAAGTGAAAAACTTTAGTAGATTTATCAATAATAACCAAGATTTAGGTAGTATTGATATGAAATATATTAACATAATATCCCATTTATTTTCTCAGATTGAATGTGGATATAACAACCCACTAGGATTATAATGTTTATCTCTAACACACTAACATTCAAATATTTTTTATAAAAAATATACATACTTTTTTAGTCCTAAAAAACATAGAACATCTTTAACTCATGTGTCATATTTGTGACACATGGATGAGCAAAATAAGCTTAAAATGCACTTATTTCAATAATTAAACTCTTAATTTTCTTGAATTTGGAACATAAATTTTGGTTTTATACTTCAAAATTCTATATGAGTCAACACATTAATCATAAAAAAAGTAGTCACTATACCCTTATTAAATTCTATGCATATTTCTCCACACAAAAATATTTTACTTGTTTTAGAATAATAGTCCTAAAATTTGACTGTAAAATAAAAAGTGTAGTAAGGTAAGTTCTTATGTTAAGTGCATCAACATACCTATTTCATTACCTTTAACATAATCGATGTCAATATTAAAAATGATAATAAATTAAGGTAATTTTCACTGCCTTGCATTCAATTATTCTTGAGTAAACAAATACAAAAGGTTATGATGATCAAACTTTATTTTATATTTCTTTCCAAGAAATATATGTTTCCATTGCTTGAGGTCATGTACCAAAATAAATATCTCAAGATCATGTGTATCATAATTTTTCTCATCTTGATTTTCATGAATCATAGGTTAAAAAAATTCCATCATAGGTCAAAACAACCCAAATTCAAACAAAACAAATATCTACCTAGATCTCAAAATTTATATTAGGATCTAGAATAACAAGAATAAGAAATAAATTTAATATATCCTTTAATTTTTTAAATTATTCTTCACATTTAGGAATCCAACCAATTTTCTTACCCTTTTTCTATAGTGAAGTAATGGGTTTATAAAATCTGGATAATTTTTTCAACAAATCTCCTATAGTCACCAATTAGTCTAATAAAATTTATTACTTCATGCATAATTTTAAGAGAATACGAATCCTTAATAGCCTTGAGTTTGTAAGATCAATGGAAAACCCTTATTTTGATATTATTTGCCCCAAATAATGGATATTATCTTGGTAAAATGACCACTTAGATAAATTTCCATACAAGTAATGTTTTCTTAGACTTTTCAATATTAATCATAGATGATGTTGATGTTGGAATTTTTTCTTAAAATAAAATAAGATATATTATCTAAATAACAATAAAAAATTATCTAAAAAATACTTTAACATATTATAAATTAATTTTATAAAGGTAACAACTTCATTATTTAAGTTAAAGGGCATAATGATATATTATTAATGACCATACCTTATGCAAAATTTTATCTTGTGCATATTTTTATATTTGATGCAAATCTAATAATACCTCTATCAAAGATTTATTTCATAAAATCTATAAGAATTTTTAATTTGATAAAAGAGAATCATCAATCCTTTAAATAGGATACTTAATTTTAATAATGACTTTATTCAACATCCTATAATTAATACAAATCTTAGGGTAAAATCCTTATTTTTTATGAATAAAACATGACCTCCCTAGAGTGACACACTAGGCCAAAGCATTGTCTTGTTCAAAAGGTCTTGATATAGACCTTTTAGTTAGTTTAGATCTACCAAATTCATCAAATAAGGAGACTTGGTTGCAGGCATAGCTCATATTAGAATATCCAAGGAAAAATCAAATTCCCTTTTAGGATGATAACTCAAAAAATATTTTTGGAATACATCCTAAAATTATCTCAAGGTTATATATATATATATATATATATATATATATATATATATATATATATATATATATATATATATATATATATATATATATATATATATATAGGGTAGATTATGGTTCTTTAGAAAACCATTTCATTTGAATAGTGTAAACTTTTAAGCCTTTATATTTTTTTTTCTTTTTATCTATATAGATGAAATAATTTTTCAAGCTATTGACATCACAATACCCTAGGTTACTACATAATTTTAAAAGTCATCAAGAATTTTTTTTGTTGAAATAAATAAGAATAAATTGATATTATTACATCTAATCCATACCCAAAATTATATCATATGATCCTAAGGCTACAAAACCATTTTAACCTTATTTTGAAGCACCTAGGAGCAAGTTATTTTTTCTCCAAACCTTTGAAAATAGAAATTATTTTCCCTATGCCAAATTATACCTCCCATCCTTATCTTCAATTATAAGTTTTAATTTTAAATATACAAGTAATAGAATGTGAGATGAAATTATTTGTAACACCAAAATCAATCAAAAATTATTTATGAAGACCATAAATTATACTTCTTGTCTCAATCTGAGTGATTACAAGTCCACATTATTATTTTCAACATCAACACAAATTCAATGATTAACCATATTTTTTTTCCAAAACAATTTAAATATTTATAGTAGTGGTTATCACAAAATTCCTAACATTGAACCATTATTTGTGGATTCAAGAAGATAATATTTGATCTAGTGGCTTGTCCATGGGAATTTTTATTGAGGCTACTTGTTGCCATCATTTTTCATTGAAATATTATTAGTTTTAGGATTTTTGTTTATATTATAGTATTTTATATAATTATCATATTTACCAAAGGACTTACTTTGATCAATTATTGTGGAATTTTTACCAACAAGTGAGTTAAAATTATTAATATTAGTTTTTAGGTTATTATTCTTATTTTTTTTCCATCTTTATAGTGATACTTCTCCTTTTATAATGATCTAATAGAAGATTCAATAGATTTAGTTAAGTTATAATGATTCATCATGTTAGCATTATGAATTAAAACCTCTCGTGACACTAGATTTAACTTGGTTACCTTCATCATGTACATAATTCACATAATGCAAAAGGCTAAGAAACGTATTCTCATGTTCATACACAATTATAGTGCCTTGATTTAAAAATAAAAATTTGTAATTATATGTTACTTATAAGTATAATTTAAGTATCTCTTTTGAAATTTCTTATTAAAAAATTCTATGTAAGGTTCATAAGACCGTACCCATTCAGAGTATAAAATTGTTCCACTATAGATATAAATTAATCACTAATGGGTAGGAAATAATGTAATACTCAACCTTGGAAATCATATTATGTAGGGTAAATTATTATTTTTAATTGACCATCCATGCCTCAATAACATATCCAGTCTCTCCTCTAGTACAAGTGGGAGGTGTAAGTTTCTTGAGTTCCTTAATGACAGGGTCAATGACCACTTGGGGTTATTATTTTTAATCATTCCCTTCTATGTGTCCCTCTTCTTGCATGTTTTCACCATGGCATTCAATATGTTCTAACCCTTGATCATACATGCCAATTATATCTTGAGTTTTGTGGATCATAGCCAATGTAACATTAAATATATCATAATTTTAAATTAAGTAGTTGAAATTATCCTAATTTTCATTAATGTCAATAATAGCATCTTTTTTTAACACTAGAGGGGTTTGTTCTTCATTCAGTTCTTGTTGACTATTCATCCACCTCTACCTCCCTTTTCACCATCCTGAGATACACAAGAAAATGTTTATATCAAAAATATTGTACCCAAACATCCCTAAGATCTAATACCAAACTATTATAAACTCAAAAATGTGAGCATCAAAAATAAAAAAATTGGATGTTTTGAATTGTTTTGTAGTAATTAATTCTCAATTTCAATTCTAAAAATGTAATGGGTTTTCAAATATAATCACTCTACCTATTTAAATTTCATATTTTGGACAATAATGTGTGTAAACCCCACACATTCTAAGTGATTTGATAGCATAATTGTTAGTTTACATAAGATTAGTATTTGTTGAGGTTAAAAATCATAATATATAGAAATAAATTAAAATTCTAAAAAAATGGGGATTCCTCATAACTCATAAATTATTTCATGAAATACTTCATAATGAATCCTAAAAATATAGATGGTCATTTCCTCTATGTATTATGTAGATGATATTTATATCATACCATCACATCAAATTAAACCTTAATATTGCCTTAATTATACCAAAAATGTTTCATATTACCCTATGCACTCATTCCATTGTTATTCCTTGTGGATTATTTGATCCCCATAAAGTTACATAATATCTTTGTGTGGAAAAATACAATAATACCATTATAACATACTTAAGTAATTTAGTGTCTACTATTTTCCAAATGAGACTCTCTTCATAAAAACATCCAACAATAAAGTAATATGCTTCTAAAACTGGATTATCAACAACAATTATCTTTTATAAATAGCTTGAATGTAGAATAGCATTATAAACCATCAAATTTTAATAATATTTTAAACTCATTAAATGCTTAACATTATTGAAAATAAATATATGACTATAGAAACATTATTTATTGTGAAAATACATAATCACTTAAGTTTGGAAAATGGATTCAATTATAATATTTGACCTTAAGGTTTAAATCAAAGTAATGTTCTAATTTTACTATGGAACATTAAAATATAAATTTAATTTTTCATATTAGTCTAACCATAATGATAAAACCTCCACTAAATTATTTCTATATTATATAAACCAAGGTACCAACCCATTTTATACCAACATAGGTTTATCAATTTATTAATCATTAGACTAAGAAAAGAAATACCCTCAAAGAATTCAATATATTTATATCAAACATTTTCCCATAAAATGGCTTTCTTAATATACCATTATGATTTTATATAGACTTTTAGTCTACATATTGGTGTCATCATAAAACATACACAATACATTTTATCACACATTAGTACATTTTATTTCTATATACGTAAAAAATGTTATAATTTTTAAAATTTTTGATCCCAAATAGTATCACATACAAAAGTAAGGCAAAATTAAGGTTATCAACCCAAGTATTTTCCAATTGACTAATTTAATTTCCATAGAACCATAAGAGTATTCATGAATAAAAATTATTAGTAAAAAATTCATGATATTACTACATTATATGAAAACTATCATGTTTATCAATACATATGGAGTTAGCTTTTAAAAAAGATGTAGTCACTTAAAAGTGGTAATTGGATGTTAAGAGTGTCCCTTAAGTTACCCTATTCTTAGCTTATCTTTGTATCCATCCTAAGAGCATTAGACACACTTTTATAGTCATTAAGTAGACCACATTCACCTATAGTTAGATAAAACATAGTCCCAAAACTGTCATCTCATATCCACTGACCCTTTTTTCTCACGGTGTTCATTCAAACCCTTAAAAACATGAAAACATAGGGTTTTATGAAAAAATAGAGATATAGAAAAAGTATTGATATAAAAGACCTAAAATTTAGATAAAAATTATAATAGAACCTAATATACAAAACCCAAATATTATTTAAAAAGAGGACACTAGAGACACTTTGAGGACACTATAAAAATATAAAACTAGGATCCCCAACTTGGAACTACTTTCCTTGGCCCTAGCTCTTCCCAATGGATACTTTTAAAAATGTGTGCCCCTCCTAAGTTCAACCTAAGATTATTTTATTATCCACACAAACAATAGAACCCTATAAATACAATTCTAATTCACCTCTATTCACTATATGGAAAATAGATGCAAAATTTATTCAAACCAAAGATAAAATTGAGCAAACTCAAGGTTTTTGATCCCTATTATGCCCTGCTTATGCATACTATCATCTACATCATCCCTAAGCCCAAATTTAAAATATTTCAAATATCAATCACATTAAATGCATCCAAGTCCACTCTCATTCTAGAATTCACTTTCATTTGCATCAAGCACTAGGTGGGAGAACTACATTGGGCTTGATCCCTCTTTAGAATATTGATATATAGGCAACTCTCTATACAATTGGGGATATCCAATCCATCTTATTAATGAACACACAATTATTTATCATGCCATATTTACAAGGAGTATTAGGGTTTTCACACTAAATTAGGTTTTTTAAGCACAACATGCTCTAAGTTTCATGCACGTAAGAACATGACCTAAAAAATAGGTGCAAGTGCTCCCAAAAAATAAGAACAATCCCATAAAGGGGACACTGCCACCACCTAAAGGACACTAAACAATCATGGAACTACTATCTATATTGATTGTTACTATCTAGTGAGTATATGAACACCATAATCCTATTGACAATACTCATAACTACCTAGATCTCAACTTCTAAAACCCAGATCATCTATGACAGTCATTTTTTTTATAATTATTTATTTAATCCCATTTATTACTATTTTTAGAAATTTAATTATTATAAAAAATAAGTACTTAATTATTGCATATTTATTTAACTAATTTATACATCTCATCCTTTTAATCTAAACATAGAATTTTTATTGTAAAACCCTAAAAGGTTAAATCAAAATTACTATAGACTTCAATCAAGAAAGTTAGACAATAATTTTCATAAAATGCAAATGAATGCATAAAAATTATAAGGATAAATATGATCATGAAGTTAATTTTTTAATATATATTCAAGATCAATAAGAAATGTTAAGGAAATTACCCTCTTATATAAATAAATCAAACCAAGCAACCAACATCATTACAAACTTACTTTAAAATAACACTTACTCTATATTCTAATACATGCTTATAATTCTTTCCTCTTTTAAGATGCAATATTTATAATAAAAATACATACTTAAAAACCCATTGATATTTTATTTTCATTAAATAATTAAATTTATTTTGGCCTTACTCAGAAATCCAATTTAGAACATATAACCACTCATGTTGTATACCATCATCCAAACTAGTATTATGAATCCATTAAGAATAGAAATTAAAAACTTTGACATAGATATTAAACATGGTTCTAAAAAAATAAGATTATATCCGTAACATAAGATTTAGGACTAAGGATATCATACATAGTTATAGAATTCTTAGAGTCACATCTTAGTTGTAGATAAACTTTATTATAAATTTACATAACTAGTTTTATAATAACAACTAAATAAGTATTTACAAACATGTTTAAGTTACTCATGCACTCCGTAGATCCAAAACATATGAGATATGAGATAAACAGAATGGAATAAAAAGGATATTAAACACCCATTTTCCTATCATATATTTTATTAACTAAACTTAAAAATAATTTATCCACAAAATTGATTGTATACGTTGAATTCCAACGTATAACCAAACATATTTTCTTTGTTGAATATTATACTCATAAATAATCTATTAAATAATTTTAAAAGGTTTAGCTAATTCATAAAATTACTCAAAATATTCTCATAAGTTAATTTTAGAGGCATTTACACTAATACAAAATAGATCTTAATCTTACATATTATTAAAAAAAATAACTTCAATAAGACTTAAAATGACCAATGCATCAAACCACCATCAATGGGTTTTTACTCAATTTCATTGAAAACATGGTTTAGAGAGAATTGATTTTATTACTCCAAAATTTACATGTTTAATTTTTATAAATGGAACATTCCATAAATACAATTAGATTTTTATGACTTTAAAAGGTTAATAACATATTTTTCCATTGTAAAAATATTTTATTTTGATGTTTTACATAGATAAATTCCTTAAATTCTAAATAACAAACGAGGAATCCAATGGGAAATTATTGATGTGGGAGGTAAAAATGAGTAATATGAGCCTAACCATTAGTGTATGTTATCACCCCAACCATTGTCCATAATATTACAATATTTCCATAGACAAATACAATAATAAGAGAGAAGGACACAAAAAGAGATAGGTTCCACATTTGTTTTTATTGCAAGCTTTATTTTATAATCAAAGCAAAAATAACAATTATGTAAATTCTCAAATGAAATATATGAAACTAGGGTATTACCTTATATTAAGTCTTCATATAAAAACCATAAAGGTATTATTGAGTTACCATTTACTTATATTCCATCATTTGGAAAATTAACATCAATGCAACACCTTATTATTAGGGTCTCATAATAAGTAGCTCATTAAACAAAGTCCTTCAGAATATTTCTTTACTGAAACCTTTAAATAAGGTTTACAATAATATACAATTAATATTTAAATTTAATAAGAGTCATAACCAATCAAAATGGAGGTCATGTTAAACCAAGGTTTTTCATGACCCTCATTCTACTCAAACCAAAATTTTCAAGATTTAGAATGATAATAGTTGAAAATAATGAATACATAGGGAAGAGATGAACACTAATTAATTTTTAAAAATAATGAGATTGAAATTATAGTACTAATTTCCCTTATTCTATATCTATTTCCTCACATTATTTTCCTTTGCTTCCATATTATTCCTGATTCTCTTTTGTGTGTGTATTATTTCACACAGAAATATAATTGAAGAAAGAGAAATATGCCATTAACAAGGTGATTCCATAATATTAGAATGATGGATGTCAAGAAAGAGGATATCATAATAATTTCTTGATGAAACCTGCACAAAATGCAGTTTTATTACCCTAAATTCCCTCATCCACTTTCTCCATGCTTATCACAAAGACCTAAAATCTCTACGTCAACTAATGTGAAATAAATGACCTAATTTTTTTAAAATAAATAATAAATAATCAAATTAACATGAACCTTGACCTAACACAAGTCTAATACTCATGATAAAAAAAGATAAACCTATGACATTAATCAAGGTCTTAATCAAAATAATTAATAATTATTTGCATAATGTAGACCCATGCCTAAAGTCTATTTCAATAAAACTAAATTAACTTCCCAAATAATCCTTTTTTTAAAAAAAATTACCGAGCCTTACCTAATTATACAACAAGAATAATGATCATTGAGTATGCCATTCACACACACCAAAGCTTATGCCAAGCATTTCCAAGCTGAATACAAGTTGGACCCTTTTTATGCTTAAACAAAAAAAGTATCATGGAATTTTTTCCTTATAACTTTTATGTTTTAACAATAAATATATAGGTTATTCAACAAATAAAATAATAAATAACATTCACAACTAGGTTTATGATAATGATGAATGCTTAATTTTTAAAATTGATAAATTACACAGAGCATAGGTATTCATAGTGTAGATAATATGATTAAATAATTGGTGTAACCTTAAATATCTTAGTTACATCTTACTATTTTATACTTGTATAATCTTGTTTTTACTAGTTTGTAAAATTATTTCACCCCAGGTTCCAATTCATCCTTTAATTATACTTACAACCATGAAAATGACATCAATAGTACATGTATTAAATATTATCAATAAAAATTAAAACATATACATAATTATCATATAAATATATATAAATAAACTAAGCTACAAAATAAATCATATAATTATGATATCATAAATTACTACAAATGTTTTATCATGTTTTTAAAATGGTGGGATATGACATGGACTCACCTAAAATAGGTGTCATAGTGAGACCTAAAAAAATGTTAGGATAGTGTTGCCTAGAAATATTTTCGTCTTCCCATGTGGAACTATTATCTTTTAGTTCATCTCATTGGAGTAACATTTTTTAAATATCCCTTTTATTTAGTTTGACACTATGTTGATTCAAAATTCATATTGCGTTCAATTGAATCATCTCCTCTTCCATCACCTAGATATTAGCCCAATCCAAAAAATGAGAAGGATCATGCACATATTTTCTTAACAAAAAAATATGAAACACGTAATGAATTTTATAGAGAGATGGAAGAAGATTAAATGATAGGTAACAAGGATTATCTTTTTCATAATGTCAAAAGGACTGATAAAGCATGAAAATAATTTTGATTTCTTGCAAAACTTTGTAGAACTTTTTTAATGTCTAATTCTTAAATTTTTTTTATCTAAGCTATTAAATTCCCTTGGAGATATTTTCAAGTTAACATAAATTTTGTGATTATCTAATGCAACTTTAAACCTAAGCCAAATAAGAGTGATTTGGCTTTCTTACTTCTAAAAAATTTTAGAACCATGCAATACTCTATTTTTTAGCCCTTCTTAAGTTTTTAATACTTTTCAAGTCCAATCAATTTAGAAACATGATATTGAGGTAATGATCAATGAAGATTAAATTATTATTTTTTAATTTGAATATTAAAAAGAGGTTCCAAATTTCCAATGCCTAAAGGTCAATACTAATCAAGAATGATTTTCAAAAGAGTTTTATATGTTTACTCAATTCACATCATTGGTCAATTTTACCATGTAATGGGTAAGTAAAATAAATCTCTGAAAGGTAAATTTTGCATTGATAGATACGAGAACATAATATGCCATTTGTTTATTTTTATTTTTAAGCCTAGATTCCAAAATAGTTAAAAGGAATCAAATAATTTTTCATAGTGATTTGAAGGCTAAATTTATATTAATGTGAAGTTATCTATGTTTTATTAGATTCTATGTTGGAACTTGTGGCACAATAATAGCAAGGTGAATGTCTAGGATTTAAAAAGGGTGGTAATAAATATATAAACCTCAATTCAATATTTTTTTCTTTCTATGTAGAGTTATACCTTCATTTGAAGAGAAATTTGGAAAGAAACACATTGATATAAACTTATAATCCTAGTAGGGTAGAACATCAAAATAAAATTTGAAAGCATATTAAATGTCTATGAACTATTTAAAAAAATGTCTCAATATAAATGTGAAAAAAATTAATTTCACCATGAAGTTTTCAAACTCTTCAAACTAATGAAATCTCAAGGGACATATAATGATAAAAATTGATTTTTATTACCTAATAGGCATGTACCAAGTGGATCATGTTGTATCAAAAGAAATAATAGTTAAATTTTTTGAAGGTATAATCATGATACCATAAAATGGGTTTTCTAGAGATGATGAAGTAAAATTTAAGAAAATGCAAATTGACAGGTTTAAACTCAAATTCATTAATGTTTTTAGTCTCTTCTAAGATTGTGGAAAAAATAACAATTTTTAATAGTATAAAAATATCCATAGAAACATAACAAAAGTGGTTATTTTTTATAGTTATAGTGATGACTAGCTATCCTCATTGATACATATAGAGAGAAGGTGACCAATTTTTTTGAAAAACTGAATCGCCTTTGTGGCATCATAAAAATCAAAGGTTATAAGTAATGAAAAATCATGATTGTTATAATAATTCCCTTATGGAATGCACACAATTATTACAACCCCACCTCAAGAAGCATTTTATTGTTATTGACGTACAAACCTTGCAAGATCATCTTAGCCAGATTGACATTGTGATTACTCATTAAAGTTGATTAATTTGTCTTGAGACACTATGATATTAATAATGATGCATTATTTAGTAGATGTATATGCTTACTTCAATTATGTAATATTCCTTTATTCTATTTATATCATATTTTATTACTATGGATGTATATTTATGGAGAAAGTATTATTGATGTTATGTTTGGTGGTTTTAGGAATAGGTCGAGTGAGCTAGGATCATTGGTGGACTTTAGCCACTAGGAAAATAAAAGAAATTTTATGAGAATTTAGGTTGGTACTGACAAGTAAAACAATAAAGTGATAGTTACAACCATGGTTCATGTTTAGTTTTTGATTTCAGTGATTTTGTCTTTATTATCTTCTTACCATTGTATGAGTGATTACTTATGTCAATATTTTATGTTTTGTTTAGATTTAATGAGTGTGGGATCATTAATTTTCCCTATTCATGGCATATGCTTGAGTGTTAATTTTCATGTCCAAGATTGTGTTTTTGAACCTATTTAGTGTTATTGGTTTTAAACTTTTATTCCTCCCCATTACATTTTATTGTGTAGTCTTGGGCATAAGTTGTGATGTTTTAAAGTTCAAGGAGTCCCTATTTGGGTGGTTATACCATGACTTAGACCCCCATAATTTTTATAATAAATATTATTATGCCTTGTTTTAGAATAATTTAGTTCATTGACTCCTTTGGATTATAATGAGTTTGTTTTATTATTGAAAAAGGTACTTTTGTATCATTATGTCTTAGGACATAGTCATTAGCTTTCCTAAGTGTGGCATGGATTTATCATTTCATTGAAAAAACTTAGTTTTGTCATGATGGAAGTCAAACTTGAATTGATAATTATTATGTCATTGATAATGTCTTAGATTTATGACTCAGCTTGTTTTATTTTTGACTTGGCATCATTAATATTTTAATACTTGGTGATTTGGTGGTTTTGGGGTAAAGGTTTGGATATAGTAAAGAAGCTTGGATAAAGACATTAATAAGATTTTTTGACATTTTCACTACTGGTCATGACGTCGTGAAATCTCCCTTTACACCTTCTACTCCTTGGAAAGCCCACATCATAAAACCCCTACCAGTAGTATGGCATAAGATTTATGGGTTTATCAGAATAAATTTTCCATAAATTTAAATAGACATGACCTTTTTCCTAGGATAGCATAGGAGTTAGGTGGGGAGAGCCTGGATGTGGGATTTAGAGAAAAATCATGAGTCCTCTTGGGTGTGTAAGTATATGGCAACGACTAGGGAGAAAATGATCCCAACAAATAACTTGACCCT
The DNA here is from genome assembly GCA_037957365.1 of Torreya grandis. Classification (NCBI taxonomy): domain Eukaryota; kingdom Viridiplantae; phylum Streptophyta; class Pinopsida; order Cupressales; family Taxaceae; genus Torreya; species Torreya grandis. Next base: position 1,204,477 of record JARHVA010001664.1, read on the forward strand.
TTGCTAAGCTTACAAATTATGCAAGTGAAGTCTTAAAATTATAAAAGGAACAAGGATAATACTACTAATTATGATGTTATTTTTTAATTTGAGTCAAAATAAATAAATCCATATGCATATATGAGTGAATCAATTTATATTTGTCTTACTCTATAATGGCATTTTGATTATAATGATGTTAATTATTTTTTAGGTCAAGTATCCTATATGGGATTGTGAGCATATTGTTTTTTAGAAAATTATTATATGAAAATAGTCATAGGGTTTTCGGGTACACCCTATATGGGTTATTCACAAAACCCTGTTAAGCATGGTATTATGGAATACCCAATATTTATGTATCCATTCTAAAATTATAATGGAAATCTGAACCACCATAGATTTATAAAAGCATGGCATTAAAATAATTTTACACCAAAAATTAATTTATATGTGTTGGGTTAAATGAATGCCTAAAATTTTAGTTAAACCATTTGGGAATAAAATGCTTTTATTGAGGGTTTCAAATTTTACTTAAAACTCAGTTAGATTTTATTGACATATTACACCTTATAGATGTTTTTATCCCTATTTGGCATGGAAAAAATTTATTAATTATATCTCTTAGGATTATTTAAACCAATGGGTTTGATCCCCATGTTGATAAGGGTTTTTAAGTTGATAGGGTTGTTGATTGTATATGAAACTGTTTATACTTGTTTTAATCAATACCAAACTAATAAACTCCTTCGATTTAATGAAGTATTTCCTCTACTTAAAGGTTAAATCAATATGTTTTTTAATTTTGGCATATGGGGTCAATTATGTGTGTGTGTGTGCCTCCTTTATTATGGGGAATGTTCTTTATAATGCCCTTAGATCTTATGATAATGGTGTAAATATGTCATTCATATTATCTTTTTAAAATCAGGCTGAATGTGTATAATTTGGGGTTTGTTAATGGTTAGGATTAGCACTTTTTCCCTTTGGATTAATTATCATAAATTATTTTGACCTTAGAATATAGTGTGAAAACCATCAAATTTTTATTAAGTTTTAATTTCTTGTGGATGAGTTATTTTAAGTGTTATCATTTGCCATAATTGTCCACATTTGTAAATGGTAAACTATACCTCTTGGCTTGATTATATTCATGATAAATGAAATCCAATATATTTATTTGACTCTATTGTGGATATATTGCTTGTTAAAGTCTTGAGTTATTTTTTGGTTATAATAATTTGAGGAAGCATGAGAATTTTGGGCAAAAAAATTTAGCTTGACATTTCAAGCAATTGAGGCTCCAAAACCAAGAACTTAGGTTTACATCTAAATCTACCTTATTGAGTTTGAAGCTAATGAGCTAAGAAAAATTCTTAAGCTCCCTTGGTTGAGTGTCATTTTATTGTTTCATGTGTTTCTTGATTATTGTACAATATATTATTCCTTGAAGACATGGATAGTGTGTTAGACCTAGTGTTCAATTGTTTTTTATTTAGATGTTTGACTGTTGAGTTATGTACCATGGCTTGTGTCACCTATATAATAAAAAAAAATTGGTAAAACCCATATGCTTGATTCCAACATCTAGATAATGGTTGGGGTGGTTAGGGACACTAATTTTTGGGTTCATTAGACTATACTTTGGGGTTTATCACTTTGTAAAACATGTTCTTATCTCCTATCAAGTGGATTTCCATTCTTACGATTAATCAATCCAGCATGTTAATGCATTGTATATCCATTACTAATCACAATGGTTTCATATTTTAAATAATTAGTATGACTATGTTGTGAGACTTGTATCTCAGATTATGTGATATGCCATTCTTACATATGCATGGTGATACATACTGCATATGGGGTAACGTCACGATGCATGGGTATCAAGAAACTATTGACTCAATTATATAATTCTTATTATTTTTTATTTTTATTGAATGGTTATAATATGATACTTATGTAATTCATGATGGAATTAAATGATTGTTATTATTATTGTTACTTAAAGATATATGAATCTATTTTAGCAATAAGTACTCTTCTAAATGTTGTATATTTATCATTCTGGGCACATAGAAGTGAAAAACACAAGGTTATTTGCTTATAGTTTGACATGAGGGGTATTTCACCTTGAACAATATTATATGCTTTAGTTCAAATTATCTTGATTTTTTTATTTAGTTACATTAAAACCATAAGGATAATTATAATAATAGGTATAAGGTTTCTAATTAGCATTAATGTAAATTTATCATGGTTACTAAGTTGTTCATTTCAGTTTGAATCTCTCCTTATTCCAATAGGTTTAAGAAGTAGGATTTAATAGATGAATTTTTGATATAGGTTACTAACCATGATTTTAGTTAATGGTTTATGAAAGATTTTGTATTCAGTGCATTACCTTGATAATTAGAATTTTGATTTGGGTTACCAACATAATATTGTTACTTTTCTAGATTATGATGAGGTTTGATACTTTTAAATGGAAAGCTGAGGCATTATGGAATTAAAATTTCTACTAGAAATACTTGAAATTAAACATGTTAAACTCATATGAGTTAATGTAATAATCTATGCATCATCTAAATGTATGCCTTCATGTATAATGTAGAGAATAAAGAGATTTTATACAGTTGTAGCTATAACTATCCTATGCTCTTCAAGTGACTTTATTTCATCCTCTTTTGATCCTAATGGATATGTCACATGGATAAAACCATTTTGGTAAAGCCTTTTCAACTTTGGATGTTGAGTTTAGTATATGAATCAACTTTATTGATGGTTCTCTTTATTGGACTGAGTCATTGGACTTTTATGTATAATTCAGTTGTTAATATCTCTTGAAAATGAGTTTAACCTTATGGTTTTAAACCTTTTAGTAATCACATGATATCCATGGAATAATGATGCTTCTTATACTCTATAAGAGCTATAAAAATTTTCTACAATGGTATTAATTTTTTGAGGACAATGGTTGTCATTTTAAACTACCCTCCTTGCATTGGTTATACATATTTATTAGAGTAAGAACTTGTCTAATAATTTTGGTTCTATTTAATATGCATTTACATGGTATATTTATATATTAAAATTTATTATTAAAAAATAAAAAATAAATTTAAAAAAAAAAAACTACTTAAGCTGGAATGTGTTGTTTATCTTTTTTTTAGTATGCCTACCTATATATGGGAAAGCTTGGCATATGACATATATGCTTTAGAACTTGAATCTATATTTCCATTTCATATTCACTTATTGCTAAAGCAATTAAGTGTAGAAGTTTAATTTATTTTAATAGATTCCATCTAGTTGAAATGTACTTTAAATTCATTAAAATATATATAGTCAGCTATGTTGCCCTTTCATATTGAACCATGGATGCATTGGCTAGTTTGGGCATTAACAACTATGTCTTAAATTATCTATAGTTAGCTATTGTATCCATTCAATGCACTCTTGATTGCTAAAATAATTAAGTATTGGGAGTTAATTACATTAAGCATTCACTATGCTAATAATATCTCTCAAATGTTGGAATTAAAATTGTATACAACTATATATGTTGTTATTAAACATAAATTTGTCATTGAGACATTGATTTAATCTTATAGGTAAAATGTGTATAAGGTTTTTATGCCATAAGGAACCATTAATGCTTACTAACATATATATGGGAATTTTCTCCCTTGTAAGAGTAATGATTTGAATCTAATAAAATATCCATCAAAAAAGTGTGTGTCATTATGGCTACTAAATCTGAGATTTAATTTATGGAATCTTAACGAATCTCTCTATGGAGTTGCCATGTCTATTTTGGGCTACATTGGTAACCGATTGGGTATCTCATGCCAATTGATTAGACTTCCTTATGTACCAATCTAAGTGGCTATGAATATAGTCCATCTTGGGATATCTTATATAAGATGATCTAATGACTCAAGGGTATATAAATATAATAAAATTTTGTTGCTTGGATTTAACATCAAGTTGGATGTCAGGGAGTACTTGTATCTTTACATCTCAAGTGGGACCCTATTAAAAATTTGAGATACTGAGTAGGGTTAAGTGACCACTACATATTCCTATTGATAGGATTAAAAAGTATTGTATATAGTTCAAAGTTTATTCATGTGTGCACATACATTGATACCTCCCAAATTATATACACCTTGGCAAGGACACACTCCCATATGGAACTCTTTACTGGTGACTTAATCCTAGTTACATGTCTAATGTCAACTGATAGTGTAATGATTAGGAGCACCTTTATGTGTAAATCCACTTTGATGTTGTCTCAACTCATTCATTTATGTTTGGACTAGGCACGTAGTGCTACTTTATACTCTAAAAGTAATAATTCCCTAAAAAAATTTAGGTTGTTTCATCTAGTATCAGAGTAGTGTTTCTACTCTAAGTAACTCTAGGACTTGAAGAGTTACTACATTCATACTAATGAATTGTTCTAATCTGGTAGAGTTGTCAAGTGATCCATGAAGGCATTTAACCTTTTTAGGTTGAATAATAAGGTGTTGTGTTGTAAATGCTAGTATTATAGAAGTTATTTACATCTCTTAGAATAAATGATTTCAAGGAATCTAAGTTTCTTCAATGCCATTTTCTATCTCCCCTTAGCTTTGGTTGGGTTAACCCTTCTCAAATCAGGTTATGTCAGGGAAAGCCTCACCTACCAACCATTCAATTGTATGAGTGACTCGATGGGAGATAGGTGATAAAGGATTCACTCTTAAAATTAAGGGAATAATGTTTGGTCTCTATTTTTGGCTTGTATGGGTGAGCCTTCCCTAGATACTTGGAATATTATGACCCAGGGAAGACCAAAGGTCTAACCTAAACCTAGAAGGCCTAATAGGGTGTGAAATGATAATTTACTTGAGTAAGTTTGCAAAGCTCACGATCTTCACTGGTAAAGGGAGTACCTTGATCCATTGTTAACCTATAGAACTTGAATGGATGTGATAACCAATCTTAATTTTTAGATAAATACTACTAAAAATTCTTACTTAGGGAGTTGAATATCTTATTATTAAAAGAGATCAAATGCCAAATTTTTTTAGATCTAGTATGACACTTCAAGTAGGATGGTTTTAGTGGATTAAAATCATATTCATGGCATAAGATGATCATGGTCATCAAGGTTACTACTTACCTCCTTTTTTGAATATAAAAAAATTATTATGGTTTAGCTAAAATTCCATATAGTTGTATTATTGGATAGTTGTGGAAAACCACTGTAAATTATGGCTTGGCCTAGGAGTCACCAACGTGACTAGTGGAATCATTACAACAATTTTAATGCTATGACAAATTCTTAGGAATTGTCTCATCCAAGTTAATGGACTTATAAGCAAAAAATGAGAAGTTTTTTCTATCTAAGATGTTTGGTTGGATGATTACAACCCTTATGTATCCTGGAAGTGGATAAGCACTATTAGGTTATGGAAGCATATGAATTTTAGCCAAATTGGGGCTTAATATTATTTATACATTTGGCTTGTTTTAATTAAAATTGGAGAAGTATGTGGAGAAGTATGTGGTTTCATAACCCTAAAAGGATTGAAGTTAATAAGTGTGTGAAATGTTTATTTTGATCATAGATATGTTTTACATCTATGATGTTTATTTTAATCATGGGTATGGTTGATTCCATAAGGATGTTTTGATAACCATTGATATGATTCACATCTATGTGGATGTTTAATTTGATCCTAGCTGAGTTATGCATCAATGGGGATGTTTATTCAGAACATGGATACATTTTAACACCCATGAGGATGTCTATTGTGATATTAGATATGCCTTACATCTATGAGGATGCTTATTGTGTATTTCAATTTAACTTTTTGATTGTGGGAAATTGTAATTCCTATGGTAGTGATATAGAAATCACCTTGAGCCTTGGTTAGGCTCACCCCTTCCCAACTGATGTTGAGTTAAATAAGCATCACCATTTGACCTTTGAGTTGTTGGATTAAATAAATTGGTAAAATAGAGAGATAAGTTTATTGTTCAAATCATGAAACAATTCCTTGGTGGCCATTGATAGCTTGCATATTTAATCCATCTAATGAGGTTGAGGTATGGTATTTTGGGAGGTCCAAGAGTATGGATCAATCTTGGAGATCCTAGTAGGGTGAATGTGACTGAATTGGTTGGGCAAGTTAAGAAGTTTTATAGATCTCTTATTGTTATCAGGTAGCATGAGCCATCTATCCATGATGCATGAACATTGTTTGTAAAATTTTAAAATTTCATGGAGAAAGATAGGCCTTATTGGAACACAACCTTCCTTGAGTGAAGTGATTATAATCTAAGATCCCTAAGACTAATAATGTGGTACTATTTTATGGGTATATAGTGTCATTTAGATGACATCTAGACATCAGATGGACTAATGGGAATAATGGACCCTTGTGTTTCATTAGCCTATATGTTTAACTATTTTAATGTGAAATATAACTTGCCATGACTACCTGTATCTGAATGTGTGCTTATCTTATGCAACTCCTTCATACATAAACATTGTATAAACCCTTGTGAGGTGTGAAAGTGATTAAACACGTGAATATTTTATGTTATCAATCTAGTTGTTTGGGTGTTAAAGTATATATATTATGTTATTTATGTGATCTTATATTTTTAAACCATGAAAATATTAACTCTAACACTTGAGTACTATAACTCCTATTCTAGAATCAAATCCTCTGATTAAGCTACCAAGGTATAATGCCATAATGTATTTTGTAATCTTGCATCATTGATTTAGTTATGAGCATCGATGCAAGTATGAGTTTCAGGATAGAGAAATTTTATGTCCATGATGATTTATATTGGGTATAGGGTAGGGAGTGGAGTCTCTCGTAGGTTGAAAACCCACTCCTCCCTTTTACATGAGGTAGCCACCTAATTAGTTTAGAGTATGCACAATGAGTGCCACATATTTGTCATAAAATCTTCATGCATAATGGTTTTTGTATGGTTTAGTGTTCCTTTAGCCACCTGTTAAAGGATGTTATAAAAATAACCCATGTGAAATTTTATTATATATCCTTGTGAAGCACCGAGTAGTCCTATAATTTGGACATTTATGCAAAAATAACAAGGTGGTACTTTTTGAAATACAAGCATGTGTTGGAATATAAGATCAAACATGCTATGGATGAGGTCTTAATTTTTTTATACCTAATAGATATATTTTGGGATGAATATATTTCTAATTTTTTAAAAGCATGACTAGAATGTATACAAGTTTTATGCTCAAGAGAAGCATTCTAAATCCTAATCAAGTAGATTTGGAATCTTGGGTACATTTAAATGCTACCATGAGGTAAGTGCATTAAGATGTTGAGATTTTGATCCTTGTAACCATCATGTGAGCTCAAAATGTCATGGAAATCATGTTTTAAGACTTTGGGTTGCATTTAAATGCTTAAGATGGCTTCTTCAATACTTGGTGTGGTTGGTGCAGGATGTTACACTAACCCATGAATGGTAATGGTTGAATTAGAAGTAACTATACAGTATGAGTTACTATCCTATACCAAAATTAGGTTATGAATGGTTATTAAGTTATGCATAAAAAGTGTTGGTAAAGACACTTCTTTAGATTCTAAAATATGTATGAATCTCGTTGGATTGTATATTTAAACTATTTTCATGAAAGGTCAACAATTTTTGCAATAATGTTTTCATCATGATAAGAGTAATAACTAGTTAGAAACTAGTTCACTATCAAAAAAATTGATCTTGAATACATAAGAAAAATGGAAATGTTAGATATGCCTATCTTACATAATATAACAACTATAAAAAAGTGTGCCTATAAGGTAACTAAAGATATTTGTTTGCATATATTAAGGTGGGAAATTTTTTCCCATGGTTAGTAATGTTTTCTTTTGACAAAAAGGTTTAAAAGTCATGCCTACACGGGTGGCTAAATTTTAATAGTCTCAGTAGAGTTGTGATAAAATGATGGTATACTACTGGTTTTTACTAAAATAAGAATATAATTGGGTTGATATACCTATTACCAAGGCTATAAATAATAGTTTGGTTGTTAATGAATGGCCTTGTGAACCATGAACTCTAAAATTATGCTATGAGTTAGGATGTGTGTGGACATCTAAGTATATAATGACATGAGAGCCAATAAAATAATTCTTATGGATTGATTAAGGAAGGCATGGTTGTATTTATAATCATGTTGGGAATGTCAAGTAATTGAGGCTGAATGTCTCTTACCTAGATGGTGTGTTCTATCCTCTCACTTTATTGATAAGTCAGTTGATGGTATTATAATTAAGTTATGTAAGTACATAATGGACATATCAATACTTGGTAGATTTTAGTAAATTACCAAGGGTAGCCACCCTTGTTTAAAATTCAACCACTGATAGTTGAGTAGTGTAACTTTTTCCAAAGAGTATGATTCAATCTCCATGGATAGCCTATTTTATGGTTATCAATATTAGTCATCAAGATAGATATTCTCTAAATGGGGGATGATATTATGACCCCACCTCGAGAAGGATTTTTTTTTTATTGGCATGCTAACCTTGTAGAATCATCTTAACTAGATTGGCATGGTGACTACTTAGTATAATTGATTACTTTGATTTGAGACACTATGATATTGATTATGATGCACTATTCAGTCGATGTATATTCCTACTTTAGTTATGCCATATAATTTTATTCCATTCATATCATATTTTATTAATAGGATGTATATTTCTAGAGAAAGTACTAGTGATGTTTTGTTCAGTGGTTACAAAAACTAGTCGAGTGAGCTAGTCTTGTTGGTGGACTTCAACCACTTGGAAAATGAAGGAAAGTTTGAGTAGTTGATTTGGTACCGATAGGTAAAATAATAAGGTGATAGTTACATTCAAGGTTCATATTGTGTCTTTTTATTTAAGTGATTTCATCTTTAATGTATTCTTATCTTTGAACAAGTCATCACTTATGTTGATATTTTATGTTTTGTTTAGATTTAATGAGTTCAAGATCATTAATTGTCCCTATTCATGTTCTATGGTCAAGTGTCAATTTTCATGTCTGAGATTATGTTTTTGAACCTGTTTAGTGTTGTTTTTAAAGTTCTATTCCTCCCCATTATATTTTATTGTGTAGTCTTGGGTGTAAGCTATTATGTTTTAATGTTGAAGGAGTCCCTCTTTGGGTGGTTAGACCATAACTTAAATCCCCATAATTTTTATAATAAATATTAATATGTCTTATTTTAGAATAATTTATTTCATTGACTCCCTAGGATTATAATGAGTTTGTCTCACTATTGAAAAGGGAATTTTTTTATCATTTTGTCTTAGGACTTGGTCATTAGCTTTCCTAAACATGGCACAGATTTATCATTCCATTGAACAAACTTAGTTTTGGCATGATGGAAGTCAGACTTGACTTGATAATTAGTATGGAATTGATAATGTATTAGATTTATGACTTAGCTTGTTTTATTTCTGACTTGGAATCATTAATATTTTGATACTTAGCAACTTGGTGATTTTAGGGGAGAGTTTTGGGTAGAGTATAGAATCTTGGAGAAAGAATTTAATGTGAGTTAGTGAAATTTTCACTATTGGGGCTGACGTTGTGAAATATCCCTCTACCCCTTCTACTCCTTAAAAACCTCACAACATGGAACCCTTACTAGAATTATGGCATAGGAGTTGGGGGCTTGTCGAAAGGAATTTTACATTGATTTAAATACCTATGGATTTATACCTAGGATAAATAAGGAGTTGGGGGGAGATCCTAAATGTGGGTTGTATAGAAAAGCCTTGAGTCCTCCTTGGCATGCAAGGAGATGACAATGACTAGGGAGAAAATAATCCCAACAAATAACTCGACCCCTTACTAAGCTTGTAAATTCTGCAAGTGAAGTCTTAAATTTATAAAAGGTATAAGGAGAATAATGCTAAGTATGTTGTTTTTTTAAGATGATTCAAAATAAATAAATCCATATGCATATATGAGTGAATCGATTCACATTTGTATTACCCTATTATGGCATTTTGATTATAATGATGTTAATTATCTGCTAGGTCAAGTAGCCTATATGGGATTGTGAACATATTGATTTTTGGAAAATTATTATATGAAAATAGCCATAGGGATGTAGGGTACACCCTATATGGGTTATTCACAAAACCCTGTTAAGTAGGGTATTTCAAAATACCCAAGATTTATGTATACATTCTAAAAGTGTAGTGGAATTGTGAACCATAGTAGATTTTATAAAAACAAGGTTGGAGAACAATTTTGGCCCAAAAATTAATTTAGATGTGTTGGGTTAAATGAATTCCTAAAACTTTAGTTAAACCATATGGAATAAAATGCATATTATGAGGGTTTCAAGTTTTACTAAAAATACTATCAAATTTTATTGAAATATTTCACCCTGTAGATGTGTGTATCCCTATTTGTCATGGAAACAACTTATTCAGTATATCTCCCACTATTTTTTGAACCAATGGGGTTAATCCACATGTTGGTAATGGTTTTTAA